>JAHLSL010013733.1:6722003-6808811 GCA_025920805.1 Petroica traversi
CGGAGCTGCGCTGCCGGTGGAGCTCAGCGCTCTGCACCGCCCGTCCGCCTCGCAGCCGAGTTAGGCATTTCCTGTTTGTTATCCAGTCTTTACGTTGCTTCTTCGCATTAAGAAGAATTTAGCTTCCTCCCACCGCACAGAGTTTCCCTCCAACCACCCCCCTAAAGGTCTCTGAGTTTTGGAAACCTCCCCGTTGAATTAGCCCAGCGTTAGGATGTACAAATAAAGCCAAGTATCCCCCACTAAACACTCCGGCTGCAGCTCTCGGAGACACAGCAGACCTTAAAGGGACATCTCCCTGTTCATAATTAATAAGTGTCTCCCGCCGGCCAGCCCCTGTCCCAGTAGGGCAGGAGTGAGCAGGGTGTGCTGCACAGCCACCTCTCTCACCTTATCAACAGCAGAAACGCGTCGCTGAGGTAGGGGGGTGTGTTTGACTGCTCAAGTTTAATTTCTCTGACATCACCCCTTAAAAACGCACTCTACGGTCATTTGCCCGCAAGAGGAAGCCAGCCACCCCCTCCCCATTCTCGGCAGCTCTGGAGGCGCAGTAACTCTTCAGACAGTGGGCGATTTTCTCGAGTCTTTGCATCCTCCTGTGCTTTGCTGCGTAGAGGAAATACCAGACGGCTGCCTTTGCCCTCATCTATCGAACGTTTACATGGCATGTCTCCCTGCCCCCAAAACAATTTCACTAGTAAATAACTGAATAAATAGCAGAGGTAATAATCAGCCAGATTCAGGCCCGTGTGCAGGGATTTTCAGGGTTTGTTGCACACTGAGGAAAGGAACAGTTTTGCGGGACTTTTTGAGTTTACCAGAGTGACGCTCAAGTGGAGTGGCACCTTGTCAGCAGTGTATGAGTTCCCACACTGGACCTGGTGAAAAATCATTTTGTTGTTTATAAAACAAGGGCACCCATAGTCCCTCAAGCAAGAAAAAGGAAAACCATAATATAAGGATTTGCAAATGTTGGTGCTTCTAGAAAAATCCTCTATAATTTCCTTGTCTTGGAGCAAAGGATTTGGTGAGTAAGTGGAAGTTAGTGGAGTTTTGGCAAGTTCCTTTGAGGCTAATGAACTGCAGCTTTTAATAAGCACTATAATAGCTTATTGCATCTTCCAACCTCTGCCTTAATTTCATGAGAACATTTAGAGTGCACCTTGTAAATCTATGAAAATTTTAGAAAACTGCACAATATTAAAGCTGGTTTTAAGATCAAAGGTCCTCAGTGGGACTACTCAAAGCTGATGAAATTAAGCACATATGCAACTTTTGCTGAATGAGAGTTTTAGCTTGGTTGGTGCCAGTTTAAAAGGCAAGACACATTTTTTCCAGTCAAAGGTTTTATGCATAAAATTAAAGGAAATGGAAATGGCATCCAAACTCAAAGAAGACTGAGATTATGGAAAAACTGTTATTTCATTTTTGCCAGTCAGTAGTGTTACTACTACTGTAATTCCAAAAGAGGGTTTGTATCCTAGTGTGCTAGAGCCAACTGCAAGTAGAGCTGATATTGTAGTTTATTACAGAGTTGCAAGTCTGGGTGCTGGGTGGTAATCCACAAAAGTCAGCACCCTCTGGGGTGAGGGGGATTTTTAATACAGTTTTTAGTCATTCATTGTGGACTGAGTTAACATTTCTTATTTATTTGAATGCATTCAAGAAAGTAAAATACACTAAAGACTTACAGACAACTGTCTAGTTTTGAATGTCAAACTAGAAAAAAACATAAACCTCCTTTTTGTGTTGCTTTATGTGCATTAGTTCAAGCAATGTTAATAATATGCTAAATTCTCTTCTTGGAGTTTAAAGCTTCATATAATAGTATGTAAGGAGCAAATCTATTTTAAGCTGGAATCTCTGGATGAAGCTCTCTCAGGCCCAGAAGTAGTTAAGATACTAGGTTATTGTATTGTGAAAAAAACCAATATTATTAGTTTCAGTGGATTGTAATAGCATACAAAATCATTACCCAGAGTGATGGATGAAAGAAAAAGGTCAAATTAGTTTAAAGAATATAGCTGGCTTGCATATTTTATATCTTTCTAAGATGTTACAGAATGTAAGAAAGGATTTTTTCCTGGTGCCATACATGAAACACACCTGTCGTTTTGCACTGTGCCTACCACCTCAGTTTCAGCAACTTGTTTTGGAATAAGTACACTAGTAGTTCCATGGAATCAGATGGAAGTATTTGTGATTAAAGATTAGTTTAAAGACTTTGAAAAGCTACAAAAGACAACAAATCTTTAAAAAGACAAGAAAAATTAAAAATATCAGAAAGACACAATTCTTCCCCCTTCTAGGGGATGTTACTTTTGCAAAAACCCCCATCTAGTGGAAATGCATTTTGTCGCAAAGGTCAGGGCTGAAGAAAGAGGAACTAAGGTTTTTCAAATAGTTTCAAAGGCAGGCAGTCCTCTAAGTAGTATGACTATAATTTACATAGAACTCATTTTTCGTGGAATTTTCTTCTTCTCCTCTTAAAGAGGATATGAGAAATTTTAATTTATTTTATTTGTTAGGTGAGCTGGATCTCTAATCTGTAACACAATAGAGCAATGCGTAATGCAAGACTGACTTCAAATAGCCAGAAGCAGATCTAAGTTTCTTCCATTAAAGGAATAGTATGACAGCATCAATATTGTAGGAGAGGTGTAACATATTTCTACGGTGTTCACTGTTGTTATTACACTGCATTATGCCCTGCATGGAAAATACTACAGAATGTGCTTATATAGCTTCTAAGAGAATATTTATCATTGACAGTGCTTATTATAATCTTGAATAGTTTACATTGCACTGTAGATTAGTGGTTTATATTTATGTTTTTTTCTTACACTTGCTTATTCACAGTGTCCAACTTGTCTTTCACCTTGATGGCTTTGTTGTTCAATTTCATAGTCTCCATTTTTTCCTATCTGATTCTAGGACCATGTTAGAATTCACTTGGCATAACTTGTGAGTCTGTAGTCTTATTTTTATTATGTCTGAAATACTCAAGGGCTTCTTCTTCAAGTACTAGAACTAAGACCTTGCAGGATTTGATATGGTTCCAAAAGTACTCTATGCATAAATCTTTTCATGTTTTACAGCTCAGCTTTTAACTGATACTTGATATTCTTGGAGAATGCCCATGTTTCTGCTCCATCTGTATTAACCAGTGGTACAAATGTGCCAAAAATCCTTTTTGCTATACAATAGGATCTTTATAATTTTTTTTGTTTTGCAGATTGTGTTAGTTTAATTAATGTTGGTAAGAAATGTTATGGAAAATGCCATTTGTGCTCTGTGTTAAATCTATTCTTTACAATATCTCTTATTTCTTCTTGTTCTTTTTTGGATTGTGTATCAAATATCATAGTGTAATTGTGAACCAAATTAATATACAGCCTGTGTTCTTACTGAAATTTCTGATTTTCCTTCTTAATAGATTTCAAATGTCTCACATCCTAGCCATGCTGCTTTTCTTTATACATTTTCTCTAGGTGCAAGTTTTTTAATATTCATTCTAATTCTGTCGAGATCAAAATTAAGTGTACTGCAAAAATACATAAAGACCAGGAAGAGATGAGTTTGTACAGCATCATTTACTGCTATACATCTTTCACCTCTTCCATCTCTTTAATTTTTGATTTTTGCTTTCTAATCATGTAGAAGGATTTTTATATTAAAACAGATTTTAAGATCACTGCAGATTGTATGCCTATGTTTTTCATAATCCCTGAAGATATTTCTATTTCCTTTGAGTTAGTTTCTTACAAGTTTAGTCCTGATTAACAGTTTTTTCCCAGAAGAGGGAGATTTTCTGCTTGCTTATTTGCTTACCTATGTACCTATTTTTTAGTTATCTTTGAGCTCTGTAGTACATTACCAAACTTTAATATGAATATATTGCTCTTCAAACTACACACTACAGAACATGGTCTGTTCAACATGAATGAGGTACTGATTTCCCTATCAACTTTATTTTGTGCTGGAGCAGTGTTTCTGCAGCACTGAAGTCACTGTAACTATGGCATTGAGTCTGAGGGGAATGTACTGGAACTGGTAACCTCAAGGGTGGGGAGATGAAAAAAATAAATTTATATTGTTTTATACAAGATCAAGGACCTAGAAATTGCTAAGTGTTTATAAGATTTTTCACTAAAGGTACGTATAATAACTCATATAGAGTTGGTCCATCAGTACGTTAACTCTACTGCAAATCTGCAAAGAAGATTTGCAATGAGGCCAGAATTTAGGTGTAGAGGGTTAATTATTCTCATTAATACCTTGTGCTTTCTGCTGTGAACTCACATTTCTTTTTCCTTTTATTTCTGTTTCTTAACAATTAAGCTTTTTTTTTTTTTAACATTCTGCTTATGGTATGTTGTATAACCAATATTACTTATTGTTCAGATAAGTTTCAACTATGAAGCTGTATAAAAGAATAACTTACTGAGAGCATGCTGTGAAGAGAGGCTAATTGATGACATCAGTTTCTCAAAATAATTACATAGTCTGCAGAATCTTACATTGTATTGCGTTGCACTCTGTTCATTACCTTCACAGCTGGTCTGCATAATATAATTACTTATTACTGTTTAGTTACAGAAAAAAAAGGTAGCTTTGATTGTAATAACCCTGGGAAAACTAATTTTATTCATTTTTTTCTTTCCTAATAGAGAGAAACAATGTCTTCCTCCTTTTTCCTTGACACACACATTCTTCTTCCATGTCTGCTGTATTGCTGTTAATGCAAAAGCAATATTTAAATATAGATCACTGCCCAAGCTTTCATTTATTCTTCTTAATCAGGAAGAAAAAAAATCTTGCTTTTTTTTTTTTTAAGGAACACAAACATGGTTCTGATGACAGCCTAAGTTTTATGGTCTACATTGAAAAAAACAAATCAAAACAAAAAATCAACCAACCAAACCACCCCCAAAGCCAACAAACAAAACAAACCCACAAAAAACTCATAAGAAAACCCAGCACAAACAAACACACAAAACCCACACTAAAACCAAACAAACAATGCCCCCCAGCAAAACAGCACACACACAAGAAAGAAAAAGATCTCTGTAGTGCAAAAAATTCAGCTTATTGTAATGATTACTTCTTTATTTTTAAACTATGATTTTAAGACGCTTGCAATGATCTTTAACAATGAGGTACACATTGCTACTTTTTTAGTGAAGCTGCAAACCAGGCTCCTGCTGGGATTTGAACTCCTGTAGATTGCATTAACTCTTTGTTTCAGAGGTGCTACAATAATTTTTACCTGCCGAGACCTGTAATTCAGATCCCACTGCTCCATCTACCTGTCTATGTAAGTAATTTATTTTGTGGTCTGGAATTCTAGATCTTTGTGGATGTGGATCATATTGAAATAGAAGACAACTGAAAGAGAAGGTGATATGCATAATTTTGTTAGAAGATTTAAAAAGCACTCAGCTTCTCAGTCAGAATTATAAATTGCTGTTCTTTTTTGCATTGAAAAACTTTCTGAAGAGTGTCTCCAATTTCCCAGAGTCATGTCAAAACCATCAGACTTTTACTGAACTAGCTGTAGTGTTCTGTTGAAATAGTATGTACTGAGAACTAAGGTTTCTTCAGGCCAGAAGCAACATGCAGAACTGTAACTCTGGAAACTGCAGCAGTGAATCTTTTTTTCCCTATGCAGTCTGAGTTATGTAGCTCTTGATATCACAGATGTGCTCTCCTCAAGTGACTAATTTTAACCTGTCTGTCACATGTCTGAATACACATATATATAAGCCCTGTCAGATGAGTACAATGCAGATATTCCATGGCATTGTGCTTCTGCATATCATTCTTTTTAAATACGATAGGCATGAGTCTGATTGTGTATGAATGAGGTGCTACCAGGAACTCATAAAAAGGGTTGGCAAAGGCAAGGCTCCCATGACAATCAGGACCATTCTGCCTACTCCATCACCATAAACCTTCAGATTACCAGGAGGAGAGCCTTTAAAATGTCTGAATTGCCATTCATCACAGGCATTCATTTTTGGTTAATTCACTTACATGGGAATACCCTGAACATCCTATAGAATGCATATTGTCCTAAAGAAAGAACCAGAGACCAGGGCTCAACACCAGAATGACAACTTAGTCTTCTTGTCAAAGGACATAAAAGAACATTTCCCTTGCACTGTAAACCACTGTGAATCAGTTTATGCTGAGCATACTCTGAGTACCTTTACATGATCAGGCTCTTTAGTGAAAAGAAAAGTCTGTGATTTGAAGGTTTGATTGAGTAGCCAAACTGCTCAGTTCTACCCAAGCAAACACAGTTCTAGTCATGAAAAAACCAAAATGCTAAATATCTTGAGAACCTCATGGAGAGACCAGCATCCAAACAGAGTAATTAAGTCTGAGTTCAGAGAAGAGGTGAAAGCAGAATTTTTAGATCAAAATTTTGAATTTAAATATGCAGTTTAAATTAGGAATTGCTTTACAGTATCAGTGGATCTAGGTCACAGGGCAATCATAGCTTTGGGTTTATTTCATAATTTAAAAAGAGAGTATTTTAGTGAAATGATGGCAATATTTCCTGATTAAAAACCCCATGAAGGTGTGTCCTCTTTCTGCAAAATGATCATTGAGTATAACAAATGTAACTTTAGCAATTAATATGAATTGTTTAAATTATGTAATCATAACGAAAGAGAAAGTTTTGCTGTGATGTAAGGAGTTTATGATTGGTAGCTTTTCATTTGTTTGGAAATTCATTCTCTGTGAGAAACAAAACAGTTGCTCATGCTGTATTAATCTCCTTTTCAGCTGCTCAGCTAGTGAGTTAGAAATCAATAGAAGTGAAACTATACACTTGTCATTGCTATGCCATTTGGCATGTTTAAATATGCCTAAATCTTTGCATATCTAAAGATTTTCTATATTGTGTAAAAGTTGAATCTGAAAAAATAAAGATGCAGGTATTTCCTTCAGTTCATAGGAAATTCTGGTTTTAGAGACCAACTCAAAATTCAAGATGCAAGTTTTTTGTTACAGAAATATTTTTAGAATACATGGTTAACCCTGTATAAACCAGGAATTCCAAAGATGAATGTGCAGTGTTTTCTTGTGGTTTTGTTGAGGAGTAGCCTTTATTCAGATGATACAACTTTAATAGTGGCAGAGTGACCTGAGGGTGGATTTGTACACATATAGAAGGAGAAAAAAGCATAAATGTCTTATTTAATGGCATCTAAAGAGACAATTTTATCTTCATCTTCAAGATGTTTGTTAGTGCAATAGGTATGAACAATTTAATAAGAGCTATGTAGCTTTTATGTTTTCTCTAAAGAAATTGTGTTACCTTCATCAGAGTTGGTTTATTACAGTAACAGTGTCCAAGTATCCAGTGACCACACTGGGTTTATTAAAATAGCCATGATACAGGTCAGAGGCAGAGTTAATTTTATTAGCAGTATGCTTATTGATGAAGCAGTGAATGTGAGTTTTACTCCTGGGTTAATTTGTGTTTACTGTCTATGGAAATCTTATTTCTACAATAGGTCCGGGCTCAAAGCCAAGACCTTGATTCAAGTCAGCACGTTTTGCAGAGGCTTTAAAGTTAGCTCAGCAATCCAAATAACTCCCTGTGGAGCAATTCAGGACAATATTTCCCCCAAACTCTGCAGCCAAACTAGACTTTTTGACCTTGTCCAGAACTCATAGTTTGCAGTTTCTTGATTAACTCACACTGGCACCATTATCAAATACCTTTGCACCTAACATTCATTTAGCTGCCTGACATCTTGAACCTCTTTAAAAGTTTTCTAGGTTCTAATGGAAGGTCTTATGTCACCAAAACAGAACTGAGTTTTGACTGCTAGAAGAACTGGATTTGTTCGCTTTCAAGAGTGCTCGTTGAGTGCTCTTATTAAAATATATTGAATGGTCATATCACCAACCATGTTTGTTCTCAGACCTATTTTATCTGATTTTAAAGTGTTTTCTGAGAAGTCTTTTCTTATGGCCTTTTTTAAGAGTATTTTACTCAGCCAAGGAGGAATACATATCTCAGATTCAAAAATTTATTTCTTCCAGTAATCTCTTGCCTTAGTACTCAGCTAAGTCTTTATCACAGCTTTAAAGCTGCTTGGAAAAAAAAAAAAAAAGAATATTTTCCCCCACAAAATATTTTTGGAAGGTCTTTCCTGAGATTTTGAAGTATTCTTCAGATAACTTTTTTTTTCAGGAGTGGTTCAAAGCTGGAGTCTCACCAGCTTGTGCGTTGGAAATTTGTAGCCCCTTCGATAAGCTGTTTTGGGGACATTAATCACAAACCTCCAGGAACTGTATTTTGCAGATTCAGAGCACCTTATCAAATGTGTTTCCTAGGTCCCTGGATTAATGGTCTGGCAAGGAGCTAAAGATTTCAATCCCGGTTTCCAGGTTTATAATTACAAGAACGCTGGTGTACTGATGCATGCCGGTTGCTAGATGCACTGTGCCAGTTAGGAAAACCAGGCCTGCAGTGGTGTGACGATACAAGCTGCTCTCTCTGAAGTGTTTCTCTTGCTTTAGAGAGAATAAGAACTGGGTGGTGAACTGGAACAGGAAGAAATTTTACTTCACATCCATCTGAGAAGATTGCATTGCCAACATTTACCCCACAAGAGAATTCCTGGCAAGTGGTAGACAAGAAATATACATCAAATCCTTTGGGCAGTGCCGGGCTGAGAATGAAACCTGCTTCCGTATCATCAGGGACTGCCCAATCATGCAGGATGCAGGAATTACAAGGCAGGATTACATCTGTAAAAGGTTATCAAAGGAAGCTAAAAAGAAAGACTGGACAATGTTTCAGGAACCACATATAAGGATGACAACAATGTCATCCTTATACTGACTGGACATAATTTTTGTGAAGGAGAACCAAGCCTTTTTAGTGGCTGTGACTGTGCGACACGAGTACCCTGACACATCTTAGAAGAGGCCATGGTGGAAAAACTGAAGAAATACGTATCTTCACAAATTCATTCAGGAACAAACTAATGTGGTAGGCCTTATATTTATAAGCTTTCCCCTTGGAAAATGGGTAAAGAAATACCATAGAAATTATGAACTTTTGAGGGCCTTGAGTCTCTCCAGATCAAGGCAAGAGAAGACAGCCTGAGCCTCCAGAAAGCTCCTTGCTTCTGTAGATTTGTACATTTGTTTGCAATTAAAGTAAGTACTGTTGTATCATCTTAATTCAAACAAAATTTTCAGAATGCTGAGAGCACAGGGGAACCACAATCCAGCTAACACCAGGCCTGGATAGCACGCAGAGACACCAATGGAGTCATATCATGGCGTGTCACATACCATCACTCTGGGCCAAAATTCTACTGATTTTCACCAGGGTGGATGGGCCATCTGTACTTAACCTGAGAAAGAAACAAATGTAAATCCTATGTGTTTGATAAACAGCCATTCCAATAACTCATGTAGAAACTTTTGGAATTCATTTATACTTAGTTTTATATTTAAAATTACTAATTCAATTTGTGTGTTTGGGTCATGTAGCCATCTGGTATATAGAGCAACATGAAGACCTTTCTAACTAGCAAGACAAAGGAAGGGGTACAGAAATAGGGAAGTTTAGACCACACTCCTAAGTTTCTTATAGTCATAATAGCTAATTTAAAACAAGAGAGCCCTCTCGGCTGCAGCTATGGCAACCAGATTTCCAGTAGTTATTACAATGCTGAATCAGAATTGAGTACTTCACACGGGAAATAGCAAGGCTGGAGAGAAGTGAGCTTTGAAAAGTCACAGGATTTCTGCTTTTCAAAACAGTCACTCAGGCTAAAAGATAAAGAAACTGTGAAATCTAATTTTTTACTGTTTTTAGTCATATGTACAATGCAAAAGGAATTTATGAAGGAATATATGTAGCAGTGTAGGTACACAGTAAGATTTTCTACAAACTATAAGCATTCAAGGTAGTGAAGCCATTTTGCTATTTGAAATTTTGCATGTGGTATGAGTATGTGGTATTTTGTATACCAATAAATCTATGAATGTGTGTCAAGAATACTCTGAACATGAAGTTTTTTTGGTTATTGTCTTTTCCAAAATTTGTCTGCACAGAGAGCTTGATTGACAAATTTGCAAGGGAGTATTTTTTGAATCAGATTGATAGTAAATTCATACATTTTGTAGTAAGAAAATTAGATTAATTAGTATATTGATGTAAGAAATATAATAATACAAGCATTGTGATAATAAGACTGGCTTCTTATAATTTTATTATATAATTTGATTATATTAGAACAATTGTTTTACATGATTTTAGTATTGTTTGGACTATTTTGGAGGGGAAAATAAACTTTTACATTCAGATAATTGCTCAGTTCAGTACTTTATTTAATCAATTTAAAAAAATATAAAATAACCCAAGCTATTAAATCAATCAGTTTGATTTAATACTCTGGATATCATATTGTCATTGGTTCTGAGATTTTGCATTAAAGAAAGGTAAGTGACTGCATGTGTTTCAGGACATATTTTACTGACTTTCTCCAAATATTTAGGCTTGCAAAATATACAAGATGACCTGCCAAAATGAAAGAATTTTCAGTGCTATGGCGGACATAAATTTGTTTTAGAATGAGCAGACCTTAAGGGCAAAGGAATTATTGTGATTGTTATGGTTGTTTATTCTGACCTACTGTAGTATGTAAAGTTCTTATTTAAATTTTCTCTCTAGATCAGATAAAAGTATACATTTATATAACAGAAAAAAATACTATCCCACCAGTTTAAGAAACAGATTTTATTTCTGTTACCTTAGATAAATCTGAGCTATTAATTATTAATTTTTTTAGCAGTGTTCTGAATCTTCAGATGGGTCTTCAAGTCAGAAAGGTTGAGGGAAAAGTTAGAAAAACAAGGAAAATGAATGGCATTAGAACTATACCCTTTTACAGTAAGTCTAGGATTTTCCTTGCTTTGAACATTGCCAATAATTTTTGTGTAAGCAGGCAGTAGTTAAGCTTAACTTGTGTCTGTTTTTCAACTTTTAATGGCTTTCATTTGACAAGCATCAGCCAGTTTATGAGAGAGAATATGTGCCTAAAAGTATAACAAAGCATAGTATGTCATTAATGAAATGCAGCTTCTTACATGAAAATATTGCAACCAGCACTTAAACTAGCTCAGCATGTATCATGCCATTAAAAACTATTCAACCATGGATGTATTTTGACTAAGTTTAGGAAGTGTGATGTAAAATCAGATTATATATATATATGTGTGTGTATATATATATATATATATATATATATATATATATATTCAGATATAATGACAACACTATATTTTGGTTTACAAGTGCAAATTGATTGGATTTGAGTAGGTCTTGTGAATTTCAAGGGAGAAAATGAGAGAGGCTTGTAGAATAAGTTTTGCAATATCTTCACGAGATCAGGGATATTGTGAAGAAAAGGTGAAAGAAGTGTAACATTGCATCGCAGGAGATAAAAGGTTATGTTTTAAATAGTAACATGAGTCTATTATGAACTCAAGCTAGCGTACTGTTAACAAACTCTTTTCTATCCACTCTACATTATACTTTAAAAAGCCAAAACAAACCAAAAAACACCCACTATACCTGTTAACATTAACTTAAGCTCTGTTAATGTTTGTCAGAATTCTGCATGTAAATGAGTCCTATTAAAGCAACTGCTACATAAGGCAGCAGACATACATGGGACAGACAGTGTAAAATTTTGACTTATTTTCCTATCGTGACCTCAAAAAATGAGTTCCTAAAAATTGAAATCTGAGCCTTTACACAGTCATAGCAACCAACAGAAAGGATTCTTCTCAGTACCTATGAACAAGAATTCTAATTATTTCTTGTTCCATTGATTTGTCTGAATGATAAATTTTACTTGACAATTAAAATTTTAAGCAGAAAACTGTGACTATTTTTCCTGAAGTAGGGAAAGCCAGGTCCAAAGTATATACCTTATAATTCACAATGAACTCAGTATTGGCTGCCTTTACCTGCAGCTGCACTAAGTCCCAGTAATAAAATTTATTGAAATGATTAATGATATCTTTACCTGAGCTGGTTAGTTTAGGCTTTTCTAATAACAAGTGAAGAGAATCAGGCTTTTCCAGCATCTTAATAATTTCATATCATAAGAGATCTGGATAAATCTGAGATAACTCATGATCTGAAATAGTCTTTTCTTCTCTATTGTCTATAAGGCATTCTGGTGGATAGCTGAGATGTAGAAGTCCACGCTGTAGATGTATAAAGTAAAGAGCTGAATCCATACTGGAAACTAAATTCTTAATTTAGGAAAACACATGATTAATCTTTTGATAGCTTCATTAGAGATAGAATGTCAACACATGTTCTGAAGGGAATGTAAACATAATATAGAAGGTAGCTAGGATTGCAAAGACTCTTTTTCCAATTTTCTACCTCAACGATTGATGTAACTGCTAATTATGGATTCATTGGTAGGAAGAACATCTTTATATTTAATTGTGGCCCATAAAAGTATAAAAAGTGAAAATTTCCTTAGTCAAAGAATCATGAAAAGAGAGAAAACCACTTCTGACGTGATTTATTCAAAGAATGTCAGTGGGTGTTTTCCGAGAGATAAATGTGCTCAATGTGTGTCTATAAAAGTCACCAATCTCTTCGGCATCTGTAGATGACAAAAGAAGATTTGTCAGCATAATTAGGATGGCAGAAACCCCTCCACTTTCCCTACGACAGACTACAAAACTCACACTGTTTTCACATATCTTTGTGATGACTGATAGTATCAGAGTTCATTGTTTGGATTACATGGGTATTGGTCAAACATCATTTCTAAGTGAGATCTCCTGTCACAGAAAGAGAAGAAGAAAAATAATGAATAATGAAGGGGAATAAAGGGTGTCATGACATGGAAAAGGCACTGGAAATCCATGAAATAGATTTTCCTTTCAACTTCTCTTACATGTTTATTTGTCTGTCTTGAGAGACTGGAACACATGACACATAGAGAATTCACAGTCAAAGTGCCTAGTCTTTTGTAAAATTCCTTAAAGGAGATGTTTTTCCATTTTCTTCTTTCGTCCTTGCAAGGGCTCTGCTAAAATACAAGAGAATAATTTTGAGTAACAGTGGTGACCCCATTTGGTCAAGGAAATGGTGTTTTCAAAAGATAACAAACATATTCCCTATTCAGCTTTTAATTTGCTGATTTTAATCACCCTTCTGGAGTGGAAGATTGTACAATTATGCTGTCAGCTTATCAGTTCTATCACATATGTGCCATTTTCCCAAGTAATCTTTGAACCTAGCAGTCAGTTTCAGATTATTCCATTTGAGGGAGATGCAGAGGACTGAGTATGGTCTCACAAGTCTGGGGAAGTGTGGTCAAATCATGTTAAATTAGATACTCATCTTTTCCACCAGTTCCCATGGGGGTTGATGTTAGAGTCTCAAACAAGCAGCACACATAATACCAGACAGCTAATTATCATGCTTAGAAGTTCAGCATAGCAACAGCCTTGTTGTCATGGCACAGGGAAAGGTTTTTGATAAGATGTGTGGGTGAAGGGAAGAAAGAAGTCATAGCAGGTGAAGAACTTTCTTTGCAAGGCAAACTCACAGAAAAATAGCCATTCTTATTTTCTTTGTTTTCTTATTCTCAGTACTTTTTTTTTCACTTTACAAATCATTTATCTCATTTGTAATTAAAAAGGTAATTAATTTTGTTTTTTGTCTAAAATTGGCTTTGAGTTAGACATTGAAAGGGGAAAAGATTTGTTCCCTTTATTAGAAACCCAGCTAAAAGACAGAAACTTGTGGTAAACGTAATGGAATTCTTTGCCAATTGGCTGGACACATCAGTTCAAGGTTACCAAACAGTTTTGTAGACCAATGAAAAAAGGTATTGTAATTTCTAGCCACTGTTGTGGAAAACAAGGATAAATTCTCCCATTTTCAAGAGATATACACCTTTTTTTTAGACATACCACATGAAAAAAAATCCGGTACTTTCAATACTTGATTACACCTAAAAAGATTCTTAAGACACAATTTTAAAATTATAGTCAATTATTGATGAATAATACATGACTTTGTCTCTGTTGATTTTTTTTTCACCTTGAAATAGGGAGTGAAACACTGTGAGACAAGTAACTGAAGAGAGTATCATGATAACTTTAACAATAGGATTATGGTAAGATTTTTTTTAAGTAGATGAACAGTTGAATTGAAAGTACTTTTGCTATTGAAATACAACACCTATAATTAGGGTTATAAGCCTAATATGTTTTTTAAATGATTCAAATACATAGTTGCATATACTGAGAGGAGTTGCATTATATTTCTAAATAATAATTAGTATTATGTAGTATTTTTTATAAGAATCAGCTAGTTTTCTAAAACTAATTTTGAGATGTAGCTTTGCAGATTCTTTTTCCAGCAACTTGCCTAAAACCACACAGTTTTTCTCCCATGTCTTTCTGTAGCACAACATTGTGAGTTATATTGTGATACAGGACGTCCAGAAATGCAGAAAAGCCAACACAATAGCAAGAAGGCAAGATGTTATTTATATTTTTTATCACCAGCTTTATTGGGTCATTTGTATTCTATTTCCTGTTACAGAGGTCAGCATAAAAGCAGATGCTATAATAATTAATAGATCGTGTTTTCCCACCTATGAAAGGCCATCAGAATTTTCATACCAGCTTAATTTCTATCCAGAACAGAAATACTTGAGGGAAAATCATATTCTCGATTTGTTGTAGGAAGTAAAAATACTGGGAGATGTATATTCTCAAGAGCATAGTGTTTAGTAAGAGGTGGAAAGGCTTTAAACGCTTTATAACAAAGCAAATTCCTTGTAAACATAGTTTTCAGGAAATTTCGTATGCAAGCTATCCACGCCTTTTCCTGACAATGCATTGTATGATATCTCTGAAACCACAGTTCTTTATCCCAGGTCTAACACTTACAAGGATTATAGTTATCTTAGACAAATGGAGGGTCAAGGTTTAGTGTTTTTTGTATAAATAAAAGTCTCTGAGTAGTATTACATAAAAAGACAGTTGAATTTAAAACAATGTGTAGAAGTCAGTTCAAAGGAGTAGGCTCAGAGTGTGCCTTGAAGTGTGGTGGAATTTGCTTTCTCAAACAGACCACCGAGCACTCATATTTCTATCTCACGCTCCTTATATACTGGACTGTGTAAGTTTTTTGTATTTATTGGAATATAAAAATGGTTTTCCTGAATTAAGTTTATAGAATATCTCCCAAAAGAGAAAAAATCAGTTCACTGAAATTTCCCTGGCTTTGTTTTTCATTGAGACAAATAATTTTTTTTCTTATTTCCCCAATTAAAAAAAAAAAAAAAAGAAAAGAAAAAGAAAAAAATGTTTGGCTTTTTAAAGCCCTTGTTCTATTAAACACTTTAGGTAGTTTTTTACCTTTTAAGAAAGGTAAAGACATAAAAATATGTCTAAAATGTGCATTGCTTGATAGTTATACAATCTTTCTGGGATTAATTGTTATCTGGAATCATAAAATTATCTGACAATAGGTTTCTCATATACAACCAAGTGAAATAAAGATACATTCTTTTGAAGGCTGAAAAGTGATGTAAAATCCAAAAGGCAGATACAAATAAATTAGATTTGTCCTTGGATGAAATCCAGTGCAAATGCATTGCACATTAGATACAGAGTTTTTAATTTTCATTTCTCTTACATTTCTAAACAGTCCAGACCATCAAATTCAGTAGTGGAGAGGATTCTTAATAAGTCATACAATTGGGGTTTTTTTGCTAAGATACATCATCTGCATTTAAATGTGTCTGTCTAATCTAAACCATTTGTAAAGGCTCATTGGCCAGCCAGTGAAATGAAGTTCCCCCACAGACATAACCAATCAGCTACAGTAGCTCTCTTGTACCTTCTTTTTTCCCACTGACTCTAAAGGGAGACTAACAGCCAACTTAAGCTAAGAGTGTAACATTTAAATGGTTAAAAGTAGGAGCAGGGAAGTTAGCCTTCTGTTATCTTTCCATATTTAGACTTATATGGGAGTATTACCATTGTTATTATTAAGATGATATCATGTAGGATCAGCTAGATCGTAATCTGGTATGGATGGGCATTTTTCTTTATTGCTTGTTTCCTCCATCTCTAGTTCCATAGGTTTTGAGCATCTTTTTTTTTCTCATCAAATCCTTTTTTCAGTATCAAAATTTACCAATATTTTATTGGAAATTTTTCAGTGCTTTGGGTGTGTTTCTTTTTGTTCAAGTTAATTAACTTGGAAGTGAAAGTAGCTAAACAATACCAGACCTTGAATAAACCAACATGATTTTAACACAATGTGAGTGAAATTCCGATCCAAAATAAACAATGTGGTAAGTTCTTGAAATGATACAACATATTCTGTTAACCATTAATAAAGCTCTGTATGCATAACTTCATGTTTGAACATTCAGGATAAAAATGTTTTGCACCTTTCCCCTGGTGCTTCGTCTGTCAGGGACAGAAAAAGACATTTCATTGCTTGTCCTCCAGTAGGAGACTTGCAATGATTTGCTAAATAAAAACAGAGGTCTTACCTGATGCCATGTTTCTAGCTGTGAAAATAAATGGAAGATGAAAGGAGATAAAAATGTACTTATTGAGGTTTTGCCTGGAACTATAATTTAATCTGTGGGTTAGAATCTGGACTGCCCTGGAATGATGTGCTGTAGGAGAGCTTGAGAGGTTTTCAGGCAGCTAAGCAGGAAATCTGAACTGAAATTAAAGATATTTCTTCATTTAAGATGAAGGCAATATTGCCTTTTCTGTTTCAATGCTTGCACAGATCTGAAGAATATTTTCTGACATCGATATGATAAAACACTACATTCCTTAATCCTCAGGTTTGTTTGTCCTCAGACTGGGTTATATTAGGGACATGGTTTAAGTGGTGCACTTGACAGGACTAGGTTAATGGTTACACTCAATGACCTTAGAAGTGTTTTTCAACTGAAATGATTCTGTGATTCTATGATTCTATGTATATGTGCCAAAAATGGGCTTAATTGTATCCAGTTTTTGACATTTAGGAATATTGTGAAAGGTATTTTTTAGGCTTCCTCTGTTGTTAAAGAGCAGAGAGAGTTTCTTTAGGAATTGAGTCTTCCCGCCTTACAGTAGTGTTTAAGAGAACCTATATTATCAACTAGTTCTCTCTTGGAAGTGAATGCAGAAGGAGCTAAAATAGTGAATACTAGAATGTTAAGTCACATCCTTAGAAACATGGGTATACTAATAAGAAGAGATTTTGTTTCAGCCGTAAATTGACTTTTATTCTAGAGAATTGTAATAATAACTCAACATTATCTTTCAACATAATTGAAAATACTGGCATTCTAAAAAAAGAATAATTTGAAACAGATTATGAACTTTAAAAGCAACAAGACCATTTTAGCTGACTGCTGACTACAGCATGGGAATCCTCATTGCTGAGTCAAGTAATGACCTCTAATTTCCTTTACAAGAAAGTTCATTAGAGACGAACCTAATTTTGCAATTTTACTATGGAAAAGACCATTTGACCTTCAAGCTTGCAACAACAATATACTTTCTTGTGCTTTCTGTTGTGTAATTAACACATATTTGTTTTCACAGCATTTATATTTGGAAGAATTACTTCTTGCTTATGCAAGTAGCCTTTATGTGAATAAATTCAATGAATCTGAAAATAAATATTATTTTATTAATCAAATACAGCATGACTGAACTCCAAATATCAAATTATTTTCTTAGTTTGGATCTATATATTATGTAATAAAGTATAATTTTATTATTATTGGAGCAACATAACATTTAAAATTTTCAGATTTGAAACCAGATTTTATCAGATTTCCATACTGATTTTTGTGTACTACAAAAAAATTTATATGTTTTAATATTCATTCAAAAGAAAAAAAACAACACTTTACAAAGTGGCTTGGTTCCTATTAATTTTGACACAACAAGATAACATCCACACCTAAGGTAGAGGGCAAAATTCTAGTTGATGAGATCCATCTTAAGTCTTTATTTAGGTGGCTTTAAAGTTTATTAAATTCTCCTGTGATCAGTGAAAATTAAATTTATGTGGTTGTTAGGCATTAGTGCAAAATTAATTTTGTTGTCTATAAATTCTATCTTGGAGCTCATGAAGAATGACAGAGCAAAGCTGTAACCAAGTACTCTAACAAATCTCTTTTTAGGGAGTCACACTTTTATAGATGGCTTAGATTAATTCCTGTTTCATGAATTGAGTATATATGACTTTTCCTTGCTCCATGACAATTTCTGTGATCTGTTACCACAAAGCACCACTTCTGTTCCAAGATCTTTGTCCTACATCTTCACCAGGGCATGCATGTGGAACAGCTTTCCATTCATTTGATTCTGGCTCTTCTCTGTCCCAGTAATTAACAGCTGGATGTAAGGCCCCAAAAACCCTGCTTGATGAGACACTCAAAAAGTCTCATGGTTTTTCATCTACTCTGAGTTAGATGCACAGGAGAAATACCAACAAGATATCTCCAAGAGGTCAAAACAACAACAAAAAAATACTGTCAAGTTTGGAAAATTAAAGAACTTTGGCAAAAAGTTTAGAGCAATATTCAATCAACATAAGACACTTCTCAGAACAATAACTTATTCAGCTTAGCAAACTCTATGACTGTCTGATTTTAAATTATGCAAAATTCTGAGAAGAGGAAATTAAAAGAAGAAAGAGAAAGACAGAAGAGATACAGAAAAGAAAAAAAAACATAACTACAACTCCTGGTTCCAGCAGTGTTCAGCTGACAGAAATTCTGAAAGGAAGTAGCACCAAGACACATGCTTGCCTTTCATTTCAGGTTTAATGTCCTTTTGGGCTTTCCTGGATCTTTTCCTGAGGTGGGATTTTTTGGTCTGGTGGCCACTTAGAATCTGGATGAGAGGATTTAGATGTGGCATATGGAGCCTCGTCCTCAGGGTGCCCCTGGCTGGCAGGGCTGGGGTGCACTCCTGGGCTGGGGTGGGGTGTCTGCAGCCGTTCATGGTTCACCAGAGCAAGGTTGGCCTGCCCCTGCCTTCACACCTGAAATGTTTCAAGCCAGCAGTCCCTCACACTGGAACAGCTGGATTCACTGAGGCTGGAAAATATGATTGCTGCTTGTTTGGAGCTTAAGCTTGACACTGCAAAATCATAAGTGGCATTTTCCAAGGGTTTTTCTCATCCCAGCTGGGGACAATAGATATATTTCAGTGTGGGCAAAAATATCTGGATGGAAGGTTATTTTAGGAACACATGACATTTTGTGGTCTAAATGAAATAGTGTCTTTTGGGGTTATTAGTTATTTGATTAATTTCAGGTCATATGTTGAGAGAAAAATTGAAGGCAGCAATGAACAGTCAGAAGTTGAAAGAGAGCCCCTCTACCACAGCAGGCAGCTACATTTGTAGGAGTGGGGTACACCAGTGCTTGTGCAAGAAAGATTGTTGGATGACCTCTGAGACCAGCATTCCTCTGCTGGAAGTACGGAGGAAAACTAGAATAAGAAGTATCTCTAGTAGAAGAATTAAAAGGAATGAAATCCAGGGAAGATGCATGAAGTAAACTTCTGTGAAGCAGGATCTTAAAACAGATATCAGATGTCTAGAATCTGTATTCTAACAACACATTCTCCTCTCTCTCCATTTTGTGTTTTAGCTGCTGCTTTTTTTTTTTTTTCATCTTCATGATACGTTTGTTTTTTTGTTTTCTGTTTATTTGGTTGGGGGTTTTTTTTGGTTTTGTGTTTGTTTTTAAATTGGGAGTGTGCTTTTAGCCTTGGAAAATCTTGGAAGCTGAACATTGTCAGTCATTGTTTACACTATGCCTACTGGATTCACTAGTCACCAAAAATGTCAAGGCCATGGGATAGCAAGCTGTAAGGAGCAAGGAGAACCAGAAGTGGTTTTGGATGACAAAAAGTAGAATTTCTCTGTGAGGGAAACACCATCAGCCACAGTTGTCCAATTAAGAACTATCCAAATGGCAAAGGTTATTTTTAAACTGTGATGATCACTGTCAGTGATTTGACCCCAAATGAGCTTGTAATGAATTGCCAGATCCTGAGTGATAAATCACCTTTTTAATGCTCATTGACAAGCTGGTTTCATGCCCCTCCAAGTAAAGTAAGTGCTTAGGGGCAATCTTCAAATCAAACATCCCCTGCTCCCACAGTTTTTCCTTCCTCTCACTACTTTTCCAGCCTTTGCTCTTCTGCTTTCTTCACTCAGCTTTGATCTCAAGATTACGGTTGATAGCTGTGGGCAGAAATATGGCATAATAACATATACAGGACCTTGAGAACTATCAACACTATTTATTTCTTTCCAGAGACTTTATGTGCTGATGGTCCCAAAATGTGATTTCTCATTCCATCAGCCTAGACCCTGAAAAAATCAAGAAATACCAGAGCCTGCCATGTGGACAATACTTTGTCAGACACAAAGAGGGGAGGGGAGCTTGTGGACATAGAGGAAGACTGGCCTTCCACTCGAGACACTGCTACAAGGTACAAGACTTAAGCAAGGCTATACTGCTCCTGATTCAGGTGCACTGAGAAAGGTAGAGAGTGAAGGAAAAGGTAATGGAAGTACCCAATTTATATTTGGGATGTCTTCAATCCTGAGCTTCCAGCTTCCTTTCTTGCTGTAGGCACTACCAATAAGAAGCAGTCTGAGTACCAGGAAAGATGGAAACTCCTCCACGGGACAGGACTGATTGATTTTTCAGTCCATTCAGTTCTGACCAAATTTGTACTGATACGTGAATTAGCTAGGGACAGAACTGATGCATCAATTCCCTGGTGTTTCCTGAACCAATATTCACTGTGAGCTAACTGAGAGGAATGTACTGCAAATCTCTCATTTGCATTTAAAAATTGGTTGTTGGAAGAAGAACAGAGAAAGTAAGCTTGCTGGAGTTCTCTGTATAACCTTGTAATTCAGTATTCTGATTCCTTTTTGTTTTTTTCTGACAGTAATATACTTGCTAGGGTTTTGATGTCGCTGTTTTAACACTCAATTTTATTTCTGGCAAGATGCTGACAGAAATAACAGCATCAGTTGGAATAATGGAAGGTGTAATTAAATGTGCTTTTGAAACTTTTATTAACTGTAATTCTTAGTGAATAATACAAGTATTAAATGAAGGAATATGTGATGTACCATTTATATTTGCCTCCCTAGTTTGTGGAGTAACTTGAAACAAAGAAGCAAACCCTGCTTTTGCAACCCCCTTCTCAAAACATTGTAAAACTTTTCAGTCCTTGATACATAGCTCTAGATATTGCTGATAAAAACCAGAGGGCATTTTAATGAGAAGAAATCATAAATCTAGGATTTAGCTCTCAAGAAAACAGATCAGAAGCTAAAGGACAGAGAGGCTGTTTTTAGTTTAGCTAGATTTAACTGAAAATAAGAATACAAAGCACTCTGTCCTTTGCCAGATATCTTTGTCATGAAAAATTCCATTCTGAATAAAGGGGAATGTTTTAAATAAAGGAGAGAGAGTTTTGGCTCCCATGAGATCTTATGCAGGTACCAAGCCTGGGGACAGCCATTGTGCCAATAGTGATATTGCCCAGTTCCCATCCTTTGGATTGAGCCTGTTGCAAAACTTTTGCTGTATTTCTGGGTATGGGTGTTAGAGGGGCTGTGTCCCCTCTCTGTCTCTCCTTCAGCTCAGAGATGAATAGTACTTCCATCTTTTTTCTTAAACTTAAAGTAACCTGTTACATGTTCAAAAACTCTGCCAGGAGTTTCTAATTGATATTATGACATAGATATTAAAAAGTTCTTCAATATCTAGATCTGCTATGACCTGACAAGGCTGTTATTTGTGCCTACAAATATCAATCATAAAGCCACATAATCAGAAAAAGATGGGAAGGTTATGTGATGTGATTGCAGAAGTTACTCCACTGACAGATGGAGACTTAAGGAATAACACATTGAGGTGTTTGTAGGGTGTGTGAGGAATCAGGGGGGAAGCAGAGAGACAGAGGGGAAGAGAGAGGAGAGACACAGGATTTTGGGGAGATTCAATGGGCATGGTGCCATCCTGCCCATGACAAATCACTCCTCTTCATTTTTTTGTGCTTTTCATTCCCACCAAAATTTATCTTTAGCATGGTAGGGAAGGTAAGCAGAGAAATGAGCTACCATGAGGGGTTTTTAAAATGTAAATTAATAGGAAATTAAATTAGTTTCAGAGCCTAAATGAAGCGTGCTATATAACTACCTTATGCCCCTGTTTATTAAATTCTAAGTGCAAAGTGGTGACATTGTAGACTGTATGAAAAAGGGCATGTTCCCGTGAGGAGGCTGGAGTCCCATTCTGTGAAGGCACACGTGGAAGTCTGCTGAGAGAAACACTAATAATTTCTTTCTGGGCCCAGGGAAGCTTCAACCCAGACACCCTGTAAACCAGAAAAAAACCCAACGAAACAAACGAGGTCAACCAAGCAAAAAAAGCCCAGGATGAGGACCGTGCAGCAGGAGTGCTTTGAACTGTCAGAAGGACATCTTTTAACCTGAGCAGGAATATTGCTGCTAATAAAAGTAACAACAGGTCAAGTGGGCTGGATTGCAAGGCTTAGTCAGTTGATTTTTCGTTGTACTTTTAAAAATAGAAGTATAATTTATTTTTAGCTGTTTCAAAACATAGGTATACTAAGATAGAGGAGATACAATAAAACATAATGGGATTTAAAACACAGATGCCAGTGAAGCATTAGGGAACAGCAATCCACTAAATAAATTGAGGAAAATTACTATTATCATTAGACAGTGTCTTTACAAGTAAAATTTTTTGTCACTTCTAGGTGGCCTCAGGCCAGTTTCTCAGCCAGCTATAATAATCAGTGACATTAGTGGGGGCTATATTGTTTGATGAACTCTATGGGTTTGTTTCTTTCCAGTTCTGTTATGAAAATATGAGTACATCTCCAGTTAAACCAACAGAGTACAAAACTTTTTCTTCATTATTTCTTGTTCACTCTCTGCTGACAGTGAAAAATAACACAATACAGCAAGCCTGAAACCAACATTGTTGGATCTGTTCCAGTCCTTTCCCATTGGCAAAACCTGTTTATTGGATCAAGTATGTAACTTAAGAGAGGAATATAATGTAACTGTGAATGCCTGCTGAGTTGTACTAACTCTTGTTTTGGTTGCTAGCGGGACAATTGGCTTTTATAAACAAAGATATTCTTCATGACTTCATTGTCTTCATTTTCGCATACAGCTTCATTTTCCTTAACCTTAGTTATAAAATCTAGGAGTTTCTGTGCTCATTTGCCAGCTGATATTCACTTCCATTATGAACAACAAATACATTAGGAAAACAAATTTGGAAATGTCTAAACCCCCGACTTTAGTTTTCTGCATTATTGCTCATACTAATGTATTACTAAATTACTTTAACTCATGTATTACTAGGGGCAGGCTTAGGTGAGTGATGCTGAACATGGAATGATGAGTGCAGCATTCTCTGACATCTCACTTCTTTCTGAAATTCTAATGCAATAATTTCTGCTCTTCTCCATCCTCCTAGGGAGACATTCTGATATTGTCCTGTCCCTTATCCCCATCTTGAGCACCCAGAGGCTCCCTTAAGCTTTCCCAGCTCTTTTCTTTACCCTGACTTCCACTGAACTGTTACAACCTGCTTAAATTCTCACCAACATTTCCCAGACTCCTGTCCACTCCAGGACTTCCTGGACACCTCCCAGATACTTGTACAAAAATACTGTGCTGCTGAGCAGGACAGTAGATCTGTTCAGGTATCGAGGTTAAAAGAGTAAAATACTGGAATATGTAAATTTGGATTGAATAGAGTTTGCAAATTGCAGGAAATGCTAAATTTTTTAGAAGTGCTTCCCGACTTTTATTAATTGGAAAGTACAAGACAAGGGAATTCTATTGAGAGTTACAGTTGAACAACTATGTAGTACATCTAGGCTTCATACCAATGCACATGGTATATCTAAAACTTAATACAGTGGAAGTGTTATTACTGACTCTGCAGTACTCCTTGTTCAAACTGACATAATTTTCAACAGAGATTTTTGAAAAAAAATGGCTCTTGCCAATCCAGTGCCCATGCTAGATCATTACTATTGCTCTATTGATTTTTGGTTGTTTGTTTGGGGTTTTTTGTTTGTTTTGGTTTGGTTTTTTTGTTGGTTTCTTTTTTTTGTTGTTGTTTTGTTTTGCTTTTGTTTTTTTTTTTTTTAGTTCTTTTTTAAAGTAAGGTTATCTCTTTTATTCTACACAGGAACCCTATTTTGAAAGATAAAATGACCCTAAAGCAATAATTTTTGAACTGTTAGAAGGGGCCCTGATTTTTCATGTCATGCATAATTGTTTTTGTTTTTATACAGATCCCTAGGAACTATTACAATTTTTATTCTCAGCCTTTCAATAAGCCAGAAAAATGAATGTGGGAATCATCATGTTAAATCAGACCAGTGCTCCACTGAATCCATGTCACTGTTCAATCTCTAATTAAAACCAACTGATTGAAACAAGGATACACAAAACTACATAAGATTGTGTTTAATGCCCACATTTCCTTGACTATTTGTGTCTGATCACGTCTTAAAACTCAAAGTTAATGTTAGTAGTCTCTGCTTTACAGCTGACAGCTGTATTTTAAACACTCACTCTCTATGTGGCATTGCTTTCTTATTTTAGCTTTTCCATTAAAATTAGAGTGAGAATGGATGTGGCAAAGAAATCAAAATGGTATTTAGCCTACTGTGTTTTTCCTAGACTTGGGAAATTATTAGTTACCACATGTAGGTGCTCTCAGAGCACTAAAATATTCTAGACCTGCTGTCAGACCAGCAAACAGCAAAACACTGCTGAGTTACTGATTAGACATGTTTGTCTAATCTGATTGGGTGACTCTTACAGAATTAGATATGTAATTGATATAATTCAGGTTTTAGCCAGTTGATATGGCACACAGAAATTCCAAGAATGTGTACAAGGTTGTGAGTGGGGCTTCTAGTATCTGTCCAAATGGCAATGGAACAGCTCTAACATCTCTGCACGGTGTGCCTGGTTCTGTACACCTCTGCAGTACAAAATAGCCTGTCCAGGAGAGCTGCACTTGACATTTCTGATCACCCTGAAGTGCCATGACAGCTCCTGCTACACCAGAAGGCAGTTAATGTATCTCCAAGGAATTAAGCTGAAAATCAAATGAAGATTGTTTATTTCTTCAGATACAAGGGTACATGCAATATCTTTACGTGCAAAGATACAGATACCACAGATGCTTATTTTGCCATCTACTGGTCCTCCTTTTACTTATAAAGAACTAATTATTTTTTTTTTCTGAAGATAATCTGTGTAATAGCTTGCAGAAGTTCTAAGTAGAAAACAACTATTATTTTCATTATATCTCTAATCTATAGCTACAAAATATGTTTAATCTGGGGTAACAGGTCTCTGCAACTTTTGATTTTTAGTCATACCATTATTGGTAATTATAATAGTGCTCTGATAAGTGATCAAATATAATATCACTCTTTCCTATTTATACACTCTGTACTTCCTAGATATCATTACAAGACTGTGAGTGTGAAAAGTTTTCCATACTCTTCCTCAATAGAAAAAGGAATCCTGCTTTCTGACCTGGCTGAAAAGATAATTTATGCGGTCTTCTGACTGTCTCAGTAGGCCTGAAAAGAGAAAAAAAAAGAGGAGACGGAGGGAAAGAGAATCCAAAGCCTATTCCAAACATCAAATGCTAATTGCAGCTAAAGAAAAGCACCTGAATTTCTGCCACAAAGGGAGAAGAGTGTTGCCAGGAGCTTTGCAATGACCATTTGACATTTCAGCTGTCGGCCCTGCAGTATATAATCATAGGGTGTATTTAAGTTCTCCAGCAATTGCAAGTCTACTAAAAATGTAGTATTCTGACATCCATCAAGCTGAAGGAATGACAGGTAAAAAATACATATGGATATAAATTGCATGGTGCTTTTTGTTATAAAAAGTGATTGAGCTTGCATTTGAGTAAGATTTTTTTCATTATTCTTCTTTGAAATCATTGAAGTCACCTGGTAGCTATAACATGGTGTAATTGTTTTATGAAGCTATTATGAGTATTTAGCTTCATAATGACTACCTGTACACTAAGTAGACAGAAATTTTTCACTGTTGCAGGATGAGAGTCTTTGTGCCTTTGAAAAGCGCATGCCTTTTCCCTCAACATATCACACAGTTTCAGGGGTGTTTGTGGAGATTTGTCTTTATTTCCTACTCCTACAGCAATAACCTCTGCTTCTCCACATGATAACATTCCCAGAACAAATACCTTTTATGCAATGGCTTCCAGATCAAAGTCACTGAATGATCTATGTGGCAAAGCCTAAAGAAATGGAATAAAATGCCAGCTTGGTGCTGTAGGGTAGAATTCCATGTCACAGGCAAATAGCAGTTGCTTACCTCTATCCTTGTGGAATTCTGTTTGAAAACTTATCTTCTAGTGCTAGGATACTTAGGTAGGTCCCTGCCCAACACAACATTGATATATAGGAATGATGTGTAGTCATAGGCAAAAATAGTCTTCACATCATACAAGAATTTACAGTTAAAAGTCTCAAGTAGGCAGTGCTTTACAGGCAGAATGTTGGAAAACTGACTGAAAAACATAGTTTTAATTGAATTAATCAGGAACAACATTTCCATTGGAGTCTGAACCATAAATTTTCTTTCTCTTCAGTAAATATTTTCCCTGAAACACATTTTTCTTCAGCTTAATCTCAGCTGTGGCAAAGGGATGAGTTTGAATGTCACACATTAAGAAGATCCTTTATTTCAATACTTGCAAAGATATAGAATAAAAAAAAGCTGTGCTGCAAGTCTGTCTCAAATTTAAAATATCGTGGACAAAGCTAAATGGATTACTGATTGCAGTGTAAAATAATGGATATATTTATTCTTTCTGACTGAATATGCTCACCTAGTATAATACTTGATTTTTGCTAAAGGGCCCTTTATTGAGTCTTGGAGATGTGATTTACACAGCTAAATCTTAATTTCTGATTCATTTTTTTGGAGTCTGTGTCTAAATAATGACACAGAAATGAAAGTACTGGTGTGATTTGTTTTTCCATTTGGAAAAGCACAAAAATTCTCCACCTTGTTTGCAAACCTGTTTTGGCATTAGACACATATACATGAGTTTATATGGAAGTGTACAGCTAAGATGGAGTTTCCATAATAAATTTCTACTGCAAGCTCTATGAGAATATCAGCCCCAAAGCATGCCAGAATAATGACTCAGGACTCCCTACTGTAGTGTTTCTCTTGAATAGTAAGAAGGTAATGAAACCCACTAACCTTTCAAGATTTGCCTAACACTCAAAGGCTTGAGAAATTATAGAATTTAATAGGGTGTGAATGTAAGAAGACACATCTTGTATTCTAATGTGAATAGAATCTTGAGAGCAATCACAGCTAGCAGAGATCCAGACTGAGGGCAGACTCTGGGCTTGACTGTGGTGAGACATATGTTAATCCTGTGTAGTGGCCACAAGACTTCTACAAAAAAGGCTGAAGTGGAGATATATAAGTAATATAAAGTTGCTTTTATGATTAAAAAAAAAAAATTAAGACAGAAAGATGATATTAAAAGCAGGGCAAGAGGGCACATACAATCCCATAGCCGAGTATTCCTGAGGGGAAAAAGAAAAAGAAAAACAGGCTGACATGAAGAGGTGCCCCTATATTAATCTTAAAGTAAAAATCTGTGGCGACTACTGATCTGAGATGGTTTATTCCCCATCTCTAACTGTTAAGTTTACAGATCTCAGCTGGGCCCATTTGGTATTTATCCTTTCTCTAGGGAGAGAAGGGAAAAAACAGAGTACAGACTTCCCAGTCTTTGAAAGCCTAAAATAATAGCTGTTACACTTCACATTGGCTGACCTTTGTGAGTGAGGACATGCCTCCAACTGGCTCAGATATTTTCTCAGTAGAGATGTCAGTGTGCTGCACATACTCCACGTTACAGAAGGAAGCTTTAGGCGCTTCTTAGTAATCAGGAAGCAGCTTTCTTTTTCATGAGAAGATTCCCTCCAAACTGCACCTCGCAAATTAAAAATTTTGAGTTCATTCTATTAAATCATGTGACACTGTTAAATAAATAAATCATGTATTTTATTGTAGTAGTTCATCAAGAGATGATGCCTTAAGACAGTTCTTCAGATAACTCTGTAAACACCATAAAATGATTACTTCAAAATATGAAATTACAGGAAAGACTGTCCTCATGGCCTATGCTATTGACTTTATGTCCAAGATTTTAGCTGCATCTGGTCTAGCCTTTTTCTTTCAGTTTCAGAAATATGAGAGTGAATGTGGCTTTAGAACTACGATTGGTTTTTATAATGATAGTATGTCTGCCTAAAAACACTTTTCTCCATAACAGGTCATCAGCCACTATTTAAGGACTGGGATCAAGTTTAATAAAGCTATCATAGCAAGAAGAAGGGAAAAAAGCACGATAAAATTTAAATCAGATTGAAAATAAAATTACTTAATATTCAAAAATATTCTACTTCTTGGGCCATATAAATGCTACGAGGACAAAGGAGGGCAAATATTGAGGAAAGAAATTCCTCTTTGCATGATTTTGAAGACTTACTATTTAGGTAGCAACAAGAAAACAATGTTCTATGGCCACGTAAAACAACTAAATTTGTTGATGGATTGCAAAGTGTGCAAAGTGTGGAAAACACATTCCCAGTATTGGCATAGTGGTAGGCTCTATTTTAGATCCCAGTCTACAAGAAGCTAAGAGAGGCTTAGAAGATCCATGTACATTTGCCAGGGATGGTATGGGCGACTTTAGATAAAAGTGCTGGGAGTTAAATGAACTGGAACCTCTTGAGAATGGCGTGTGGAATGTCTTCCTTTTACAGTTACTGGTTGGATTAATTTGTTCTATTTTGCAGCTGCTATACAGCCACCTTGTATCCATTTCCAAGTTCTGACAGCCACTGGTGGGAGGTTCAAAATTATTTTTCTTCAAGACCTCTTCTTCTGCAGTATTGATTTTGCTGAGCAGAATTAAAGGGTGCGGAAAATTCTTTCATCTCCAACCAAACACAGCAGAAGTTGAAAGCATGCAGACTGGACCTTTTGAAGACACCGATACCAGCTGAACATCTTGTGGGAAAAATCTTTGTGCTTACATGACCATGCTGCTCTGTGTTACGTATCTTGGAAACATAAGATTAATGTTGTGCAGGAAATACTATTACAGGCCAGAAAGCTAAACAAACAGCAGTCATTCCCCACTCTCAGCTATTTCATCAGCTTTCTGCTATTGTTACAGATGGCTTGACTAAAACCAGAAAGAAGTGAGTCTGAGGACCCCTCCTACAGGAAAACCTGCAGAGCAGCATAATGAGTAAGGAAATCTCTGCAAACTCTATTAGAGGGTTCTTCTCAGTGGTTCCAAATGAGGAGAGGAGGAGGCAAGGTTTGCTTTTCTCTACAGGGACAGGGAAAATTCCCGTGTATATTTGCTACATGTAGACAAGTAAACCAAGTGATCCCAGGCAATCAATTGCGGAGCAAATCATTCAGACAGGGAGATATCTAACAAAGTTGCACAAAAAATCATCCCTGGGGAGAAGCCTCAGGAGTAAACACACACATATTCCTATTATGAAAAAAGTTCCTTGTAGATTTTTAAGGTTAAATGACATCAAGGCCCTCCCAAATATAAACAAAACAGATCATCAGAGAAATTGTTTCTGATTGTTAGAATATCAGAAAAGGATTGCCAGTTCAAGCACTCTCAAAGAGATTTGTTTCAGAAACCATATGATACAGTTTTTTGGACAATGACCTGCACACAGAGCAAGCTGCTGTCTAGTTGCTAACACTGGGGTCATGAAGAAGGGAAGTAAAAAATTGCTATGAATAGGGTGACCATAGCATTTCAAGCAGAAAGTTCAGCAAATGAACTTAAATCTCATGGAAATATGATTCACAGGAAGAAAATTTCTTTTCTGAATTATGGCCTAGGAGAGGTATGTATTCCTAAAACTTCTTAGAGTTTCAGGTACATATGAAGTCTCTGTATGGAGAATACTTCACAGTTTTCTGAGCATGAAGAGTAGTCATGATAATCCTAACAAATCATGGTTTGGTGTGCATATTGGATTTGTGTGGCAAGGCTTGATCGCAGGAAGGTAACAGCCTTCTATGAGAAGGCTACTAGAAGCTTCCCCTGTGTCTGATAAAGCCAATGACAGCTGGTTCCAAAACCAGGCCATGGGTCAAGGCTCGGCCACCAGTGGTGGTGGTAGCACCTCTGGGATATTTAAGAAGGAGGAGGGACCCCAGTCCAATACCAGCAGCAGAAGTCAGAAATGATACATGAGAATAAGTGAAACTCAGCAGACAAATGATACATGAGAATAAGTAAAACTCAGCAGACAAGGTCGTTGTAGAGGGAGGGAGAGAAGGTGCTCCAGGCAAGGGAGCAGAGATTCCTCTGCAGCTTGTGGTGAAGCCAGGGTGAGGCAGCTGTGCCTCTGCAGCCCAAGGAGGTTCATAATGGAGCAGAGATCCCCTTGCAGCCCATGAAGACCCTGTGGGAAGGCCAAGTGGAGGAGGCTCCTGGTAGAACCCGTGGACCATTGGAGTGAGCAATTTTGTGATGCAGGTTTTTTAGCATTACTTATAACCCCATAGGAAACTCATACTGCAGTTCCTGAAGGACTGCAGTCTGTTGAAGGCACCCATGCTGGGCTAGTTCATGAAGAATTGCATTCCATGGGAAGGATTCACATTAGAGAAGCTCCTAGAGAACTCCTATGGGAGGAACCCCAAGCTGGACCAGAGCAGGGGTGTGAGGAGGCCTCTCTCTGAGAAGGAAGGAGCAGCAGAGACAATATGTCGGATTGCAATGGACTGCAGCCCCCACTCCCTATAGCCCTGTCCTGCTGTGGAGGAAGGAGTTAAGAAAATCAGAGCAAGGTTGAACCCTGGAAGAGGGAAAGGAAGGTGTCTTAAGATTTAGTTTTTATTTTCTTATTATCCTACTCTGAGTTTGTGGGTAATAAATTTAATTTTCTCCAAGTGGAATCTGTTTTCCCTCTTTTAGTAGTTGCAGAGTGATCTCTCCCTCTCTTATATTGACCCATGGACTTTAGTTTTATTTTCTTTCCTGTGTCTTGCTGAAGAGTGAAATGATGTAGAGGCTGTAGAGGGTACCTGGTACCCAGGCGAGGCCAACCCATCACAACATGCCTTAAGCACAGTGAAATGTTATGGGTCTGTTTAAATTGAAATAAAAAATGCTCCAGTGTGACAAGCAATTCACAAAGAAAGAGGAAACACAGAAAAGGGTGGACAAGAGAAATATGTAAATATTGTGTGAAACACGTGAAAGCAAATTCATTTGGAAAGTAAACACTGGATGCAGTGTTAAGACTTGTCCTTTCCTAACAGGCAGTACTGAGCTGTAATGAACAGTAGTGTTAATTGCTAGAGTTGTTTCTGCCTTTATGATGTATATATTAAATTTATGTACAACTGAATTCTTCAAGAACCACAACAGCATCTGGGACAGGTGAAGTGTCAATAGCATATATAATTATTACCATGCTTATAAAGCTAGCACTTACAACGTCTAGAAGAGAGGCAGAATGATATGATGTTTATCAGGCATTTGAGTTTCGGCTGCTAGAATGGCAGACTGGTACAAATGCACCACCTTACATCAGTTTATCAGTTATTTTATCTCTTTTAAAGTTGAGGCATTTCTCCCCACCTTTGCATACTCCATGGGCTGCCATTGCAGACTTTCGAACACTGTTAGATCTTTTTCCATCCTGCTACTTGCATTTGGAAGGATATTCCCAAGATAACAATGTCTCTCTCTCTAGCCAAATGCATTTATTTTTTTTCATTTGTGATGTTTCCAAAAACTTCTGCAGCAGTTATGTTACTGATACGCGGAGTATTAAGATAGTATTAATATAAGACAATATCTTTTTTTCCTGTACTGCTTCATCTGGCTCCTTCCATCTGTTGATTCCTGTAGACTGCATGATATTTTCAGCTCAGATCTTAATTTTTGTCTGTGTTTGTAAACAACATAGAGCTGGGATTCCAGCAGGGCTCTTAAGATCTGGTAAACAGCAACAGCACCAAGCAACAACAAAATAAAGAATGCAGTAGAAATGCTTTCGTTGATGACTCCTTTTTTTAATGGAAAAGATAGCAAGTATTTTTCCTAATATTCTTTGTATTTTTTTTGTAATTAAGTGAATGGTGTTACCAGCATGAATAAGCTAAGAGTGCTGTACTGAAGGGATTTATGGCCAACATGTGCTTTAAAACTTGCATAAATTATTTTGAGAGAAGTAGTTAAATGAAAATAGTGGGATATTTAGTGAATTAAGTGGTAGCTGGAATCTGTGCAGGTAGTCTTTGATGAATGGGAAAGGAAGTGAAGATACAAGGGGCTAATACATACAGTGAGAGAACACAAGAAGGAAGCATTGTCTAAAGTAAGGAGATGGTTGTCGGAAAAGTGAAACAGATCTAGGAAACAAGAAAAAAATAGAAAGAGGAGTTTTGAGGGAAGAACAATGACAAAGTAGAAATGGGTATTGGGCAGTTAAGAGCAGAAGTATTTGAAAACATTTAAGATGCCTGTCTTTCAGAAGAAAATGTGGAAAATTAAATAAATTGAGTATGGACTATTTCAGCAGTCAATTAGAAAGCAGAATAAACAAACAACTTTTTTTTAACAAAACAATCAAAGGAGTTTGCAAAGAAAAAATTGGAGGAACGAAAAACTTAAATAATTTTTAGTGTACTTTGATATTAAAAATAAAGGTAAAAAGTCGACCATGTTTTACATCATTGAAATCTGGAAATCCATGTCCCACATCTAAATGTAAAAGACACAAAGATGGTAAATTATTGGTGAGAGTCAAAGCCCACCACACAGGTATTAACTTTGTTACACAGATTTCTGTCTGATTTGGAGGCACACTTATGTTAAAATGCAGATATTCTAATCCACTGCATTAGATACATTTTTTCAGTAGCTGTTTCAGAAATTCTGTGAGGGATCTTAATATGTTAGAGCATTTAAGGAGAGATAGTAAAGACTAAGATATTTCAATTAGTAAGTACTACTGAGGTGACACATGGTAGCTTAGGATGAGTTTTCTGCAGAGCAAATTGGAGCTACTACAGTCAATAAGAAAGAAAACCAATTTAATAAATAAGAGCATGCTGGCTATAAACCAATACAAAAGGTGAATATGAATAGTAAGATGATATATTAAAAATTACTTTGGTAGATTTAAAGATCAGTGGTGTCACAGAGAGCACTTAGAATCCATACTGGAATTCAGGGTTTCTGGACAGAACTTAACATTTCTGCTAACAAATGGAGAGTTTACTTCTATTTATAAAAGAAATAGGTGCATTGTGAAAACGTATACTACTGGTTCAGTGGCTTCACATTGTTTTTAGAGAAATTGCACAACAATAAAATAAAGCAATAAATAAACTGAAATCCTTCCCCAAAACAGCAGAGAGTACTATCTATATATCTGAATAATTCAAAATAGAGTACTATTTTGCAACGGAGAAGATGTTAAAAAGTGAAATGGAAATTTTAGAGATAACTCAGCTGTTTGTTGCATTGACTTTAGTGGGCTGGGGATAGATCAAGACAAAAATTTCCATGTGAAGGCAACTATAAGCTAATGAAAAATATCAGACACAATTAATAGAAAAACAAAAGGTTTTTAATGACAGTAATCCTGTCTTAGAATTTAGATATTTTAAAGACTATTGAGAATTTTCTGCTTCTATCTGTGGGGAGAATTTGGTCAGATTTCAGCATCAGAGACATTCTTCTCATCATGAAGTCCATATTTAGGCACAAATTCAAAAGCTGATGATTTACTTGACAGAATAATTTATCTCTCTGCAGCTGACGCAATTTGAGTTTCCCATTGGCTCCAAAAAGGAGCTGGAAGAGGCTATGTGGAGAAGGTAGCCACTGATCTCTCTAGCAGACTAATTCATCTTTCCTGCTTTTTAAATTAATTTTTCCATCACTGCCCAATCAAGCAGTTTCAGTTGCTTACTGCGCTATTGGACCAAGAGGTTCCTAAGCTAGATGTGCTAGAGCAAGGCAACCTGTTTTAGATAGTCTAGGCAAAATCCATGGATTTTGTAAAATGGCAACAAAACTGTAGAATATAAAACGAGCCAAAAAGATAATTAGCCTCAAATCCAGACTTGGTGTTATTGAAAGTATTAGTAGATTTCTGTTTACACAGGTAAGTGATTCTAATATAGTCAAACAGGGAAGAGCACTTTACTCTTGCATTGTGGCAAACTATTTCCTTCTGTGCTTCCCCTGCCCTCAATTCCTTCACTCCTTGTGTATAATGCTATCCTTTCTCCACCTACACTGTTAATGCTGTTTTCTGAAGCAGAAAACCTATCCGTTTTGTTTGCCTGAAAAACAAAAAAGGATGTTTCCGGACATTAGGAAAATTGTATTCTAAACACATTTTGGATCTGAAATGGCCTCAGGACATTTATTTCTTATGCTATAACTTGATGCAAGTAGAATCATTAACTTCTGGGGAAACAAACCAAACGACCATAGATTTTTGACTAAGTATCAACTTGAAGAATAAGGCCTTTGGCTTAGTGTCCTATGGTTGGCAGGATCCAAATTTTCAGATCCTATCAGGCTCTGTAATTTTGAGTATGGAAATTTCACCTATTCACACAAAGTAATTTCTCTCAAGCTTCTGTTTCATACAATGCTGTTCCTACAAAGGATTAAGGTGGAGGAGTAAGGTCATCATTCCCTGTATTGCTACACTTTTGCGGAATGAATTCTCCTACAGTAGTTTTGCTTATATGTTTGTTAAAATAAATGAAAAAGAATCAGAAGTTTTTCTGACAAAGAAGATGTACCATTTCTTTTTTAGATATTACATAATGGTATATATTAATAGATTAAGAAGCAGCCAGTTTTAAGGGTAGTTAGAATGCTCAGATATGTACACATGACTGGCATAGTGTTAAGCTATCTTGATTTCTACCTCCAAAAAATGAAAACAACCAGTCCTTAAGAGCTGATGTATAATTAGATATCATGGTGCAGCGATGTTATGTACTGTTAATTTGGTTTTGACAATGCTGTAGACTGTAGATGATGGTGTAGATAACACTGTAGGATATAGGGCGGCAGTGGAAAGAGAGAGAAGATAAATGGAAATCCATAGGGCTTGGTTTCAAACTAGGAGATAGAATTCTTAATGCAATAATTAGCTAATGAGAGCAACTCCCTGCCAAAGATTACCGGGAATAATAAAAATCTACGTGGATTCAAGAGGAAAACGGAAAAGTTGATGGGATAGAAATTAATTGAAGATTACAAAATATATAGAAACTATTTCTAATGCATGAGGAATTGAAAAGACTCTCAGTTTTTAGGGAGGGACAATGTATATTCTTTCATGTTCTTAGCCATACTCAGGTATTTGCCTGTTAGCCCTGCTGGAGACCAGACTGTGGCTTAACAGACTTCTGCTGTTATAGAGCAGATAATGTTCCTATATTTCAGGAATTTAAGTTTAATATTTACTAAAACAAAAAATAATTTTCATGTACCATATATTATATATATATAAAATATTCAATCACTGAAGAGTAAATATGCACCAGAAATATGCAAAATCCCTCATTTTTTAAAAGGTAATACTCCATTTAAAAATGTTGATCTCATTGTTCCACTGTCATGTGTCTCCACATGAGCAATAATTAAATTACTAGGAAAGCTTAAATTGAAAGTGCTTAGAAGATTTTCTTATAGGAACCTCTATGCTTTCTAGTGGCTTCATTTGTCCAGAGTGAGCAATGAGACCCCTCTGAAGACAAGATATCTTTACTGAGGCATTTTAAATAGAAGCATTAGAGAATTTTGGTGGTCTTTTTAAAAGAATGCTTTTTTTAATGAAAAACATTTTCCCAACCTAAACAGAAATATATATGGATAAGCTCCTTTACAGTGAAAATCAGTGCAAACAGGAGGATCTACCCACACAGATTAAATTGCGGGACTCCATTCCAAATGTATTTAGAAGTAAATTATCTATCTATCTATCTATCTATCTATCTCAAAATACATTCCAAATATTCCCTGCCAGCTCCATGAACAACACACTGAAGGCTTTCCAAACAGAAAACATGTGGTCAGTGATATATTATTTTGGATGCCTTTCTGATAGCATCCCATAAACCCTTTAGCAACTTTTCTGTCTTGATATGAAAAACAGTGCCACGCATTATGGAGTGAGAACTCATTGATTTATGAGCATTTCAAAGGACCAATTAATTTGGTTCATTTGGTATATACAAGAACAAATTCTAGAAAATCTCCTGTATCTTTTATTTTTTTTTCTGATACATTGAAAAATTGAGTTTTAATATTTGAAACCTGCAAGAAAACATATGTCAACTTTAATTTTTTTCTGATACCTGGTTCAAGCTTCTTGATATCTATGAGAACTTTGATTTGGTCTACATTAGACATTAGAATTCATAAAGTAAAATAGATTCTATTACAATCAGGCCATATTACCTCAAGAGTTTAACTCTGTACTTGAGAATTAAGGTGATCTCTTCTAACATAAATTTTATTTTAATGCTTATTCTGCATTCTACATGTTTAAATTGATTTCTTTTATTCATTTTTCAATTATTAAGGTAAAATGTCTACTAGGGTTGTGCTGTTTCATGACCTTAATTCTTCTATTTGGATTTATTATCTTCTTCTGTTTTGTCCTTGTAATATCCTTTTTATGTATAGAAACATTTGTGCAATACTGAAGTTTTTTCACTATAGTATTTATGCATCAGGAATCATGTGGCTGTGAAGTAAAAGATGAGGGAGTGGAGGTCATGTCTTTACTCTCTCCTTTTCCAAAGCAGTATCCAGTGGCTGTGATTAGCAGTGACTTTTTGTTCAGCATCTGTATTTAATCAGCAGTTATTTCCCCATTTCCTAGACTGGTTAGTATAACCCTTCACCACTTTATCTCTCTTCTCTGCCAACCAGTCAATAAAATGAGGTTTTCTAGCTTTCTCCTCTGTTTTTGTGGCCAGCCTTGATAAAACTGAAGTGATTGATTTTCTTAAGAAGAAGTGATACTTAAAGTAAATAACTAAACAAAATTTTTCAACTCTTCCTGGAAGTTTTGTGCATCATGCTGCAGTGGTGACTCAGCAACACAGAGTAGGTTGAAAACATTTAATATTTGCCTAAATTTAAGTTCAGGTATTAATTTAAATTTGCTGTAGTTATACTTGCAAAAGAGCAGTGTTTTCATGGCTTTTGGAATATCAATGGCATTACCACATATCAAGACTTATGAATTTGCCTTAAGAAATTCTTAGCCTTGAATGTCCTCCTCCCTACCTGGGACAAAAGTGCTTAATATCATACTCCATGTAAACAGGGGTTCAAAACTAATACATATATCCATGGGAAATCACACAAAAAACCCAGCAGTATATATTTTGAAATTATCTCTTGCAGGAATAATTAGCATTTGAGGAATAATAAATTAAAGTCTACTTCCCTGTTACTTTCCTTGGAGCTAATCTCACAACAATCTCTCCATATCTCTACTTGCCATCTACTATGGAAGGATTTTTATTCTGTTTGTAATACATATAAATCAACACAAGGATCAGGTTGGCCCATTTGACTATGCCCAAAAAGAGCACATGAGAAATAATCATTAAAAAAAATCTCAGAAATTTTTGCTTCCTGTAGGTGAGAGGTTCATGAGACCCTGTGGAGATTGATAGCACAATGAAACTAATGGCCTGTTCAATCCAGGTCATGGGAACTGGAGAAGATGCCAAGAAATCAGTAAAATATGGAAAAAATGTCTAACAAGCTTATAAGTTAAGAGTTTGGAATCCTGTGTCAAATGTCATGATTTTAATATGTCGTTCAACTGTCATCTATCCATGAAGGATTTTAAAATGTTCTCTTTGGAGGCTAAAATCTCTAAATACTCTAAATTGTCTCAGAACTTAAACCCTTGAGGAAGCCTACTCTTGAAGTGCAACATAAGGTAAACCATAAACTAAAATGTAAAAAAAAATAAATTAAAGTATTTTTTCACTCTGCAATATATTGCACAAGAACTGGCAGTAAGGTAGCTGTCATCCCTTAGAACTCTGCTACAAAATTGCTTGATAATGATATTCGACTCCAAAATTTTTGCTTCTCTCATAAGAGTTTAAAGAGAGAGAAAGAACTGTTGTTCCTGGGTTGTGAAATAAATTTTGTCTTTATCTTTAATGAGACTGTGTTACACATAACCCCAATTTTCCTTTCACTGAACTTCAAGGCACAGCTGAATGCTACCATATATGTCATTAAGGAATGTCTGGGGGCTGTTTTTTGAGAGTAGAAGGACAGAGCTATGCGTGGTGGTTTTTTTTTCTGATATATGACTTTCTTATCTGTTTGGAAGTCCATTACATCATAAAAGTGGCTCAAATTAAGTTATTCTGCTACCTTGTGGCTGTAGCTTGAAATATCAGGTGTTCAGCATTTTAATTTATAAAATTGCCCATTAGAAAGAAACTCATACCATTTCTTAAACTGCATTTGGAATACTGTTCTTGATTTTAGACCCTTCACCAGAACAAGAGATAAACCTGTTCTGCTAAAGACTGAGTGTCAGACATGCTAAATTCTTTTTCCTTACTCTTCTTCAATGTCACATAGCATGGAAGTGAAATTTGCCCTGCAGCACTTCTTCTGCCTGAACATTTTTCAAAATTGATGAGAACAGTCCAAGATCAATGGAAAAGGTTATACATAATCCTGTAGACTTCAATCTGTGACAGCTGTAATATTTAAATAAGAAAGAACTTTATTATTTCAGGGTCAGAACTTTATGTACCTGAGTGTTGCAAAGATCCCACCTTAGATACCGTTTTTAAACTTCATACCTATCCTTCTTTTGAATATTTTTTACTCTTCTTGAAATAAAAGAAAAACATTTATTTCAGAGGAATTATCTATTAGGCACACGCAGTGACCATGTGTGTCTTATTTCTTTATCAGTAGTGGGCAATACACAATCTAAAGCATTTGTCCAGTCCATGTGAATAATTGGTCTATGGGGCTCCTCAAGACACTTCTGGAAAGTTCTTTACATGTTCCTTTAGATATGAGAAAATTATGATTTTGGAAAGTTGTACTTATCCATTAGTCTCTTCTCCCTTTTTCTGAGGGCTTTTTAGTGTGATGTCCATCCTATGACCAGCTAAACAATTTTCTGGTACTAAATAGAGAATGTATAACTCATTTTAACTGAAAATTTTCCTATTCTTATTTAATTAAAATGAGTTTAGACATCTTATCATAAAAATTGTTATGTCAAGATTTTCAATCTCTAGACTTTTCTAATTACTTATTTTTGAACAGATTTTTTGAATTTAGTTGAAATGCCTAAGTTCAGAATATGCCATTTGTGGCGCCCAACTGTAGGTGTGCTAACATTAAAACATTGCTGACCTAATACTTAAATAGCATAAAAAGAGTAAGATAACCATAATAATAACAACAGTAAAATAATTCCAACATCCAGAGTCCCATTCTGCTCTATTTTGACAAATACTTTATATAACTCTATGTGTTACTCTATCTTCAGATGACCTCAGAACACCCACTGTCATTGAAACCAGCTTTAGATATGTCCTGGTATTTATAGCTATTCATAGAATAAACTGTTTGAATAAATTCATTAGTTTGTAAAATAGTTTAAGTAGTGTCCTAGTTACATTATCTTTCAAGTCACATTCCTCAGCAATAATTTATTTGTTGTTATATTGGTGATGACAATAAATTACTGCAATGAACCACTGTTGCTTATGATATTCCATATATGCAGAACAGTCATTGCATTTTAGTCTTCAAATATGTTTCATTGAATCAGATTTTCTGTATGAACTGCCTTTATCTTGTATTTTGTCTAAAAATCCATTAACAAAACACCTTAACAGTGTTCTCCTGCAAGAGTTTTTAATTATATTTAGATACACTCAGCATCCTGCTGGATATAATCCATTAGAGACAGAGCTGTTTAATATAAGAGAAGAAAAAAGCCTCCATTTTTGAGTTATTGATTCAAAATTCTATTATAGGCCCTAAATACTAATCTTAGTACTATCTTGTACTTTAAACATTAAAAAAAAATTGCTCTTGAAACTGAAGGGCAAAGTTCCACTCTTTCTTGGCAAAAGAACATCTAACAGATGTAGGTATAGATCGGTGTCATACACCAAGATATTGAAGAAACATGATGCAGCAGAAGTTGTTTCATGAAGCATTTTCATCTGAAAAAGCTGCTGATCGAAGAGGAAAAAACTTCCATTCTTGTTACAAATGAGGCATTTATGTATGGAATGACACTATCATGTAAAACAGAAGACACAAAATTTGTATGGGGAGACACTGTGCACGATATTGGCACAGGAATATACATTTGTAAACATTCTCTTATGTCATTACACATAGGAGATATTCTGCTGGCATACAAGCTATTGTTTCATCTTCTGATAGGAAACACACAGTATAGGTTTTACCTTTCTGTGGTATCTCAGTCACAGTATATTTCACTGCTTACTTTTAGTGGCAAGATAGTTCTGTAATGTAGAAAATAAATTTTAGAAATGAGGGAAATGTACATCATTTAGTATGACTGTATCTGTAATGGCAGGGTAACAGAAATAATCTGGAATGATAGCAAATCAAATCTATGAATCCTAAACTGCTTTTTCCAAACTTTCAAAAAAAAAGGTATTTCTTAAAACATGACTGCTGTGTGACTTGGATTTAAAGGTACTAAATATGTATGTTAATTCCATTCAGATTGATGACATATGTTAGTACAGAAATTTATGGGTCTCACTGATTGTTGACTGAATTATAACTTTTCTTTGTCCAGTCTAGAGCGAGAGGTCCTCAGCAGGGAGACAGAATATTATCTTTTTGTGGATAGCGTTGGATAAAAATAAGACAAAGCTTAAGTCTGTGAATTAGATATAAAATTTATGCATTCCAAAAGAGCAGACTAAAATGGCTTTTCTTTGGATGCATATCTCAAATTATAGATTAAAATTTTGCCCCAACTCTAGAATGCTCTCATCCAGATTTTCCCATGCATCTTCTTTTAAGTAGTTAAACAGCAATCCCATCCAGCTGTTTCTTCATACATAGAATAATATTTACATGGCTAAGTGAAAGCTATTTTCTTTTTATGTCCCATTATTTTAATTACTCATGCAGTCTGCCATGAAAACTGTGCTTATTTATTATAAGATCTTTGTGACTGGCTGGTGATTGGAGAATTCTCTTTGGGTTTTATTTTGTATTCATCAGTGTAAGCTAAAGTCAATCTAAATCAAAAGTTTTTCACATGGAGTTGTTTTGATTGTAATTAGGTGCAATTTGATGCAAAGGGTACATTCATTTCAGACTTCTTACTCTGTAGGTCAAATCTTAGGATTTGAAATTACTACCCAATTTCAACCACATTTAGAAGCTGACGGAAGTCTTAACAGGAATGTTTCTATGAATTTTACATATACACCAATTGGGTGAGGCAGTGGAACCCAAGTATTTTATGCCCAGAACAAAGTGGAAGCAGAACTCAATTTCTACACATTTTATCTGAGTACAGATGGCTGCTGGCCAGTTCTGCAGTCACAACATTGCAGATTCTTTTCCTAGTGAGGATGGGAAAGAGGTGCATTGAATTGTACAAGTGAAAAAAGAACTGCCAATTCTTCTGAAGCAAAGCTTCACTGGTTCTGTCTACCACAAAGCTACTTTACTTGTTAAGCTTTCATTCTTAACCTATAGTCAGCGATTTAATGATTAACTACAGCTTATATTTGACATCTATCACATTGGACTAATGTTATTGTGTTGGAAACTGATGCAGTTGATATTATTTCTGCTGATCTTACATGTGACTAGACCAGGCTGGCAGCTGTGCAAATTGCATTTGAGGAGGCTGTATCTATACTGTTGCCAAATTTCCCTGATGACTTAAGCTCTATTCTGTTTCCAATATTTCTCACCACACTGTGCCTTGGTTCTTAAAATATGCAGTTGTAGAAAAATTCAGGTGAAAGGGACCTCTGTTGGTCTTCTACTGTGGCCTCTTAGTATGCAGCTCACAACAAACCTCAGTGTTTTATTCAATGTTCAGCTGAGTTTTGTAATCCTTAAGAAATGGAAATTCCACACCATCTCCAAGCAATCTCTTCCATTCCTTCAGGCCTACCATAGAGAAACATTTTGAAAATATTTGATTAAAATTTCCTTTGCTGCACCTTCTGACCTTTATCATTTCTCCTTATGCATCTCTCAGTTGAGAAGGTTAGAATGCACCTTTCGGTAGGGGAATCTGCAATCAGATCCACTCTTCTTCAGGCACACATGCAGAGAGTCCCCTCAGACTCTCTTAACAGCAGGTTCTCCAGTCCTTGATCACCTTAGTCGCTTGTCCTATTCTAGAATCTCTCAGGTTTATCACTATCACTTTTTTAAAATCACAGAATCCAGCAGAATGGATTGGAAGGGACCTTAACACCTAATCCCCACCTCCCTATTGTGAGTGTGGGGCATAGACTTGGCTGCTCAGAGCTCCACCCAACCTGGCCTTAAACCCTTCCATGGATGGGGCATCCACAACTTCTCTGTTCTGCTGCATCACCACCCTCAGAGTAGACAAATTTTGTTTTTAATATCTCATATAAACCCACTCTCTTTCAGCCTGAAGCCATTAAAGTTTACCTGTCTAAAACTAAACCCATTGCTCTACATGCGGCATTAAAAATTTCTAGTCTTGCAGTGTCATTTACATCAGTTTGTTGGTCACATTGTTATTAATACAGCCCAAAATATTTCATTTTCATACTACAAAGATACACTCCTCCCTCACTTTGACTATAGTGAACATCCCTCAGTCACAGTTTAATTTTTATAAGGCACATTTTTCAATAACTTCTTTCTCAAAGGGAGAATCCTCTTTATTCCCCCCCCCCCCCCCCAAACTGAAGCAAAAAAACCCCAAATTGAAGCACTAACCTAAGCCTCTGATCCTTTCTAGGTGTTTTGACCTGTGTATCTACAGGATAGTGTAGAATTGAAGATGTTATAGCAATAATATCATGGCTTTTTTTGTGTCTTGTCTCCCTTTTTGCAATCTGTAATTACAGCATTTATTCATGAGTCTGACAGGCTCTGACTTCAGTACTGTGCTCCCTCATAATTTAACACTGCTTTGGGGGTCTGGTTTATGAGCAGACTTACAGAGAACTGCATTCACCTGAGGAGTAGCAATTCCTGTGTTAGGAACCTCAGGTGAGAACTTCTGTTGAGACATTTTACCAACAGGCTTATTAGTGAACAGAGTTCTTTTGACTGCTGGAAATGCACTTTGTGCATCTTCTATTTTGAAATGTTATGCCTGCTAATCAATCAGCTTGCTCTCAAGGCCAGTCCCACCTGCTGTAAAACACTGTTGACCTGCAGGAGAGTTCACTATGTTTTGTCCTTTCTACTTTGGTAAGACATAACCCTTTGCTAAATGCATAGATCATGTATTTCCTAGAAATCCCATTTCTAGTTCAGTAGGCTGGGCCTTGGTCTCATTTCAGTCACATGGATCTAAAAGGTGAGAAAACCCCATAGGTGTTATGAGTTTGAGCCTTAAAATTCCTTAGATTTTCTCAGCCTATATATATAATTATTTTATGTGAATTAAAAGGTGTTCAAGTATCTTGGGAAAGTTTTTTCCTTGCGTGCTTGATTCTCATTAAAGTGATAAATCTGACTCATAATCTCTGTAATTTTCGTCCATTTCAACTTTATGAACATGTTTCCAGAAGACTTTCCACTGGGAAATTTATTTTCTGAAGCTGCATGTTTTGTGTTTTGCAGGAATTGTTTATGGACAAATATTCAAGCAAATATCTCAGTGTTAATGTCTTCCAAACAGCACAGGAGTACTCTCATGGTGGTGTTGGCATTAGGACACATCATAAATTAAGTCTACTTTGAGATTCTTATCAAGGGACAAGATCCATACTATCTTAGAATTTGTATGGATGCAGAGAAATGACAGAGGAAACAAGTTTATTCAGGAGTGTTTCGTGTAAGTAAGCAGACTAACACAAGAATCATATAAAATCTCTAATGAGGCATATCAGCCACATGCTCTTCATTTCAGCTTTATGTAGGGAACTTATAAATCAAGAAGAAAAATCTTTTGGAAGACCCAGGAAAAATGAGACTTGCCCTTTCATCTGAGGTGCACAGAGTTACATAGAGGAGAGTTGTATCTCTTGCATCCAGATGTTGTGAATTAAGTGCTTGTTACTCCTCCATCATGTATCTTTAAATTCCAGCATTACCTACTGCCCACTAGCCTGTGGGCTTCCATCACATCCCTGCCTTCATTTAGGTTTTTTTGAATTCAGAGTACCACCAAAGTGGATTTCATCCTTTCAATTTCCTGAAATTAGGAATTTGCTACAGTTACTAATCTGTTGTGGCGAAACAAAAAAATTTCTACATCCTTCCTTCTCTGAATATAAAACTGATAATTCCAAGATCCAAATTTGATTATAACATAAAAGAAAATGTATTTTCAAGTAAATTAGTATTTAAAAACTATCTACATGAAACTATTTTTCCATTTGCACTTAGACATATGCATTTTCTTCGGCAGCCACAAGATGGGAGTATTGACCCTTAAAGCTTTCGTCCTCTTTGGTTTTTCTTCTTCACTCCTATTCTCTGCTAGGCAGAGTCAGAGAATATGTTTTGTTCCTTTCTGTACAGGTTCTCTGCAATGAACTAAAATGGAGAGAATTTTAGGATGTTTAGAGAATTTTAGTCAGCCTTATTCCCAGCATTAATCCAGGAGGCAAATGTCAGTTGTCCATTAAAGGAATTTCTAGTGACGAAGTATCACATTTCCCCAACACAAGTTTCAGAGTGGTTCTTTTTCAGTTCTGCACTGCTCTGCCACCTTTTAAGACAATGGGTTCCTTTTAGTACTCTCACAAGGTTGTAAGGATAAGTGGAGCAACAGATCAAAACACTTCTTGCTACAGGTCACCATCAGCAAGTCTGAAAGAGCACAGCTTATATGACAAAATTACTGCCTCTGAGTAATTTTGGGAATGAGAGCTTATGTTAAGAAAACATTAAGGACAAGAAAATCCCAGTTAATTGTTATTATATGGGCAACTGGAGAACTTGTTCTGCCTTTAGGCTTCTTTCTGAAAGGTTTGAGCAAGCAGAGACGTCCTCCTATTTGTCATGTGGCCCACTCTGCCTATGAAGGCACTAAAAGAGAATGGAACAATTGAAAAGTTTCTGGGCATTGAGGAAATTCAGATATTTACCTCCTTACCCGGTGCTCAAAGCATTCAAAATTTTATATGCACATAATATGACCCATATCCCTTCTACATCTGAAACACAGCATCATCCAAGATGCCTTTTATTGTTTTTGCTTTTTTTTCATCCTCATACCCTGTCACCCCCTTCTCCTTCTGTTAAAGAGGGAAGTATTTTACAAAGGAGTGTGTAGGAGGTACTTGGATACCTGTAAAGGGATTTTTACATGTATCCAGAAATCTGTGAACAGCCTTGAAAAATGTTCTCATGGTTGATCCAGCTGGTACAAAGAATGGAGAAAACGATTTAACCATTTCATGCTATGTGCAGATATTAAAACAAATGTAATCAGACAGAATATAACTTCTGATTTTGTTAATTAGGTGTGTGCTATATATGAGTAATATTCTAATATATTTTCCAAAGTCTGTGACTCTTATTGAAATAATTAAAGAAAAAGCAAGGTTTTTTTTCAGAAGTCACTGAGAAATTTTAAATCAGACTGTAGTGTTTGGTGTTATGTTTATTTATTTGTTTGTTGTTTTAAAGTAACATCCTAAAGTTTCTTTCTGCTTTCTTCCTTCCCATTAACAACTCTTAAGATTTATGCTGGGTTTAAACTAGTTTATTAAGAGTAGGAAAGAAGACACTTTGGTTGGTTGGTTGGTTGGTGGGTTTTTCATTTGTTTAGATGGTGTAAGTAAAAAACAGTTTAGTCATTACACTTTGCCTTGGCAAATGTTGGCTTTTCAAGGTTTGACATCTGTAACTATCTACAAATTATTAGACAGCTTTGGTCTGCATTTTAACAATATGAAAATGTGAATCTTCTTGCTCCTATGCTGTAGACACACTGCGAACTTTAGTTCTAATGGTCCTCCTGTGCAAACAATAACAAAAACAAAGACTGAGCTGACTTGTGGCAAGCAGTAACAAAGCTGCAGCAGATATATTCATGCTCTTCCCACATGCCTCTGCCTCCTGCTAAGTCTGAAACCTGTCCTCACTACTGGGATCCTACTAGAAACTTGATATTTTGGCCTCTCCAAGGATAAAATAAACTTGTCATAGACATGCAAAAATAGTTGAAGAAATATACCTTAGACTTAGACCCACACTTAAGGAATTAAAGAAGAAGTCTCATTAAGAGAGGAGTAAAGGAAATGCAGCATTTTTGTGGCAAATATCATGATGACTGTTAGGCAGAAGTGACCTTGGAAGAGCCAGCTTTCTGCCCTCCTTCCCTCAGTGCCTGTTTTTCCCTTGAATGTGTGGCACTATGATTAATGGCTGACAGTAGGTTTCACAAAAGACTACTTCAGTGCCTCCTGAGAGTGACACTACAGCTCTTCTGGTGAGTGCCCTTTCAGGCCTTTCCAAGGCCCTCCTCAGCCATCTGGTGCATATTTGTGGAGGAGAGGGATTAATTCCCAGGTGAAAAACAGACTGAGGAGTTTTTCAAGGAGTACTGAAAATTTAAAACTCATTGTTAGTTATATTTCATCTTGGGAACACCTCTAGAAAAATATTACTGTTTTTTCTTTCTTTACCAGTAGATTTTAATAGGGATTTTAAGTTTCTGGCTGTTAAATTGCCTGGTAGGAAGGCATTTATGAATAGTTTTTCTTAAATGAGAACTCTTTGGATGTACATGTAGAAACACTGAATCAGAAAATGTAATATTAGAGATGTCACTTTATTGGAAAAAGTTGTCTGATTGATGGAACCACCTTATAGTACCAGGCTGTGTTACATCTGTACCAACTTCAAGTGGGATTGATGGTTTCTATGTACAATAAAATTGAAGGGAATCATGGAAATCACGTTCCTATGTGTCCCCAGGCCTGGAAGGCTGAATTCAAGTCTGCTTCCACCCTCCGTGATAAGATAGGATCCAAGGGAGAATCTCAAGCCTGGTGAGGACATATCACAGGACATGCAAGTTGATAGGCAATGCCTGGGGCAGTGAACAGCCATGAGGGGCTTCAATGTGCACCTCATTTTTTGGGGGGGATTTAATAAGGAGTTTCTAACTGCAAAACATAGGGGACGTTCTACTGTTCTTTTGTGGATTTTATTATAAGCTAAACAATTCCATGCCTGCCTCAGAGCTTATGAGAAAATCCGGTGAGGTATAAAATAATGAGTCCATTAATTTCAAATGCTCTGACAGCCCCTAGACACCAATGGTCCTTTTTATATATAGAGTCTAAAAGGGTATTCAGTATTCCTGAGATGTCACCAAAATGTAGGATATCATGTTATTGCAAGGAAAATATTTATGAGATATACAACTCCTGCAGTTGTATTTACATGGTTTAGTTTAATTATCTTACCAAAATGAACTTTGGTTAGTATTTGTTAATTTTCTTTTTTTTTTAATATGGTGTCGAGTATATTTGCACAGTGACATCACAGAAGTATGAATGAGACAGGCATGAAGAGCTCAAGAGTAATTCAGATTTTCATCAACAGTGGTGACTAAAAAGTGGCAAAAAGAATTTTCTCTAAAGGTCTTAAGTAGGTTAAAATGCTGATGGCATTTTAATTCATTGAAGGCTATATAAAAACAAAAGAATTTCTCATACCTTGTACAAGTTCAGAAAGTGTCGTGAAAGATATCTATAATGCAAATCTTGTAGACGTGGAACAGCAACATAAGGCATTTCTGATCTTGGTATCTTTATTTTTTTTCTATTATCAGATTGCAATCTGTGGGTAGCTGTAGTGCTGGAGGAGCGTGTCTAGACAGAGATCACACATGGCCTGTTGCCTTTTCACACTCCCTGGCACAGCCAAGGCAGAACAAGGAAGGAACAAAGAGACTTGGGGCTGCAGTGGAACTGAATTCAATTACATGTCTCCTGAAGACCTAACATCAGTGTAAAAATTGGCCTGACAATTTTACCTTTAATCGTGGCCATGTGAACTCTCTTTGATGTTAAAGATGGGCTACCCTCATCCACCTTTCTTGTCACACTGTGGGCAAGCCTCACTAAATTGCGTAGCAAGATGCAGACCTTTCAGGAAACCCAGACATGAACAGCTTTCTCCAGCCCTTGAAAGTACATGGGATTGATCTGTTTGCTGTACAATCCCCAAGCCCCAGGCTATGGATAAAATTTCTTAGAGGAGAGGCAAAGTAAATCAATTCTGTTCTGTTGCTGGGGTAAAGATGGTCAATAGATGATATTTTAAAGCACCTCCATCAACAATTTATGAGATTTATTCAGTTTATGCGAAAGAGCACTCCATAATCATCACTACACAGCGATGGCCCAACAGGGTGTTGCTAACTGGATATCATTTAATAAAAGTTTTTCAAGTGCTCAGCATGCTTTCATCAGAGGGTGATTTTTGTTTTTATCCTTGTTTTGTATGAACGTTAGGAGGTAATCAAGAAGTTATAAAAGTTGATGATTTATGAAGCTTTTGAAGTGGTGGGTGAAATTGTAGGCTAGATATAATGCTTATATTGATCACACTGTTGGTAAAAGCATGATAAGTCTGTTGACTAAAAGTACTATTAAAATAAATTTCATGACAGGCTGTTAAATAGAGATCTAGTATAATTTAAATAACTTGATTTTTGATAATAGTGGTCTTGGTCAACACTGGGCAGTATTGTGTTGATAGGCACATAAACCTCACAAATATTACCATATTGACACTGTTTTCAGAATTGGAAAATTAGTTACATAGTTACCAGTCTCTTATACACCAGCTCTTTAATTTCTTATATTTCTAGAAGTATTCTTGTGTCTTATACTTGTGGTTTTTTTTCCATGCTCATGGGCTTCATCTGAGTCTGCTTTTTCAGTAGCTTCTCTTACTTTGTTGATAGGTTTTTTTTAAACAATTCTACTTTTTCTTTCTTTTGCTTTTCTCATACTCAGAAATTAATTTGATTATGGTCTTGCTTTTTCAGTTTTGAAAGCACAAGGGAGAAGAAAATCTTATTTTTTCTTTTTGCATATGTAATCCCATACCTGTTACTTCCTATTACTTATTATCCACAATATAATAAGAATTACAAGAATTTACTTTAAAATTTTCATCAATGTCTCTAATTAAGTCCTTCTTTTTACCTTTTTTCTCTGACTGCTATACTTTTATTTCCATTTCTAGCTACTTGCATTCTGAAGAGAGTGTCAGAATGTTTAAAATTCTTTTCATGAAAAATCACCAACAGCCCCCAAACAAACAATTAAACAAACAGCTTTACCCCAACAAATACCCCAAAAGAAACAAAAACCCAGCAGAAAATTGTGGCCAGTTTCTTTTGTTCTCATTTTGATACATTTTGCTTTTGCATCTCCCTCCTCTAATTTATTCACACTCTGTTTCATTGCATCCAGTTAAAGAGGTGGTATATTCATACTGATGTCTCTTCAATTTACTAGTTGCTATTTAAGTTAATATAAGCAAAGAACCCCAAGATTGGAAAACAAACAATTGCTATCAATTAGGGCTGTTCAGTTTTCCTCTCTGTCTTTTTAATATGCAGGGTTTTTTTCTTTTTTTTTTTCATATTGGTTCTGGCTGATGTTATTTAGATAAAAATTCTGGTTTGTATCCTTTTGGAATGAGATTTCTGCTTTTTGGCTGCTTTATTTCTCACACATCTGATCTACACATCTCAACTTAGTTATGATATGAGAAAGTGTAATCTTCTTGAGAAAAAACTGCAAAATCTGTTTTATTCTGTAGAATAATTTTTCAAATAGATAAATGTGTGTCATGTTTCAAGGACTTCACCTGAGAGTGCTACTGCCCTGGTCTCTATTTGTGGGTGATCATCTGAGATTTGCTCTCTGCAGGCTTGTGCTTCTCTTGAGCAGCAATTCCCCTTCTATCTAATCTACACAAGCTATTTATGTTGTATATTTAATATGTTATAATTTCTTTTAATATATAAGGAAATTAAGTAAAATCACTAGAATAAAATTAAGGGTATCATAAAACCAACACAAAAATGACTCATTTACTCTTTTAATGTCATACTTGGTATTTTATTATTCTTCTATAATCTTTTGTCAATAATTTTAGGGTGTTTTTTTTTCTTTTTTCCTGAAGTATTTCAGAAGCTTACTCACTAATATGAGCAAAGAGACATTCACTGGTGGTATATTATCTTCATTATAATTGAGCATATGTCTTAAGAGTAAAACTGATGAAAAGACATAGTGCAACTGCTAGAAGTTTTTTCCAAATTAATTCAGAAAATGTTGCTGCCAATAGAAGTTTCCTCATTATTCATAAAACCACGATATCAAGATTGATATGGCAAAATCTTGGCATGTCAAATCTGTATGTAGCTTTCATATCTCTTGAAAATACGTTCATATGCTGTCAAATCTGTATGTAGCTTTCATATCTCTTGAAAATACGTTGAGTTATCTCTGGAGTACTTCTGAAGTACTTCTGAAAATTGTGGGTCATATTGGAAGGATTTTTCAAAACAAGAAGTCTTGGTATGTCTCTATTCAAATGTTTATTTCCAAATACTGTAGAAATCCAGACTGAAACGCTCTGTTACATGTACAAAAGTTATGTCATAGAGTATAACTAGACTAAATTTCTGACTTAAGAATAAGATTAACTTTTATGTCTGTAGTTGATACACTTTGAATATAGTCTTTCTTGAAGAACATAAAGTAGTACAGAACACAAAAAAGTAAACAATATCAATAAAGAGGGACTAAAATTCCCAGTAAAGTTTGTAAATATCATTCCTATAATAAAAAACTTACTTGTTTAATATTTTAGGCTCTTTTAAAATTCTTACTTTACCTATGTTTGCTGAAATTTGACACAGCAATATAACCCTTCCTTTTTTCAAAGTGAAGAAATAATAGTGAAGAAAAATTAAACTTGTGAAGAAAGTAGGTGTTCTAGGGTTTATTTGGCATATGTATAAAATGTCAATTTGAGAACAAGAGTATGTGAATTTAAAAAGGAAAAATGTTTAAATCCTTAAATTTCTGTAAGACATGCAATGAAAGAGAGACATGCAAACAACAGTGAGAAAAAATTGCTGTAGACATTAAACATTAGGAAAAAACTGTGAAACAAAACACAAAGGACTCGAGAATGACCTTACATCATACTAATGTATGTGAACTTGAAATATATGTCTGTATTTACGGAAATTAATCAGTATGCAATCCTTTGAAAACTCATTTAAGCGGTAGGAGAATTCTTCATGTTTTCATTCATGATTACTTAAATGATAACAACATTGAGAAGCCTAAATTTAGAAAAAAGAAGGGAGAGAAGATTATATTATTGCTGACTGCTTTTTTCCCTCTTGCTATAGCATTTAACAGAACCATTCTGTGTAAATTCACTAACCTGCTGGATCATCTGACTTGAACTTTACAGGTTCAAGCTAGGGAATTGCACCATGTTCTCTTCATAAAGGTCTTTATTCTCACCTGAACAGATGTGAAAATAATCTTTTGAGGTGTGTTAGAAAATTGGCAATAGCTTTTCTATATTTATGCACTGGACACTGGACACTGATCTTTTTTAGCATGGATTCCCACATGATATAAACCAGAACAGCTCTGTTGAAGTCACTGGAGCAAATCAATCAATACCAGCTAAGAATTTTGTCCCCAGTCAGTGTTTTGATGGGAAGGCAGAAAAGAGACTCTTCACTGTCATGTACTGAGAAAAATCATGTGTCTTACTGGGTTAGGCTAAAGACTGCCCTTTGGAAAAAAATATATAAAAAAAATCACTGCCTCTTGGCTAAGCAAAAGAATTGTGCAGTTTTGAGTACAAACAATAGAGCCTTTGAACTAAGGATATGCAGGCATGAAACTGTTTATTTACAAGGAAAAATGACCCACTTCTCTAGGAACATGACCCAATTTAATCTGCTAGGAAAAAAAAAAAAAGAAAAAGAAAAGAAAAGAAAAAAAAAAGATATTGAAATGCTATTTGACCTAAATTTTCTGAAGCAAAAGTTGTGTGGAAAACAGAGAAGTGTCTATATAGTTCGTGAGGCAGCTTCATTTGCAGGTCATTTGTTCCATGTGTCAGACTGGATTGTGTTTCTTATAATAAGCTGTGATTAGGATTACCTGAAAACTTCCACAGAGCTTTGATCTGTCATATCACTCTTTTGCAGCTGTCTTAGGGATGCAACTGTACTGTAAACATTGGTATCACTTAAGTACACTCAGAGTCTCTGGACAGGCTAAGATAACATTTGGTGAGAATGAAGTACCTTTCTCAGACAAATGTGCAGAGGCAGGAAGACCTGGCTGTTGAACTGTCAGATCTAAGATAATTTGGTATGATTTTCCTAAGAGATCAGCCTGCAATGGCACTGCCTTTAGAAATAGACAGAAAAATCATAATTGGATTAGTTTAGATTGTCAGTATGGTGGAAATACCATATGCCTGCTTTGTCTGAAGAAATTCATGCTCCCTTGTCCATTCAGGAGTCTTTCCTGGGAACAAACCTCCTCTGACTTTGACCTATTTCTTTTTCTTTACATATTCACGAATGTACTGAATCATCAGTCAAAACTGGGTCACTGTCGAAGTATCTATTCACTATATTTCAATGGCAAGTCTTTCTGTGTACTCTTCTCAATGTAAATAACAATCCTGAAATTTCAGAAAACAATATAAGTGACCTTTGGTATTCAAATCAGGTTGTAGTTTTAATTGAAAGATCAGATATATCAATTTCTTTTCTCATATTAATCAAAACTGGAATGTTTGTGAATGCTTGATGGACACTTCTCCCCTGCCTCAACAAAACTCCAAAAGCAAATTGACTAATAGCTGCTTCATACATTTTTTTTGCAGAATTATGAAGAAATCCCTTAATTTGGAACAAATAACAGTATGAGCACTCTATCATCCAAGTTTTTGGTAAAACTTTGACTGTGTGAATAGAAGTGGCAAAAACTTATTGTAGACTGTGACTTTTGGTCACAACTGTGATCAGTAAAGTTATTTGAGTTATGACACAGTCTTCATCATGCGGATTTCAGTATTTACTTTGTAGCTGTTTCTCCTTGTATACGCCTGTAGGCCATGTGCAACAAATAGGTGAATGGATTTTTTTTAATAAATACTTTTGCTCATTTGCTGTTTTGTAGGTATTTGTATTACCTCTCTTTGAGGTAATATTGCTTCTGGATGGGCAGCAAAAAGTCCCATGTGAACTTGGAAAGAAACTGAAGGAGGCTTGGAAGTAAAAGAAGAGCTTCAAAGTACATGGTGACAAGAGGTAGGTGGACATTTAAGAATTTTTTTAGATCCCAGTAATCCTGACTTTCTTGGTGATTTACCTTACTATAGATAATTCTTTTGGTGTCATAAAACTTCAACTTTAACTATTTGATTCAGTGGCTCTTATTGCTAGGATTTTTACTGCTATCATGATGAACAAAATTATAACCTTTTTTGTTGAAAGTGTGTAGTAAAATATAGTAGGCTGCTGGAGAGCAACAGATTTTCACTCCATAGAAAACTCAGCTTTCTCTTCTTCCTTTAACAGAGGTTAACATTGCGTGGGTCATCCAGCCACTGAACATGACTTTTTAAAAGTGTTTAGGTACAGCTAAGAGACTTATACAAGGCCTTACCCAGCCTTTCCTGTTACCCCTACTCAACTCTATCTGTGTTGGAGAAACTCTAATAAAAGTAAAATAAATCCAGTAGGTTTACCAGAAGTAGATAGAAGTTATCTCAAGCAGAAAAGTGGAGCACACAGCAAAATTCTCCCAGCCCAGGTGTACATATATCATAAATAAAAAGGTTTTAGGAATGTCATCATATCAAATTCATTCCTTTCATTTGCAAAAATTTTCAGACACAAAATACCTTTCAGCATCTGTCTAATCTGTGCAACTGAAATGCTTGCTTTTTCTGAAGAGATAATTATCTATCAGTATCAATTTGGACAGTGATTCTCAAAAGAGAAATGATTTATCACAGAATTTGTTAGTATCCTCAGTGAAATGAAGTTGGTAATTTTAAGATCTAGGGGTTAAATCCCCTAAACTAAGCAGAGCTCTCTAATTAGTGTTTGGAATTATTTGATTGTTTTCTTCAGAATACACATCTACAAGTTTTCCACTTTCATATTTGCCCTTGTACTAAGTGTGCAGCTAAGCATCTCTTGCATGTCACAATGACAGATTTAAGCCTTGATTACTCACAGTTGTCGTAGACATCAACAATATGCATTTGCATATGAGCTTTTCACAACCGACTCATCTTATTTACAGAGAGCATGTGGCTTACCATGGCCTTTTTAATTTTAAACAGGAATTTAACATTAGAAATCAGAATTACTTCTGACAAACACATAGTGAAAATGAACTCTACTTTTAGAATACTTTCGTATTGAAAAAGGACTGTGGCAGTAAATTGTTGACAAAAGCCTCCATCTTCAAGGTCATCCTCAGCTCCCTCTTTCCCCTTCTGTCCCCCTGCCTTCACTTCTGTTCAAAGTGGTGCTAGCATTGTGGTACAACTCCTAGAAATTAGGAATGAAGAAAATTTCTTATGGGCATTTTCAATAATTATATCAGTACAGCTACTGCTTTCCTTTTCTATTGTTTTAAATCAGATTTATTTATTTACATGTAATAGATGTTTTTGCCTACTACACACCTCCAGTATCTACACTTAAAATCAGAGTTCTGGCACTTATTTTTGGTATGTCCATTTAAAAATTACTATTTAAAATTATTTTTTTTCTTTGAAGAGTACCCATGGTTTAAAAAGTATTAGTTCAATAGAACATACTTTTCATTACTGTTTATTTTAAAATATTTCTTGTGTTTATTAGTAGCTGAATTCTTCTTCAGATTCCTCTCTGAAGAATTTATTTAAATGTAACTCCTGCAGGTGAAGCATAGAAGGTTATTTTTAAGAGGAAAAATTGATTTATGCATGTACTAAGTGCTTCTGGAATAGAGTTTGCAGATTCAATCTTACAGTGCTGCACAATTTCTTACAGAGCTGTGATTCAGCCACTAGCTTGGGAGTAAGGAATGAAATAAAAAATACAAAAAAAGGAGACCCTTCTTCCCTCCATATACAAAAGATATAAAGTAAATTAACATTTACCCTGTTCTCTAAATCATCTAGAATCTCATAACGTCTTTAATAGACATAACAGCATGACTGCTTAATAGCTTTTATTTTCCACTGTTGCTTTAGTGTCATACTTTTTGCCAAATCCTCATTCTGGGAGTGCAAAAATATTACTAGAGAGTAGAAGTGTGATTTATTCCCATAGTTTGCTATTTGGGAAGGCAAGTGATGCAGAAGCTGCAATAGTCTTATGGTCTTCATCTTGCTCAATTTGTTTCAAGCACTCAGCCCTTCCTCCTGCTGAATGAAACCATGGCTTGCTTTCCTCTACTTGAAATAATCACCTGTCTTCTGGTGATTAATTTAGGTATGCAGATTTTGTTTTGCTTGTTTTTGGAGCCTCAGCCTCCCTGAGCTTTTAATCATCAAATCCGTTGCTCATAACTCTTTTTCCATGCAGAAGTTTGCTACCTCCAGCATGGGTGGTATATTCTGAGCACCCCTTGCTCAGCACTCAGGAGGTCACGCACCACATCCAAGTCCTCCTGCTCAGTTTTGATGTAGCTGTTCACCCCAAATTCAGCTTGTTCTTGTTCATTTTCTGAAGGTACTCCTTCCACTAACTGACTGTCTTCATTCCAGACCCTTATCCAAAGCTTTTCCTTTCCAAAGTTGCTTTTTGCCAAATGCTGGTTCCAGGACAGAGCATAGAAAATCAACAGTTCTGACTGTTGTTTACTCGAGAGGAAATGGAATCTTTTCCCCAGTTTCCATCTGGGAGAAGAGGTGCTTTAGGCCTAAGAAATTTCCTTCATCATTTGATGGCCCTACCAGCAGGTTATGTGTTCTGCAGCTTCTCCTCTCAGAGAAAAAAAAAACAAAAAAAAAAACCTTAACATTTTATTTTAACAAGATATCTTTCTCCTTTCCAGTCAGCTTCACTAGTGTTCTCCAGTTCCTTTTGTTTTTGGCAGCTCTCCCAGAACTCTGGGCTGAAGGCAGAAAGAAACCACACTGATTCTGTGGTTTCTAGAAAAGACCAAGGCTCCTTCTAACATATTTCATGCAGCTGTGTTTTCTTGGCCATCTCTCTCACTTCCCCAGTTAAATCCCTGTCTTTTTTTTTTTTTTTCTCCATTAGCACATATGGTTTTCTAAGATGATCAGGTCAATGACTCATTGTACACACTTGTTAAACAGGATCATTTTGAAGGTGCTTTGCAGTGAAGTGGTCTGGTTCAGTTTGGGTGCATTGCAATACAGAATTGCTAATCTTGACATTGGAAAGAATACATGTTTTAATCTTATGTCCTCTTGCACATTGGTAGGCAGCTTTTAATGCTAAAATAAACTAATTTATTAATATCCAAACTGTATTAATCACCACTAAATACCCTTAAATATGTTCACTTCCTTTAGGGTTCTGTTAAGGAGATTATGGAAATATTGATTTCATCTCTGTGACTGCATGTGTGGGTATATGTGTATATATTTCCATACATGTGTATGCAAAGAAAACACTTATGCTTTAACTTATGTTTTATTCAAGGTACATAATGATAATAACTCACAATCAGTGGCTGCAGTTTAAATTCTACGAAAGACCTTAAATTGCTATCAGAATATATATATCAGATTGACAAATAATATGCACACACACACACATACTCATGTGTACAGTACATTTTTTGAAGATGGGTAATCCAAATTTTATTTGCATTGTAAGGGAAAAAAGAGGTGTTAACTCTGTCTGTTTACATTGCAGCAATTCCACACCTTTTAGATTTTTTTGAGAAAATAAAAACATTTAAAAAAATGAAGCATTTAATATCAGAATCATTTTGGAAAAAAAAAAATAATTGGACAATGTAAGGCCATGTTTGAGTAAGAAAAAAAAGTATAAATTATTAAAGTTAATGAAAGTAGTTTTAGATTTATGTTTTCTGTGGTAGTTTCTTCAATTTTTTTCATAATCCTCATGTTCCTACAAAACAAACAGTGGTTCGCCTGCTTTTGAAGGTGCTCAGAGAGCAATAGAAATATGTTACAGAAACCTGTGAATTCTTAGAGCTGGTTCCTGGTGCACTTCTGCAGATTCTGTAGAAGTGAAATTCTTTCTTTATGGTAATTATAAACATGTGTCTAGGAAGGAGAAGTCACCAGACTGTATGAATTGAGGAATTGTTATTATGACTTGGTGTCACAGGCTTTCATGCAAAGATTGAAATGGCTCTCCCTGACCAGATGGCTACACCATCTCATCCCTACCTTCCATTCCCTTTTGTGTGCAGGTGTCAGTCCAATTACATTTCCTGACACCTGATAGCTGTGCTTAGCTGTGGTTTCCAGATCGCAGATTTTTCGGTGGATACAGTGAAAATGGTAAGGAAGTGCAAGCAGCAACTTCATTTATATTAAAATTTTTCATTCTAGATGTAAGGAAAATACTGTTGCTTTGAATAGTATTATGTTATGAGAAACAGGAAAGCAAAGAATAATGAAAACAGAATTTCTAATAATGAACATGAGGCATGGGTTATTTCTGTACCATAGAGAATGGACCCTCCCCATGCAACAGCAGCAGTCTGAGCAAATCAGGGTGTTATAAGAAGGCTCCTGGAAAAAATAATAACTGCTGCACTACTGCTCTGATGTTTGGTATTGTGCAGTTTGAACAAGTTTGCCAGGTTCATTACATTTTTTAATTCCTAGCGTTAAGACATGCTGAGAGAATGAACTAAGGACTTTACAGAACTAATCACCCATCCTGAATTTTTATTTAAAAAAAGGTTGAAGGATACATCTGGGATTTGGCTTCATTTGGCTGACTAATTCTCTCCCTGTTTCATTCACTAATTTGATAGTTAATCTTATAACTCTTCCTAACATCTTATACCTCTTCCTAGCTTCTTGTATAGGCATGGGTCTCATAACATCTCTTATCTCCACATTTTTGTAAATGGTAAAATTCTCTTCAACTTGCGGCTTTTATATCCTTCATGTTGGGAGTGTGATATGGCAGAGTTCCAGCACTGGGTAAAAAGTTTGTATGAAAAGGAAAACCACAAACATTTACAGCAGAGATATGCATTCTTATTTGGTACAGGATTTCTTGACCCAGTGACACACCAAGGAAGACCCCCTTCAGCTTCAGGCTGCCATTTCTTTGCAGCTGTATTCTAATATGAATTTTTGAAAAGATTGCATGAACTGTGGCCTAACTTCTCTTGGATAATTTGCTGCTGAAAATTTTCCTTCATCACAAAACTCTCAATTAAATTTTAGTTCATAAATGCCCCATAGTATCAACTAAATAGCTGCTGGATGCAGCTGTGTGTGTTAACTATACGTGAAGTTCAAGAATGTTACATTTTTTAATGGGATAAAACATTTTTATAGCAGAAAGGAAACAAGTACCTTACTTTCATTTATGGTATGATAGCCTACAAGAGTTGCAAAGAAATTTTTCTTCCCTTATGTAATTACGTTGTTACATTAAAAGGGTGAAAGGGGATTTGATTTCCACTGAAATCTCAGGTGCTAGCCTCTGTAGGAAATATGATGATGACTAGATTAGATGAAGTAGCAGTCTACGTTAGGATGGAGACACCGATTATTCATATGTTTTAAGACCCAGAAGGGACCATTATGATAATTCAGTCTGACCTCTTGTATAACATAAGCCTTATAATTTCACACAGTAATTCTTGTGCTGAGCTCCTAACACATTCCTGTGCATTAGTAGACCAGTCCTGAAGCTTTACTTTGGTGCAGAACAGAAAGTAGAAGTCAGTAAGACTTCAGTAAGAAGAATATTTTATCCCTTTCCCTATTCTATGCACCTGAATGCATAAGAAAGGACAGTCAGAAAAGGTTTTAAGAGCACAGATCCATATTTATATCCTGAAATGTGAATACCATAGAAGTTATATACCAAAGTTTAAACATAGTAGTTTGTTTTTAAATTAGTGAAGAAAATTATGGAATATTATAGCTTAGACTAACTGGACATGACTCATTACCAGTCTGAAAATATTTTTTCTCCATCACCTTTAGGACCATCAAGGCAACAAGGGCATTGTTGGTTTACATGTGGTAGAGGACGTAGTGTGCTCAAAAATTATTTTCAATGTTTCTAAATCTGTATTAGTCCATTTTTAGTTACAATGTAATTTAGTCTTCATTGTAATGTCAAAGTATGAATGAAGAGTAAAAAGGTCATATTCTTGGGTACAGGTAGATTAGATAAGTGCTATTCAGGTAATTTGTACATAATTGCTTCTGTTACATACTTGGTTACATAAGATCCTTAGAAGAATTGTGTGAGGAGAGGATGTGGGGAAATCTGTTTTCCTTGTTATCTATCTTAGGTGGAGTTTTCTCTTTGTTGGTGTGGTCTGGTTTTGTCCCTCTATGTAAAGCAAACCTAGACTGATTGTTTCCACTTTCACTTGACACTCTGTTTCCTTCCTGTTTATCAACTGCTTGTGTTCTCTGTGTGTGTTTGGATATTTGTAGCATCAAGGAAACACATATATGCCGCTTTTTCTTGTACTGCTTTTTATTTAAACTGCATGGAAAATATTACACTGTGCTCATGACATACCATATTCTTCAAAATGCATACATAGTTGCATTCAAATACTTTTTAACCAATTTACTAAGATAGAGATCTCAAAAAATGCTCTGACTATATGACTTGAGTTGCTAATGCCAGAATAAAGTGCAAAAGAGGAAAAGTAAATATATATGGGTTACATTTTTATTTATTTTTCTACTTCTTGGGTGGCCACTAGAGAAACTACACCATCCAACTTGAGGAAAATAGAGGGATTTAATGTGCTGCATCATTAGTTCTGAACATCTTTCTTTTCCTCTGCTGATACATACCTATTTGTCATATACACTAGTCTGAACTGTATTCAAACATGAACAAAATCAGAGACAGTCATGGCAGATTGACGCGTGGTCCTGACACAGTCCCGACAGCTTTATTTCTCTGGCATAAAAATGTGTAAGTGTGGATAAACTCCACTGTGTATGATCAAACTGCAAGTGGGTCTGCAGATATGACAGTTGAGACACATCAAGTTTGGAGACGATGCAAAGCTTTAGGCCCTATGAATGCACATTTTTTTAGGAAATGGACTGCTCTTTGAAACAGGGCTTCTCAGCTTACAAGCTGAGTGCCTCAGGCAGCTTGCCAAGAGAACTCATGTGATGTATCATTAACTTCCAAAAATTTGTTTCCTGAGATGTTTTGAACTGTGATCTAGGCCATACTGGCGATATCAGTGATATCAGCCTTCTCTTGATTGCTTTCTCTCCTGGATCATTGCTCAGCTCCTCTACACTGTTGAAAAACAAAGCAAATAAAATGTATATGAATTGTGCCATACATCATTGAATGAACTGAATTCTTCTATTATGTAGACAAAAACTACACCAGCAGGCACAGAACTGGACACTGTAATATCATGAGAATAGAACTTGGGAATAAGACCCAGAAAGATGAGAATTTTCCATTCATGCCCATTATCAGGTAATTATCCATTTCAGAATGGTTCTTTTATTATTTTTGTTTTTTTCATTATTCTCAATTCACATAAAGGTAAGCAAAACACAAATGATAACTGCAATTACTCTTGCCACCTAACATGATGGTACCTTATAATCAAGATATTATTTCTATTTTTTCCTGATTTTTCTACTTTTACTATTCCTGATAGAAATAGCCACAATGGAAGGCTATTGTGTACTTTGGTGGCTGTATTTGTTTACTCTTTCATCAAATTATGTTATTATCTCTGAAAATAAACTGTATTATGCTTTTTATGTCCCTGAAACATGACATTTTATTGTTATTTTAAGAGATATTTTTGTCCTTGAGTTTGATTTTTAGGAGTATAAGTTTTTTTTTGTTCTGTAGTTACCTCAGCCTGCTAATATATAAAGGCACCCTACACATAAGAAATAAAGAAGTCAGAATTCTGCCTTAGTCTTTCCTGACTCTAAAGCACAGAATGAAATGTGAAGATATTTGTGAAACTACAGCCTGTTTCTGGATTTAACATGGAAGCATATACAAACAGGATGCTTCAACTACTTGGAAGTATAAATAAGTCTAATTCCCAGTCGTTTTTGCATCCTAATTCTTCAACAATTAGTGTATATATAATAGGAAATGTATTTGCTTAGAAGAAAAAACCTCCTTGTAGCACACACAGCCAAACCCTCCCCAAGCAGAAGAGAAGGAGCACCTAAAACAACCTCTAAAAAGGAACCAGCTATCTCTAGTCTGATGCTTCCAGAGAAACACAATTTTGAGCCAAATAATTTCCCATTTTGTCCTCACTCTTATAATTTGTGCAGGGCTAGCTACCAAAAAGGAAATACCAGTGTGCTGAGACAACAAAACTGAGTACAGCCGGTGTGAATATTGTAGATGTTTCAAGATATTTCCTATAATTCCCTATAATTAGGCTCCCGCTGACACATTGTCTTCCAGTGATGATTCTCACTTTGAAATGAATTAGTCAAAATGATGATGATCCATAGGAGCATTGGACTTCTTCAATGCTGGGAAAGGAACTTTTATTTTTTAAATATTTTTTCAGATGTCCCTCTCTATCACTGGAAAGAGCCATCTTCTGTGTGCTTGAGTTTTCCATGTATCATGGTTTTACTCAGAACATTCAGTGCAGCAGATGGCTGGGGTCCTTAAACTGCGTGGTATGAGTTTTATTAAAGGCCAGTCTGGGCCAGAACACCAAAAGCCTAACAGTGTGATAGCACTGGGAATAAAAGAAGATCATGTCTTGCAGATATGATCTATAAAATATATATGCATTCTGATGCAAATGTCACACACACATACACACATACACAAAACAACAACAAAAAACCAAACAAAAAATCAAAACAAACAAAAAAGAATAATTCAAACTGGTTAGTGTAAGCATAAGAGAAAATAGGGTAGAAATTTCAGCCTTCAATGATCAGAAAAATGTAATTTTTCAAAAGTGTAGGCTAAATTTATTTTTTTAAAATCCTTTAGATTGATTTAATAATAAATTAAAGAGTGCTAAGAAAAGGAACATGAAAGATAAAGGAAGTTTCAAAGTTGTTTTTTTTTTTTATAATTTGTTCAAAAGCAGTTTCCTCTTAGTTTAATTATACTTTGAAATCTAAAACTTTGCTAGTAATATAACATCCATATTTAGACATCATGGATCACCTTCTGTTGGGAAAATGTGAATTTTAAATAACATACTGTATTGTAAAATATCCTAATTTGTTTAATGTGCTTTTATCCCTCATGATCATATCAACCCCAATTCAATTATCTCAGTGGTGACTCCCAGTTTTACCACAATAGGATTTTTCTACTTGGCATATCTGATATGCAGAGGAGTTACCTCCTGTCATTCCATTCAGAGACGGATGGAAATGGTAATTTTCTAGGGAGGAAATCTTTGTCTGCCGTTTTATTAGTAATATGACTCCAAATAATCTTACAGGTGTTTTTCAGTGATGGGGTTAGACTCCATCTCAATCTGATAAGGAGTCCCTAATAAGAGGAAATTAGGTCAGTACTTGCAGAAAAAATTAAGTGCCATATGTCCTGACTCTTCGTAATGATCATTAAATCCCAGAAGGATGTCTACACAATACATGCAATTTTGAGAAAATAAAGAAAGTCTTCTTGAAGCGGCTACAGTTTTCTGAGAGCCAATTAGGATCATGATATTAGGTACTCTTGTTAATATGAAAAGATAAAAAAAACCAAACATGCTGTAAACAGAGAATTCTGCAAATGGATCTGTTCACCAACCTTGATACATTTACTTTTATGCATGTTTTTCATATATTAAATATGAAAAAAATTGGTATATTCTAGAATATAATTTGGAAAAAAATAGAATTATTGTTCCATGTAATTTACTTGCATCTCTCTGTTTATAAACATTTTTTTAAAAATTCCTTAATTTTTTAAAAAAACAGCTTTTACTTTTAGATTAGAGTTTTCCAAGTCTCCGAGACCATATTTATAAACAGTACAATAAAAGCTATTCAGGCACTGTAAGTCGTTAATTATTTTTCATGATCTATATTTGAAGAATGAAACACTTCAAATGTCTTATAATTTAATGTTTGCTTTATATTTATGAAATGATAAACCACAAGTGTATTGATATTGGAGTCAATGTGAGATTTTATACCAGTTTTAAATGTTTAAAACACATCTTTGATCAGATATTGGTGCCTTTAACAGCCTATCTATGGAAAAGAGAATCACTATTCTCATGTGACTCACCTTTACCACAGCCAGTGCTCATCCAGTGCATTTTATATGGTGTTTGTATGCACGTTACAGTTTAATTCTATTGGAACTCGGTGCTTTGAACCAAAATTCGGGATTGCTCTTTATATTGATAACTACAAAATGGCACTATATTTCAGACTAGTAACAATATATAAAGGAGTAGAAAAAAAGTGAAAAATACACTATTAGGGAAAGTTGATTATCCTGCATTCTTCAAAGTAGCAAAAAATTGAGCTTTGTGGAAAATTTTTCATGTAGGTAAATGTAAAACCCTACAAACACTGGGAATATTTTATCTTTTCAGACTGCAGTGAAGCAACAACTGCAAATGTGTCATAAATACAACTTAGAAAATGCAAATGCAAATGGCAAAAGTCAATTGTTTTAGTTTTCAGCAGAAGTAAAATTTACTAACCCAAGCTTTGAAAAATCCTAAGTATACTATGGAAAATATATAGATAACTGGGTTAACATATTTTGGAAGGATAAAAACTAATGTAGATGCTTAAACTCAGAGCAAATAACTCTGAAGCATAGGAAAACATGGTAGTTCTCTGAAAGAAAAACCTGTTTTTGTTGAAGACAGTTTCCTACTGCATTCTAAAGAAGTATTATGGTGCCATTTGTCTTTGATTTATCTTTGGATTTATAGTATAAAAAACACAATTCAGAGAGAGATTTATTAACAGAGGAATTGCATTTTCTCTCCCCTAATTAGCTCTAGGGACAAATTAAAGTTTATAGCCTTCTGGAAAGTGCAGTGTATATGTAAGTCAGCATGATCCAGTGGTGTCATTACTATTTCTACATAGATCATTACTTCTTTCTTATTTAGATTCAAATTTTGAAAACATTTTGGTTAGAATTGAGTGTTACACAAATAATTTTTTTGAGTTTTTATATTCTCACCACCACTGAAAAATCAAGGAGTTTGATGGAGTCTTTTCCTGGTTTCAGCTAGGGTAGAGCCAATTTCTTCTCAGTAAGTGCTAAAATGTTGTGATATGGATTCAGAATGAGAATGGTGTTGATAGCACACTGTTATTTGGGTTTTTGCAAAGGTGTGTTTATCCTATGTCAAGGATTTTCTTCCTTTTTCTCATGCTCATGCCAGAAAGGAGGTATACAAAAAAATGCCCCAAAATCCCAAAACCAGCAGGACAGAAGTCATGCCCAGGATATAAACTGGTAGGAGTTACCCGGAAGATCTGGGTTTGGGAAGGGGGGTCTGGCATTGGTCAGTGGGTGCTGAGCAATTGCATTGTGCATCATGTGTTTGTTTCCTTTTTATTATCATTGTTACTATTTATCATTACTACATTTTACTTTAGTTAACTGTCCTTAAACTGTCCTTATCTGAAGGTAGAAGTTTTTCTTCAATTCTCCTCATTCCACCAGGGTGGGGGGCAAGAGAATAAGGGGGTTGAGTGAGGGGATGTGTGGTGTTTCAACTCCAGCTGGGCTTAAACCATGACAGATCTCTAGCACTGAAGTGTCTAATTTAAAGTTTGAGAAAACCAGGATTGTATTTAAGGTGTTCAGGACCCCCTGGAAGAGAATTTAGATCTTGATAATTTTAGTCAACAAATAACAAGAAAACTGAAAACTTTTGACTTTGGAGGTATTGCCTTGGTTCATTCTCAGCACTGTGTTTTGAGAACTTCAGCAGCTGCATTAGGGAGAGGTCTAAAGACAGATTGTTATTTCATATGTTCAGTTATATGCACTTGTAGAGAATAAAATAGTATACTTCTAGTACCCCAGGAAAACTGCCATTTCCTGTGGAAAAACTATAGGTAAACCTCAAGGTTCTCTTAAACTTCGAAGTTTCAGCCTGTGAGTAACTATGAAATTACTATCTCTTTCTAAATAAAACACTTTTTTTCTAAAAACAGCAGGACTGTAAGGAATGGCTGATTCCTGTACTGGGGAAGAGAAGACTGAAAATTACAGTGTAAAACATAGCCAAAGGGCTAGAGATGTAGCAGGAAACTTGCTGCTCTAGAAACAGCCATTGCACCATAGGGGAGAAAATTTTATGAATGCTGATATGTTTTAAGTTCCAAAATTTTTTCAAGAGAACAAAAGTAGCTAAAAGACTGTGACAATTAACTCAAAGTATTGTTGTCTGTTCACCTGCTGTGGTACATTATTATCATAGAATCATAGAATGATCTATATTGGAAGGAATCTTAAAAATCATCTAGTTCCAACCCTACGGCCAAGGGTGGGGAGACTTTCCGATAGATCAAGTTTCTCAAAGTCACGTCCCATTTTTCTCTAGTAACCAGTGATAAGACCAAAGGCAACAGCACAAAGCTATGTCAGGGGATGTATAAGTTGGATTTTTAGAAAATATTCTTCACCCAGAGGGTGGTTGGGCTCTTGAACAGGCTCCCCCAGGGAAGGGGTCAGATTTAAAGAAGTGTTTTCAGGCACATGGTGAGAATCTTGGGGCTGTCCTGTGTAGGGTCAGGAACTGGACTCAGTGATCCTTGCGGGGCCCTTTCAACTCAGGATTCTCCATGATTCTATGATACAACCTGGCCTTGATCACTCTCAAGAACTGGTCAAGAAGACTTCTTTGGGCCAACCAGTTCCATCCTCACAGTAAAGAATTTCTTTTTAATATTTAATCTAAACCTACCCTCTTTCAATTAAAAAGCATTCTCTCTTGCTCCATCACTACATATCCTCCTAAAAAGTACCTCTCCAGGTTTTCCTGTAGGACCCTGTACTGGGAGCCTGCTGTAAGGTGGAACTTTCTCTTCTCCAGGCAGAAAACCCCCCCACTCTCTCAGCCTCAAGAGGTTCTCCAGCCCTCTGATCATCTTCATTGGCCTCCTCTGGACCTGCTCTAGCAAGTGTGGGTCCTAATGCTGGTGCCCCAGAGCTGATGCAGAGCTCAGGTGAGTCTCAGCAGAGCAGAGAAGAGTGGAGAGGAAGAATTCCTGCCCTGCTGCCCACGGGGCTCTGGATGCAGCCTAGGACATGTTTGGCTCTCTGGGCTCTGAGTGCCATGGCTGGGCCATGTCCAGCCTCTCACCCACAGCACCCCCAAGTCCTTCTCTCATATCTGTTCTTGAGCTATTTTCCATTAAGCCTATACTTATGCCTGGGATTGCCCCAACCCGGGTGCAAGACTTTAACTTGTTGTTGATGAATTTCATGAGGTTTGCATGGGCCCATTTCTCAAACCTGTCAAGATTCTTCAGGATGACCTCCCTTCCCTCCAGTGTGTCAGCTTCCCCAGACAGTTTGGTGTTTGCAAATTTGCAGAGGTTGCACTCAACCCCACTCTTGTCACCAATGAAGTAAAACAGCACCAATCCCAATACTGACCCTGAGGAATGGTACTTGTCATTGGCCTCCACTTGGGCATCAGGCCACTGATCGCATCTCTTTAAGTGTAATCATTCATCCAATTCCTTTTCTATGATGTCCATCCACCAAATCCTTTCCCTCCAGTTTAGAGACAAGGAAAGTGTGTGGGACAGTGTCAAATATGCAAGTGCAACTAGATGGTATCTTTTCTCTTGTCCACTAATGCCATGACCTCAGCGTAGAAGGCCATCAAATTTATCAGGCATGATTTACATTTTAGTGAAGCCATTCTGGCTCCTTAAATCCCACATGCCTTAGCATAGTTTCCAGGAGTATCTCCTCCATAATCTTGCTTGGATTTGGGGTGACACTGACCTGCAGTTCCCTGCGTCTGTTTTTTTTCCTCTCTTGAAAGGACAAACTTTCTCTGACTGTGAGCAATTCTTGTACTTTGGAATATAATGATGTGAGCCACGCTTCTGCAATGGATTTGAACTTAATATGCATGTTGCGTCTCTATTGTATTGCCATGATTCATTTAAAAACAAATGCTTTTGAGCATGCCTGGCTTTTGATCATGGCTTTCACAATAGGGTGGGCAGCTAGAAAACGGAAACACTTCAGTGTTGGTTTTTTATGGCTTGTATCTGGAAGGGAAAATGGCTAAAAACATTAGTATCTTTGCTATTCAGAGTTTTGACTGCTTTAGCTAGGGGGCTGGATTCATGATCCATTTACTGTTTCCTGTCCAGCATCTAGTTGCTGCATTATGTTCCATGTCTCATTTCATTAGCTGAGCTCTACATGATGTCAATTGAGAAAAGCAGTAGCAGTACATTATAAAATCCTTGTAATGGTATGACAATAACAGTATTATAGTGGTCTTTTTCTAGGTTCCAATGTACATTTTACCATTAAATTTCATTCCTCTGGTTCAGATGCAGTGATAGAAAGAGATTCAGCTATATCCCAGCAGGAGTTGTAAAATTTTCGTTGAAACATTACATAAGGGAACACTTGATAGATGGAAAATACTGACATTGCTTTCAGTTCACCAAATGTAGAATAGTAATCTTGGTAACCAGCCTGACAACATCATAGATACTTACTTCCCTTTGGGAAAAGAAAAAAAAAAAGGAGTGGGGGGAGGGAATGAGAAGGAAAAACAAAACCTATCTTCATAACATAGAAATTATAAAATCTCAGAATACATTTTCATTTAACCCTTATGTAAGAGGGAAATAATTTTTGATGAGAGTAAATTCAAGGAAGTCTTATGAGAGACATGGTTACATCTAGATTTGTAAGAGTTAGTGCAGTACAACTGGTAAGATTTATAATTAGGAAAGCAGTGTCTGTTTTGCAAGAATTGGGTGCTCATTCCCAGTTGGATTGCACTTAGACTGCATATTTACCGAATGCAATTGTGAAACTTACAACATCTTATATCATGCACAAATTTATATACATATATATATATATATATATATATATAATACATATTAAAAAAATAAATATATTAGAAATATATAAATATATATATGTGATGGGAAATTTTTGGAGAAAGCAATTATTTATTGACTTAACAACTGCTTTCAGTAATCACAAAAAAGGTTTTACACAAATCTGAAAGAGCAGAAAGAATAATTGGGACCTAATCTTCAGGTCTATCACTGCCTATATGCAGAGTCCCCCATATTAATGGAGGGGAATTCTCCATTTGCTTATCTTGTATGGGTAAAATGAGAATGTAGATAGGACTGCTTGGCAGCTATGACACTGTCTATAGAGACGTACTTGAAGGTATCGTGAGACGCTGCAGCTATAAGTGCATTTTCTACTAACCTAATCCAATCTTCTGTGAGATTTTCTAGGGAAAAACATAGAAATATTTGTTTAGAACTAAAAAAAGTTCCATTCTGAAAGGCCAATTTAAATTCTCTGAAGTTTTTTCACTCCTTCATCTCACAAGTTTGTATTTTCTAGATTCATGTGCAGAAAGTAACAATTTTGCTCCAAGTAAGACAAGGTGGGATGTGTGTGTGTGTGTGTGTGTGTGTGTGTGCACATGTGTGTAGCTCTTACTATATGAAAAAAACCCAAACATTCTTAGAGAAATTCACAGTGGTATGAAGTGCATGGCTAGGAGAAGGAGACACTCAGGAAGCAACTGTCTGAAGAGAAAAGTAAAACTGGACTGCACACTTTCACACAGAATCACACACAGAATCACCAGGTTGGAAGAGACCTTCAAGATCATCGAGTCCAACCTCTGTCCCAATACCTCGGCTAAACTAAACCATGGCACTGAGTGCCACATCCAATCTTAACACTCGTACTTGTTCCTCTCCATGGAAATCTTTAGTAAAAGGCAAAAGATTTATATGATCTGAAGAGAAACCAGAGAATTATTTAATGCTTTGAAGCATTAAATGCATGGTATCCTATACTAAACAGGATAAATGCATACCATCTTCTGTTTTTTAAAATGTTGTGATAAGGAAATATTTTTGCACATATCACAATAAGGCTTGCTTACTTTATTGCTGGGGTGGCAGAGTCCACCTTGGGAATTACCACAGAGCCCATAGGTCCCAAAACAGCAGAGCCACGCTGGTAGGACTGCTCTGAATTTTGAAATACCTCTAAGAATTAAATGGCTTCTCCCTAGGCTATCTCACTTTGATATGTTAATCCTCCAGCGTTCATTGGCCTTGACCTGTTCCCTCACCCCACCTCTCCCCTCTCCCCATCAGTGGTCACTGCATCCCCCTGCCCTTTCTCTGCCCCTGTGGCCCCTGAGCATTGGCCGAGTGTCCCTATAACAAGGGACACTCAGGGTCATTCCATCTCTCTCACCTTTGGAATCCTTGGGAAATAAGTGTCCTGGGAACTCTGTGCATCTGGGCCCTCTGTATTCTGATTCCCTGGTAAGGCCCAAGCTCTCCAGCAGTGGGTGAGTGTGGTACTGCCAGTCCCCGGCAGGGGTAGGAAAGCTCTGCCTGCACAGAACCCTGCAGTTCTGGCCAGGGTGATCTCTCAGAGCCAAGGAGACACTTCTAGTAAACACAGAGACCTCATCCGCCCCACACCACCCACGGCATTACTTTACTGTAATCATTAGTGATAAAAGCCAATGCATTCATAAGGGGTTCACCCCACAAAAACTGGTCATGAAATCCTTTTAATACGTCACATATTTCAGTGCATTTTATTTGAAAAAGAAATGCAGTTTCTCTTGTCTCCAAACAGAATAGATGCACACAATCATTCATTTCTTTTTTCTTTCCACACAGTTTGTTGTATTGATAGCTCTGTACAGATTTCCATGATTACAGGAAAACAACATCTTTTCTCCAGTTTTCTCACTAATGGCATGGCACTTTTTAGTTTTGCTGCATGTTGGTCTGCCTTGATCTACCCATATCAAGCCCCTGATTCTTTACACAAATATCACAGCCTTTTTTAATGTATGGACTGGAGCTTATGAGAACCACAGAAGGAGCTGAAATTATTCTGTCCCATTGTATGTTTTACAAACCTTTGAGCTGCCAAAAGAAATTGGAGAACTGTTCTTGTGCTATTTTATTATATTAGTAGTAGTCCAGAAGTAGGTTATTACAGAAGGTAAACTCCTAATATCAGAAAAGATTCCACAGGTCCTCTGGGAAGATATTAATGCAAGAAATGAAAAATTGTATCGTTTTGAAGATCCTGAAAACTGTGAAATTGCTATTACTATACAGTTCATTCTTAAAGAATGTTCAAATCTGGACAAGAAAATGCATTTATATTGCAGAATATATTGTCAGCATATTATTTGTTAAAAGAGGTTATGCATTTCTCCCTTCCAGCCTTCCCTATGTATTTATTAAGAAAACATTCTTAACAGTATAGTATTTTGTAAAAATAGTGGACAAATGAAGATTTAAGAACAGTTAGTTGCCTTGTTGCCATGGTTACCAAGAGTAATTGACACTGATTGCTGAATACAGTAAAATAGAAACAGAATGTACCATTTTAAAGAGGGTACATATAGAAAATTTAGAAGCAAATTAACACTGAAGAAAAGAACAACAGCACGATTTATTTTCAACTGAGTTCCCTACTTGATATAGTTTTGTGCACAAAGCGTATATTAAACGTGGCAGGGTGATAAAAAAAAAAACAACCCTCCATCATTTGGAAGTGGTTTTAAATAATGTATCTCTTCAGTTCTGTAGATGGAAGTGCATGGTTGTGTTTCTGTGTGAATGTGCAGACATGAATATCTGTTGTAGGGAAGCAGACAAATAGTGTCCTTTATTCCAGATACTGATAATAGCATACAATTTCATCTATACTGTGTGTGGTAAAATGCTTAGTTATTATTCCAGATTATAGACAATTTAGGAAGTTGCCCGTTTCCAGAGCTCTGCTCCGTGACGTAATTTCAGATGAAACTCTTAAATAAGATGTGTTCCTTAGAATAATAGAAACAAACAAATGGAGAGTTGTATGTCTTCACACACAACTCCCCATTTGTTTGTTTCTATTATTTTAAGGAACACATCTTATTTAAGAATTTCATCTGAATTACGTCACGGATGTAATTCGTGTGTCTTCACACAAAATGAATTTGAATATCATAAGTAATAGACATGATTTTGAGTAACTAGAACACAGAATATATCTGATTTAAAAAATCCACCAAAAACAAACCAGTCCCTAGAGTTTATGCTTAATAATACTGCATAAAAGTTAGAGTTGATTGTTCTTTCAGGTTAGGAGATGGACAGGTGTGATGAACTTGCAGCTCATTTATGATTTTCTTCCACTAGAAGAGGTTTTGTAAGAGACAATTACACCCTAAGCCAGAATGCTGGAAATGGTGTGATTGTTTAATGTTTGGTTAGTGCAGAAGGTGGATTTCTGTAGCACTGTATTTTTTAAAGAAACTGTTAATTACTTTGTAGCATTTACAAGCTAAAAAGAAATATTATGTACCTTGACTTTCGCTAAGGAAGTGGAGGTATATTTTTTAAGTATGTGTGATGGATTTGAGACAGTGAATGCCGTTATTTTCAAAAATCTCAGGTCCCCCTAAGATGAATTCTTTTAAAGCTTATTGGTTACTGGACAGTTTTCAAAATCTAGTTTCTTACTTGGGTGCCCAAAATTGGGCTACATGATTAAGAGATATGAAAATGCTCAGAATTCTATTGAAACACAAGCATAATCTCTTTTAATATTGAACTATGCTATTTCCTCTTGATAACTCACATGCAATTTAGTTGGCAAACAGTTAAAAATCTCTTGGCAAAATATTTGAAATGCTCACCAATAGAGCTTGCAAAATTTTCTTTTCAGTAAAAATCAGCCACTCAAAGCAAAAAAACAACCTGGATGCAACTTGACATTAGTAAAAAAAGAAAGACTTAACCCAACCCAGGGATTTTGTGATGAGATCCCTGTGAAATGACTAGAAGAGTTGAATAATGAACTATTGTGTCAGTGAATAAGAAATAACGATCATTAAGACACCTCTATGGTAACAATCTTTATTTACAGTAACAACATTTTTAGGGGACTGAATCAGAACTCTCTTGTACCCAGATTTGTATGATCAAAGCCTTCCTAAGCTTTGGGGCTGCAATTCTTTTCATTATCTCTTTTGCCTTTCAGCAGAACTCTGTAATTTCTTACAATTCAGGTGGATCCTACTCACATATTTCTTTATGTAACAGTGTTGAGTAGGAGACATCACAGTGGTATATATTTACCCATTTTAGGCTGGGATCAAAGGAAGATCTTTGAAAGTAAGGGATGGCTGGACTAATTTTGACTGTAGACCACCCTAATGAAGCAATGGATGCAGAACTGGGAAAGCACCTCCTGCCTGAGCCAAGTGAGCTGCTTAGATAAGTAAATACCAGTAGAATGCCAGTGCTTTCGACAGCAAGATATGCTTGAATAATAAAGAAAATATTAGAGTCAGCCCTCTGTAAAACTAGATGGGGTGGATTTCTTTCACTTGTTTCTTGCGAGGGGAGGATATACTTCAGCTTCTGGGTTAAGGAACTGAAGTGATAATCCCCTACCTTCTCCTTCTATCCCTCTTTAAACTTTGATCCTTTCTTTGCCGTTGTTCCACCGCTCCTGTCACCAAGGGATCTGGGATTTACCTTCTGTAAACTAAAGTTTACTTCTGGCTAGAATAATACTGGAGTAGATATATATTGGGATATTTCACTATCCTAAAGATTGGCTTAGCTTGAAGAAGTGAGGAGAGCTGGCTTGAGGTACTAGCCACTAATGGAAAGGCTCTGCACACTTTGTTTCTCTGCAGAGGGAAGCTGTGCCAGACGCCTTCCCCATCAACTGCTGCTGCCTCTCACTAATCCCCTCAGGGTACATCTATGCTTTCAGTCATACGTGATGCGATGTTTGCTGTGTGTGAAAATGCACATTAGCTAGGTTTAGGGGTGGAAAACATACTCGAGAAGCAGAGTAAATAATCTTAGCAAGTGTGTCCTCTGTATCTGCTCAGGGCTTGTAGCAGTAACCGTGTCATGTGTACCTGATGAGGGATGTTAGTAATGGTTCTTGTGCACAGGCAGGGTGAATCTAATTGCTGCCGTGACAGCTGAATAGAAGATCCCTGGCTATTAAGGGGGCTTCATGGTCCTATTCTGAAATTGTGGGTTTGAGTTTTCCTGAAAAAAAAAATACATGCACTAGAACCTTCCCCTTATTTTTTCGTAATACTCTGATGCCATAAAATCACATTTGTATATCATGCCTGAATGTAGAGCTAGAAAATGGTATTTTTAGTTTTTAAAATACAGGCTTCCCCGACTGTATAAAAATCTGCAGGAGGCATTCTATCACAGTGTCTGTTTCACAATAGATAAAAAGTATTATACACAGGTTTAATTTTATTATTGCTGTTAGTTTTCTTCCAAGGATGCCTAATAAGAAAGGTCAAGGTATCATCAAAACATAGACAGATTTTTGCTGAATGACATAAAACTGTCAGAGGTGCTGAGCTTTGATGTTCCATTAAGTGATCGATGTGGATTACTGACTTTTGGCTAAATGCTGCTCAACTCTATAAGGTCAATATTTGTTAGTTCATTGGTAGAATAATTAATCAATCAATACAGGATGCTTGAAGTCAGGAAAAACTATTGCCAAGACTGTATGTCTGGCATTAGGAACTAAAATTATTTCATAATGTCTTTGGAGTGTTATTAACTCCCTGTTTACAGAATTTATTTTTAACCATCACATTTCTCGTGGAAGGAAGAAAAAAAAGCCAAGCAAAGAGCACTTGTAACCTTGAGCCGCAGGAAGGAAATACCTCTAACAAGCAGAGTGCATCATCATTAGTTCATCCCTTTCACATCATCACACTCAGCTCGGAAAAATAATTGCATGCAATTTTTCTATTTTACAGTTGGGCCACATGACACAATGTTCTTTCTTTAGGGCTCCTACTCTAGTTCTCCCATCTTGTCTTTTTTGTAGTCTTTAGCACTGCCAGTAGCCTCTCACATGTCTCCACTGGAAGCTTTTACAACACTGCATGTACAGTGCCTTCCATGACAAGGCTCCAAACCATCAGGCAGAACTTTAAGAGCACAGACTGCTGCAGTAATTTTAATGAATATAGATAAAAGGCATCAATAGGAAGACTGGCTATTTTCCAGGTATAATAACTTTAAATGTCACAATTTTATAAAAGTTTATAGTCTAATGCACCTGACACTGCTTTCAACTTACATGTAAAAAATGTGTATAGACTTCTTGTCTAGAATGCTAAGAAGGGCACTGCTTCACTCACTTCATGTGTCCAGAATAATTTCAGGCTCTGAGAATTGAAAGAATTGAAATTCCTTCTCAGAGATTTACAAAAGATGTTTTAAATGAGTGTAAATAGTGGGTTAAACTTCAAAGAGATTAAAAGAAAGTTCCTTCTTTATATACCTTATTTTTGTTTTATATGCACAAATGAAATAATTGCCAATAATCTCACTCAATTGTGAGATCCAAATGTCTTCTTAAAAATTTAGGAAATTACATGAAGAATGTTTGAAGACTAAATACTTGACATTCTTCATTAAGAAAGGGGTGTTTTCTCCTTATAAAATGTAAATATCAAACTCAATTCAATTAATACCAAAACTACTTAGCATAAGTGGGAAAGGGAGTTGCAGTAGAGAGACTAGTTTTGCTAGGATCACTCAGGACGTGGAAAAGTAGAGAACAGCTTCATGGTGTTTTCAGGGGTGAGAGACAGCATATTTTGTCAGACTCTCATGCAGCTGGCTTGCAAATTCTAGACCTTAATGAGGGCATCTCTCTGGCTTGGTTTTTTAACTAGGCCATGCTCTAGCTTTACGTAACTACCCTGGTCACGCACATTGTGCAGAGAAATTGAGGCTGCACCAAGGAGGAGGGTGGGAAAATATGGTCCTTTAGATGCCTCTTATTCTGACAGCAACAGTATATACTTTCTCTTCCATTTTAGCAGTGGAGAATGGAAGAACTAAGAGCCCACATGTCTGGTATTTAGAGCAGGGCAGGAAACTGAATCCAGATCTACCAACCCATGGATTTATTTTGAATGAAGTGAAAATGCATAAGCCTCTTGGTACTTTATTAATATTATTAGAAGTATGATATACTCTTATAGGAATTTGGATTCAAAAGTTATGACAGTTATGCCAAACTCTTTCTCACACAGTTATCTTAAAAGTATGTATTTGTGGGGTGTTGTTAATTAGTAACTATATAATTTGATTTATTTTTATAGAGATATTTTGTTACAGGAATACCAGTCTGATTTACTATGATGGAGCACAGAAAACACAGGATCAGAGCTTTTCTCTCATGGTTTTGGTTAGTTTGAAGGTTGTATAAAAGCAATCTAACACTGCAAATTACAAGAAAATTCTCTTACATAACTTCTGTGAAATTTTTACAGTTTGGCTGTTTCACATATTACCTGAATGGTTTATTGCTTTCTGTTTGTCTGTGAAAAATTAGAAGAATACACTTCACACATTTCAAATCCTGTAATAACATCATAGTTCCATTTGCCTTGCAGTGTCATCTACTCTTGCAAAGTGAGATGACTGTAGGTGTCAGATGGTCTCATCTTCATAGAAGGCAGAAAGAGCACTTCAGTGAAGTTTCCTTTGTACCATGTTTCACTGGATTGTACTGGGTTACTGTGCCTCAGCTTGTTACACTGCATTGCAACTCACATGCCATGACAGAAATAAACCAATAAGGATAAAAGGTACCACAACACTTAGCTCTGGAAAATGCATATGAAACTAAAACTGAAATGGCACTGAAATAGATATTGTATCTCAATTACTATAGATTCCTTTTCACCAACAGTTTTCATATGCCTCTAGAATTTTACACTGATCCAAACTGTAGTTCCATGCAGAGGTTAAGCATTTCCCTGAAACGGGAAAATCTGCTCTGTTTGAGAAATAGTTACTCTGAAAATCAGAATTCTGAAATTTTTTTCTGTCTAATATTGGACTTAAAAACCCTCTCTAAACTTACACTTTACTGTTATTATGATTCCTGTTGCACTCCATCAGATTGAAAACATCTCAGTACTGGATGCTGTACAGATGCACAGGAAGAGATAATATGATTCGACATCAGTGACTTGAAATTTCAAAGTGTTAGAAAGAAATCTGGAAGTAATGAAAAAGCTGCTTTCACTGAAAATCAATTAAAAAAATAATTTTGGTTCTGATGAGGCTGCAAGTTACAGCCCTTTTCTATCAGGAGGTGTTGGAGAAATTCCCAAAGGAGGTAATGCCATTGTCTCTGTTTTATAGAAAAGGAAAAAAAATGGATCAATTTGTTCAGAATGATCCAAGAGATGAGTGGACAAGGCTAGACCATGGGTAATATCATTATGGAGCTGAATAAACACTACTTTGCTCCATGGGGTACACTTTCTGTGGTTTCTGACGAAGACACATTCCTAAGAATTACAACATAGTCAAAATGTACTTAAATGTCATGTGAAAACTGGTTGCCTCTAATTTTCTTCTTTTTAATTTTTGTTTCCAAGGAAGGGTCTCCAAAAAAACTATGATATTGCTAAAATATTATACAAGTCTCAGAATTTTAGCTATTGCAATAATCTTTATTTGAAGAATTTTGTATGAATGAAATTCTTGACATCTTACTCATCTTTTCCTTTTGAAAACATTTACTTCAGAGGCAAAATAAAGTATCTGATTTTTTGAATACTTTTCTACACCTTTTTTTTTTTTCCCCTGACAATGGGTCAGAAATACGGGCCAAGAAAAGTCTCCAAGGAATGATCAATCTTCTCTATTTATCCATCTTATTTTATATTTGGTTACATTAGGAGAATACATATATGATTTACCACTATTTAAATGTGAGTTTGGTCTTGAAGCCTGTCAGAGTGAGTAGCACTCAACAGAAAACTAGAAAACCAACAACAGATAGGAAGAGTTCTTACAAACAGAATTAGCAGATGTCTCAGAGATTTTATCCAGTAACCTGTTGGGATGGTATCTGTGATTCATATCCAGATGCATCTTCATATGGAGATTGATAGTTATGTTTCAAAATGGGATGGCCAGCAGTTAATTTCTAGGACAGGTTGCCGATACAGAAGGACAGGAACAGCAAAGAATGCTGTGAGCATGACTTTTTCCCAGATTAGAGAAACCTAGAGTCCTGTGAATTTTCCTTTGTGGAGGGTAGCTTGACAGCTAACAATTGGAAGTACATGTATGTTGTATTCCTCAGCATATTGACATATTTTTACATATTTTTAACAGGCAGATACAGAAGACTTGCAGGAAATCTGATGGCAAACACATTTTCTAATGTCTATTATAGCCAATTAGGAAATGCTGCAATTGTAGAAAGGATAGGCAGTCTGTATATTATGAATTCTGGTGGGAGGCACTAAACATGAAAGTGTTGTTCTTTGACTGCCTGAGGGCTGTCTTAAGTGCTAGGCTTTTGATCTTAGTGACAGTTTTAAAACCCTTAAGCAAACCAGAACTAGGAATAAAAAAGCTGACAGCTGTGGTTCACCTCTCTCTGTCTCTCTTTGCCTTCCTATTATCCTAAACCCTTGAAGATCTCTGGAGAGAGACACAGCTCATACTGCGCATATGAAACAGCATTCATCATGTGTCCCCTGGAAATGCACTATGTATGTCTTTTTTACTTCTCTCAGGTTATTGAGACTACTAGAAGGTATGACCCTAAAGATGTGAACACATTACTGAAAGAGCTAAGGTGGTGCTAGTTTATAGTGAATGTGGTATCCTTATGTCTTCATGAATATTGACATCTTGTTGCTATATTGCTGTATTTAGAGAGTGTGCAGTTTACAGTATAAGTAAATTGAACTGTGAAGCCAATTAACTATTTTGTGAAAAAAAAAAGCTCTTGGTAGGAACAGGAAAGGCTTACAGACCACATAAATAAAACCACAATTTTATGATACAATAGTTATTACACGTTACGGTTGGCGAATAAAAGCAGATAAAATCTGAACATGTCAGGTAAATAGTAAGTCTATTCTAGCTAGAGATGCTGTTTCTTTAATTATGACATTCATCATCACTCTAGGAAAAAGCCAAATCCTCTAAGTGTAGGTATACATACACTCAGATTTTATGTGCAAACACAAATGTCTGCTTTTTACCAATGCAGCTGTGTAACTGTGATTTTTGCAGGTATAGTTGGAAAGATATGTTCAAAATAGGGTTATAGCACCTACTACAACATAAGCTATTAGGACCTTTTATGGAAACTCTAATGCCATCTATACAAATTCTTTATCACAATCAGTTCTGCTGAATAGCTACATGGGGAATTGTAAAGACAGTAGATGAGCCATTCCACTGATGGCCTTGGAGGACATTGTAATGATCTATTGTCTGAGACTGTCAGCGCTGTGGCTTCTATACTCTTTTCCCCATATACCACTTTCTAAAGTCATCATAGTTTATTGATGAGAATGACTGATTGTATATTTGGAAGTGCTGCTGACAGAAATTATGCTTTAGTTATGGCTGCGAAAGTTTTCAAATTCCTAACTGCAGGTGAAATGGAAGTAAAAAATAAATAAAAATAATTTTCTATGATAGCAGATGATAAATCTTCAGTAGATTTCTAATACTGATGGCTGAAAAACTAATAAATCACTGCAGACTCTACTTAAAACCAGCTAGATTTCTCTAACTGTAGGGAACTTTTCTCTTAATTTCAAGAATTGGAACAGAATCAGAGTGAACTGTGTTTGTGGTAGATTAAGTGTTCCTTTTTTACACTTGGTAGGCTTAGACTAACAATATTCACCGAGTTTCTGAGAAAGATGTTAAAAAACCACACAGATTTTTTAAAGACCTGTACTGTTAATGGACTTACACAGTTTGGTCAGAATTGCTTCTACTGTATCATATATGCACACGTAGTACACATAATATACTACAAATAAGTAAATTAGTAAATAAACACAGTTAATAGCTATATAGCGGGCAATAAAAGTATATTTCAGGTTTTCTAAAACAGCATTTTAGGGATCTTCTCAATCTAGATTTGATTGTTCTAGTTTAATTAAGCCTGTTAGCTGAGAACTACAAAAATGACTGTGGCTTAAAACAAATTATGGAAGAGATTAAATGAATCAAAATTTTTAAGGTGGACAGAAAGGAGTACTGTTACTACTACTAGGTCCAGAATCAATAAGGAAAATGACAGGGTAATAATAAGTGTTGATCTGGCTCCTGGGTCCCTCTGAACAATGAGAAAAATATTTATACTGCAAAAAACTATATAATGTTTAACTGTAATTTTGTATTTTAAAACCAAAATATTTCTAAAGTTGAAAGCCTAATAAACTGGTAAGTAATGAAGAAGAAATATTTCAGCACTGTATATAATCCAAGAAAGCTTTAGAGTTTTGTGTACCTTTTAAACTTTCTCTCTGGAAAGTAAGTCTTGTTGTGAAAAAGTACTATGTAAGAGCTTTGTTTAATGATATTTCACTGAATAGGGGCTGTAGAGCCATTGCACTGAATGTGTTAAATTTGCACTAAATATGTTAAATATATAGTTAACTTCTAAAAGATTCACAATTTCTTGCCATTCTGCTCTCATATTTGATGATGTTGATAAATCATTGTCAACATTAAACTTACTTTAGTTGTCTCAATGACAGAAATTACACCAAGCAATGTAACTAATTCTAGACTCACACAGCTTAGCAACTGTATTCTTTGACTCAGAACCAGCCAGTTCACAAATGTCTCACAAATTTTAAACCCCCAGCAGAATTCGAATTTGGAGCATGAGAGATCCTGGTCTAGACATAAAACAGGTGTTGCATTTAAGTCCAAGAACTACTTCTAAACATAGGAAATAGTGGTCTCAGGATCTTGCTCAAAGATTGAGACCTGTCACATAAAGGTGAACAGCATGTTCATTAAAGCACAACACTGAAACAATTATCATGTATAAAAATTATATAGGATAGTATTTTTTAAGAATAAGAAAGGTTAATTTAATTTTATTTATGTTTTCCTGCCCAAAAATTGCAATGACAGAAAAAAATATTTTCTGTCATATACAGAAAAGATAAAAAGAAAGATGAAAAAAAGGCCAGAAAAAAAATATTGGTACAGATTAACCTCTGCTTACAGTGATTGTAGTGTAAATGGACTTTCCTTTGTGCATACAATGATGTTATCTTTAGTGACCCATGTTGCTTAGTAGAAGCTCCTTAATTTACTACCATAACTGCTTCAAAACACTCCTCATTGCTTTCTTTTCAAAAAGCCATTTTTTTTCTGGTACAGTTCTGATGACCTTGGTGGGTATTATATCCTGTGTCTATTGTCCTAATGTCCCACTTTAAGTCTCTGATAGGCTGCTGATAATTTCCTCTCTGAGTTTGTAGGTGGTGACAATTTTGATACGGTACTTAGATTTTATAGTATTTCAGATTAAAATTCTATGCAGAATCTTATTTGATTCTTAGTTTATTAACTCTAATATTTAATGAAATGTAAGTTCAAAGAGAAGGCAGAATAAAAAAGAATAAATAATGAATAAAGAGTCATTAAGCATAAAGACACATTACCTCTCCTTATGAATTATTTTTTCTGTTACAACAGAAAGACCAACTCTATTATTTTTTCAAGGACACCTCACAAACTTAGCACATTTGCATAAAATAATTTTATTAAAATTAATAGAAAAAATATGAGAGTTGTCCATTAAAATAAATGCTTGATTACTCAGTTATTAAGGAATGCATTCAGTGTATCCAAATTACCCGAGTACCTAAAAAATCCAGCTCAACAACCTTTTTTTTTTTTTTGGTGGAATTTTAAATACCTAACCCAGCAATGAATTTTTAATTCAGTAAGCCAAGAAGTTGACCAAAAATTCATTGATTGTGAGGAACATGGCAAAGGGAAACATCTGATAAAGACAAAACTACATTGAATGGTCCCCTGAATCTTCACTTGCATACTCCAAAAGAGGGCAGCAAATGTCTGCCTATCTGGTGCTTTCCAGTTCTGGTCAGCAGTGGTCACTGATGGCTGGCTGATGCAGACCTTTCCTTTATTCACATCTTAAAGCATTTGTTATGAACAGGAAGGATGTTTTAGGTAAGGAATAAAAACCTGATTGGCTCATCTGAGCAATCCTTCAAAATTTTAGCAGGAGGAAGTCCCTGCATTTTAGATGTTTCTTTTATCTTATTCCAGGTCTGGTAAAATGCAGTTTAGAGTACACACAGAAAAATAATCTGTGCAGTTCAGAATAAAAACTCTCATGGTTTCTTTTGCACTAATATGCAATTTCCCCTTTTGTTCTCTCATATAATAGTGAAAACATTGTAAGAATATAAATAACTAGCCCTCCCCAACCAAAAGATACATGCAGAAAACAAGCAAAAAAAATTTTTGCTGTATGCAATGGATTTACAGTACAGTAAGGGGCTTGCAGAACCAATGCAAATTTTCAGAAAGGATGACTAGAAAAGCAGGGAGGAAATAAAAACTTTCTGATTATAGTTTGGTACTTTGGGTCCAAAATGCTTCTTTGCAGAGAAAAATCTGAAAAATAATGGAGATATTTATAATTTATTGAATATCTTACTGTTCATGTTGCTACTCCTCGTAGAGATGGCTTACTAACTCATCTCTGTGTATTGTTACATTCACAATTGCACACACTTATACATTCTTTTGTGAATTTCCTTTCAACTACTACTTTTCTGACTTGTTTGCATGGATGCTTATTACCAAAGTAGCTAGTCTTTAAATTCAGTTGAATTAAAAAGGAAAAAAAAAAATACTACCATTACAATTAGACATATTTAAAATAATATCTCTCTTTTTAATAAGGAAAATAAAATTGGAATTTTTAACAACTCCAGGATATTTCTCATTTTTTTCCTAATCTAGAGTGACTCTTTTTTAAAAAATAGAATATTGAATGTAATGGCCCAATGTGCTGGCTTTTGCAGATTTGAAATATATTTTATAGAAAAGTATAAGAAGGGCTAGCAAGGATAGGAGGTAAAATTATAAGCTATTGTCAAAAGACACATATTGCATTAAAAATAAAATACCTTGAAATGTGTTGGTAAATTCTTGTAATGTTGTACTATTTGAATTCTATGCATTGCTCGGTATGTGAGAAAGCTCTCACCCTGTCCATTTTCAGTCTGTTTTCTAGTGTATTAAGATTATTTGTCTCTCCTTTAAAAGCATTTGGATTTTCTGTCTCTTAATTCACTTGCTACTAGTTGCTGAGGGTTACGAGTAAGACTTCATATACCTTGCAGACATTCTCAGAGCAGGGTTAATTTAGACTTAAATAAGGATCCCTGGGACTTTGTCTAGCTGAGGTTTCAAAACTTGCAGGAATAATGGAGATTTTACAGCCACTCAGAGTAAGTAACCTGTTCCAGGGTTTAAGCACTTTTAGAGGAAGATTTGGATGTACATCCAGCTGGAATTTCCAGTGCTTGACTTCATATCTGTTGAACCTTTATATTCCTCTCTCTGCCCACCAGAAGAGCGATCTGTATCTTTCAGCAACTCCTTTTCATGCCCAAACACTTCTTTGGGAAGACTTGACTAGAAAAACCAGAGTATCAACTCATTTTTAAGACATTATCCACTGGGTCCCACACTGCATAGCTGCTCCCAAGCCAGCTGGGCAGCAGGCTGCGCAGATGTAGGAAGGTACTCTCCCTCAGGGGCAGGACACTGCACTGGCCTTTGTTAAGCTCATGAGGTTATTGTCTGCCAATTCCATCATTTGAGCGTAATGACCTTCAAATATGCACAGAGGAAGGAGAAATGTACTGTCCATAACTATGATGGAAGAAAAAGAGGTCACGGCCTAAATTGTAGCAAGAGAGTCCTAGGTTGCTACACAGTCACATCATGTATTAAAGAGGGTGAAACACTGAAACTGGTCACTGTGAAGCCCAGAGTTTCAGTAAAGGGAAACAGAAATCAGATCCCCTCCAGTACAGCTGGTTTTTTAAATGAGCCCTAGGCATTAACCCTAAGGTTGATTCCCCAAATGATGGTGAAACTTTAGATTTCCTCATGCCACACATTTCCAAAAGGAAATGTTTCTTTCTTAAAATATAGTTCCAACAGAAATGCATGTATTTCATTTATTCAGAGAAGAAAATATCCATTTTCTAATAGTAGATGAAATTATCTAAGTTAGAAGCAAGTGGAAGTTAGTCTGCTTAGAATTTGAAGTGGTCTTTTTCCCTCTTTTTTTTTTTTAATATTTTTACTTGTGGAAAAATTGCTCATTTCATTCATCATTTTTTAATTCTCATTCAGTAACTAAATAAATGTAAACAATTACAATGCTTATGTTGTTACTGCAACTAATTGTAATACTAAATTCCCCCTGTGAATGGAATTTTAATGTTCTTGGTGGCATTTTGTCAGCAATTTCCCTGCTGTTTAAAAGATCACTGTCTAATGGGATTAAGGTGGATAATCAAATCTCAGACTGGAATTAGGCTATGAGATTTGAATGCCTGGGGAATGCCTCCTTACTAAATATTAATGAAAGATGTTCAGTGCATGCAGAAGAGAAGAATAAATGGAAGGCCATATTTTCATGTTATGGTGTTACCTCGAATATCTTGACAAGAAACTTTGATTCTTTTTCTGACAATCAGACCATTAGACAATATATCATTCAATGTCTGGGACCAAAATAATATTTCAAGAGGTTTAATGATATTTTACATTAATTGGGGTACATTGCTGATGACTTAGAATTTTAGATTTTGGCTTTGGCAACAATTTTTAATGCAGAATGAACCTATTGCTGATGTTTTAAAAAATATTTAACATTACTTATGGGCGTACAGAATTGTTGGGAATTCATTTTTCTGCTCTCTCAAACACAGTTCTGGGCTTTGTGCATGTTTGTTCAGCTGAGAGAGTTGGGGCAAAAGAAACTGCCTGGTGTTCAGTGTTCATTACTTCCTCCATGTAATCAGCATGGGGGAATTATGAAACGCACTTTTAAAACTGCAAAAAATAAGTGGTAGCAACTGATTTCCATGTGGACGTATTATGTTGTGCAAGTTGAAATAACAAAAGGGAAAAAAAAGACACACCAGTAAACCCCTGTCAATTGCTCTCAGATCTGTCTGAGTATAGTTTGTAAGGTGGAACAAACTGATAGACAGAAGTCAGCCTGTAGAAGAGTGCAAGCAACAGGAAATTGTCTTCCATGTTTGGTTTGGTATGATATATGGGTATAAACCCTGTAAGTTGTTTTCTCACTGCTCTTCCCTTGCTTCAGTGTATTATCCAAGGAAAATAATTTTTCCATCAGAAATAAAATGATAATACTGTTTATTTAGATTATTGTTATCATAGCAGTTGACACAGGTATTGAATGGAAGACCAAAAGTCATACCTGTTGAAAAACCTTGTACTGAAAGTTTGTGCACTATAACTGAGATAGGTAGATGACAAATGTCCTTTGTAGTTTCTATGGAGATAAACAAAAAGAAGACATGTTCACTGTTGCTCAAATGTAATTTTCAGAATATTTTCTAACTCATTCCATGCAATTTTCTTATTTGTAAACTAAGAATTGTCCTGCGGTAGTGCAGAGGCCATCTTCCAAAAGACAGTAATTTTTATCTACTAATATCTGATTTAAAGATGTACTACTTGGCAGGTTGAAATAATTGAAATAATTTTAGAAATTAATTTAATGCACATTAAAACAGTGACTAGAAGCTGACATTTTGTCCGGTTTTTTCACCATTGGTTAAATTCCAATCTTAGAACAGGGCAATTTAGCGAATTTCAATTTCAAAGTATTTAGCCTTAACTATTTTAATCCAACTATTTTAACTTAACTAATAGGCTAATTGCTTTATCACAACTGTTTAATACTTACATACACCTCTACAGCATTAACTTTAGACTTGTTATTGGTTATGACAGGAGAGTGTGAGACCTTATGTCCTGGGTTGGCCATATGAGCTGTTTGTATCTCCTATCGTCCTCTTGCTTATGCTGGACATTAAATTCTGCAGCTTTAAGTTGGTCCCAGAAAGACAGAGAGAGTGAAGGTGGAGGAAAAAAACACTCACTGTCTGTAGGATACCTTTACTCCTACGAAGCAAGGCTACATTCCAGTGGACAGCGTTATCTCTTTTCTTTTTTCTTTTTTTTTTTTACTCTCTGGTGTGGGTGATGGAAGAGCTCACAGCGGAGGGTTTCCTCGGATTTTTCCCAGCTTTTTGCAGGGAGAGACTTTGTTTCTTTTGCTGGGTATTTTTTACTTTTTTCCTCTTCCTGGGACTGGCTGGCATTGTGTGGGCCCAGGACACCAGGGAACCCCCGGGGGGGGCCCCCCCAACTTCTACAGTCGGGCCCTGCAATTGGCCCCCCCACTGGAGAACTGAACCGGGCTCAGACGGACTCTGAATCTACCATCTCTTCAGAGGAAGGAAAGGTTTCATTGTTTTCCTATTATCCAAATTTGTTTTCTATGCTTGTGAATATTCTATTTGTTATATAAATAGTTTTTTCCACTTTTCTCTAAGGAAATTCTTCCCGGACCTGTAGGGGGAGGGATGATTGGAATCGGCTCTTCCTAGAGGAGACCTTCCAGAGGTTTCCTCCTAAATATTTGCCCTAAACCAGGACACCTTTTGAATCTGTGACTCCACTAAACTTGTTTCTAACTTTTCTCCAAAGACACTTTAAAAATTGAAATTAGTGGGAATACTCCAAATACTTCTATGGCAGCTGAGTAATATTTTTAGCATTAACTGCTTTGATCAGAATGTTTCTTGGTAGAGCTGTCCCACTTTTGTTTTCAGGACTGGAAGATAATGTTTACGATCAAGAAAAGGTCCCTTCCCTTCCCTTCCCTTCCCTTCCCTTCCCTTCCCTTCCC
>JAHLSL010013733.1:6813811-7011199 GCA_025920805.1 Petroica traversi
CCCGAAACCTTCCCTTCCCTTCCCGAAACCTTCCCTTCCCGAAACCTTCCCTTCCCAAAACCTTCCCTTCCCGAAACCTTCCCTTCCCGAAACCTTCCCTTCCCGAAACCTTCCCTTCCTGAAACCTTCCCGAAACCTTCCCGAAACCTTCCCGAAACCTTCCCTGTGGAAATTCAAGATTTTAGACTGAGGGGATCTGCATGTGTATTACTAAACACAAATTAATATTTAGAGATGTAATTCAGGCATAACTTTTGACATTAAAGCCTAAACCACAAACTAATTAGAGAAAAAAACCCTTGTTTTGGGCTTTGAGCATTTAATCACTTTGATGTGTACCTGATTCCTGCAAATTAGGAGAAACTGCACTGGTATCCTCAGATTGTCCTGTGTGGTCTTAAGATATGTCATAAAAAATAATTTCCACAAGAATAATTTACTGAAGCAGTATAAAGGGAGGATCAAATCAATAACAGAAATGGCAGATGTCAGTGTTTAAAATTGTAAGGACACACACACATATGTGATTCAAGATGGGTTAAGTTTTAGAGGAAAAAAAGGCTTCGTACAAAAATTATTGCTGACAATTTAGAAATCACAATCCATGTGTTACAGGTTTAGGATAAGGACTGGTGCTCTGTATCCAGTACAAAAGGTTTTGCTTAATGATATCCCTGGAGCTGTATTGATGCATATTATTTGAAAATATGACCCACAGCTTCCAGACTTCAACACCTTGACACTGCAAACCACATGCAGTAGAATTGTGAATGAATAAAAATGAACCAGCTCATTTTTACATAGTCACAATAATACAAATTAAAAACTGGTCTATGAAATGAATGGGAACTCTTAGCAGCACTGAAGTGTCAGCAGCAGTGAGGTCTTTACAGTTGCTCACTGTCCTTTTCACAGGACAGTGTGTTATGCTCTGTGTAATATATTGGCACTGGATACAAGTTTGCCAAACACAGGGGAGACAACTGGTACAGAAAACCAAATTTTACATCTTATAATATTTAGCATGTTCTCATACATACACAGCCATGACATTGAAAATACAGATTAAAATGGTCTTGCAGGGGCCAGAAACCCAGGGCCAACTGTCTTTCTAATGCTGTGGCCTTGAAACTCAGACATAGTTAGATCTGTCACTAAAAGCTGAGAACTCAGTCTCAGAATTATCAGGTTGATTATCCTACACACTGATGTTCTTCAGCTTTCTGGTGGTCATCCCAGTATCACACATGTTTATCAGTAATTTAAAGCACTGTGTGCTTTGTCTTGCCTTTTCCAATGCAGAACTTTATATGCAGTGCTTGGATACCTGTTGGGAAAGGGTATAACCATGTCCCAGCCCTGGTCTCTGTGGGCATTCCCCTGCTATTGTACACGAGAAAATTGATGATAAGTGCATTAATGTACCTTTTGCTGCTGATATTACTGATTGAACAACCTCTTTCTGATGTTCATCTCCACCATTTTCCTAGGCATTTTGCTGCCCTTCTTCCCAATTCCCTTTTTGCATATCAGTTGAGTGATCTCTGATTGCTGATTAACTCTGTTGAGTCTCCTGAAACATAAGCAATTTTCTCAACTTTGAATGTCATATGTTCAGATCGCAAGTTATGATGATAATAGTACATTTAGTTCTAAAGTGTTTTGCACCCACTTTCATTGCTTATTCAAGTCCTATAAATAAGAAAATCTGAAATGCATCTCTTTTCTACTGCTGTTGATTGTCTGAGCCCCCTGAGGCATAAGTGTCCAAAGGGCTTAATGCTATGACAAATTGTCCAGCCCTAAGTTTGCAGGATGCATGCTATGAGCATCAGCACTGGATTCATAATTAAGAGATGTAGATATGATAACATTTACTAGCTGTGCAAAGAAACAATAAAATTTATTGAAACAATGCAGGGTAATAAGTACCTCTCCTTTCCATTTCATTTCTTTCTTCTTGATGAAGATTGCAGGTTTTCACCTATCCATTGGGACAACAGTAAGATGTTCATGCTTTTTATCCTCTTTAGGAACACAGTTAATGAAAGAAGTTAGCTGGGCCCATTTAATGATCTTAGTTCTTTTTCTGCGTGGTGACTGGCAAGCCTGCTGTTTTCATCCAGCAAAGTGGAAAGTCTCACCTGCTGTGTGATCTTTTCTTTGCTTCTTCGAAGGCTACGTCCCCAAAGAATGCAAACACAACTGAATGGTCATTGATGTCTATTAAGGAATAATAAAGGTACAGAACATGTCAAGAAGAGTAAGACAGGTGCCACAGTCTCTAGCATTACACCCCAAAGTAGCTGGTTTTTGACCAGGCAAAGAAGCATAACATACAGAATGTTAATAAGAAATACAATTATTAGGGCAATCAATCTATCAATCAATCTATCTATCTATCTATCTATCTATCTAATTTATCATATATATATGAGACTATGTCACTCTATAAATTATATTAAACCAGGAGTTCATTGTGATGACTGAAAAAGCAGCCAACAGCTGAAAGTGAATATTAATTGTCAGCATGACCCAAATTTGTTCCAGCATTGGCCAAATGCAAATACATGAGAAAATAAGAAATCAGAATCACTGTACACACATCTGTAGTATTGCATTCCATGTGGCAACATTAATTACTTTGAACAATAGATTTTGCTGATGGTTATGTTTCTTTTTTTTTACTTGATTATAAGAATCAATTCTAAAGTAGTTTCATTAAGTGCTTAGAGAACACCATCCAGGGGGACCTGGACAAGCTCAGGAAGGTGGCCCATGGAAATCTCCTGCGATTCAAGAAGACCAAATATAACATGTGGCACTTGGCACAGGGCAATCCTTGGTATCAGCTCAGGCTGGGCATGAACAGACCCAGAGCAGCCCTGCCCAGAAGGAACTGGGGGTGCTGTGGGTGAGAGGCTGGACATGGCCCAGCCATGGCACTCACAGCCCAGAGAGCCAAATGTGTCCTGGGCTGCATCCAGAACCCTGTGGGCAGCAGGGCAGGGAGGGGATTCTGCCCCTCTGCTCTGCTCTGCTCTGGTGAGACCCACCTGGAGCTCTGCATCAGCTCTGTGGACCCAGCACAAAAAAGACATGGACCTGTTGGAGCCAGTCCAGAGGAAGTCACCGAGATGATCAGAGGGATGGAACACCTTTCCTATAAAAAAAAGCTGAGAGATGTGGGAGTGCTCAGCCTGAAAGGAAGAAGGTTTTAGGGCAATTTGATTTTAGCCTTCATGAAGGGAGCCTTCAAGAAAGGTGGAGAGAGGCTCTTTACAAGAACATGCTGTGACAATGCATGGCAGCATGCACTGGTGCAGGTTGCTCGTGGAAGTTGTGGATGATCAGTTCCTGGAAGTGTTCAAGGCCAGCTTGAATGGAGTTCAGAGCAACGTGGTTTAGTGTCCCTGGGTGTCCCTGCCCATGACAGAGGGGTGCAACTTGGTGATCTTTTAGGTCCTTTCCAAGTAGGCCAATCAAAGATTCTGGGATAAGTTACAATATGTAATGATTGCCCTACAACTAAAGTGAAAGCAAGTCACAATATTAATTATCGTTGCCTCTCCACAGCTATGTTATTTTATACTGGAGTGAAACAGGGCACCAGATTATCTTTAGATTTTAATACAAGAAATGTTAACTTCTATGAAACATATTCCTGCTCACCTTTCCTTTCCTCCCCCTGCATCCAAGAATGAGAAAAAGGGATAGAATTTGAACTATAACATTTTTGAGAATTATATTTTATGATATAATCTTCTATTTCATAAAATGCCACTTTTATAAGGAAAATCTTCATTTACAGAAGATGCACATCCTGAGGACATTCAAAGCCACATAAATTTGACTTAACTTTCTCTCTAGAGGTTTATTTTGTTTTGTTTGTTAGTTTTTTTGTTTTTTGTTTGGTTTTTTGTTTGCTTATTTTTTTAAATTTATTTAATTTTTCATAGCTTTCACTAGGTTATAAATAAATCCTGCAGAATAGTATTTTTTCCTTTTGAGAAAAAGATAATTTAATCTATTTTTAATTCAGTGTAACTTCTCTGAAAACATTTCTGAAAGCTAAATATTTGGAATTTTCTTGACATTTAATAATATTTTTTAATCCTCACTAAGCATTCATTTTACATAAGAGTAAAGCAGAGTGCTCTGCAGTACTAAAACATCTGAACTGGGGAAAGAAAAAATCATAATTGTTGAAAATTCTTACTAATCTCCAGGAAAATACTCAGTGGGCCAAAAGCTATTTTCACTTACATCCCTATGCACACAGTTATGCTTCACTGAAAAATGCTTGATTCCTTAGACCACAGTGCAAGGAAAAGGCTTTGGGCAAAGGTTCTGCATTCAGTTTAAAGTATTAAATAGTAACATTTGCAGCTCAGTATTTATATTAACAAAACAAGGGCATGGATTATCTGAGAACAAATTCCTTTTACTTTTATGAACTAATATCAATAAGTGCAGCACTGAAGGAATTGATTCCTCCTGCAATTGACTGCAATTTCAGTCTGTGCCATGGCCTGTTTCACCTTTGTTGCACAATATAAACTGACCCCAGCTGCATTTCTTCATTGCTATTGGATTTTCTGTCTCCATTTTTTTTTTGTCAGAGTTCCTCATGAGTCCATTTAGTCTTGAAGAAAGGTTTCTTTCTTTCTCCTTGTATTGTTTAGTGATGGAAGTGCTGTAAAAAAATTATTCTTTCTTGCCTACCTGTGTTTTTGTTAAAATTTTCCTCTCTCCTCTGTACCCTTTCCTCTCCAAGGCTGTGCCTGACACTTTCTGGTCTCCTACACTTGCTATGCTGGGGCTCCTGGTAGGTGATGAGTACACCTGGTACTTCAAGGGCTGGTAGAGTCAATTTTCACAGGCTTGAAAGTCATGTGTATGTTCTGCCGCCACTTTGCCATTCAAAAGGGCTGGAGAATGTTTCTGTGCTTTTCAAATGTGTTTTAGCAGTGGCCCAGTTTTTTACCTGTGACTTATAAACAATAAGTTAACAATAAACCCTCTTGTGAAAGTTATGCAGATAACAACTAGTAGGAAGAGGTAGCAAAAGGAAGCTTCTGAAAGGAGTGTATTGCAAACCCAAACTCTTAAAAATTGTATCCATTCAAAACTGGGCACGTATCAGAGTTTTTCTACTTAAAACAGGGTGAATTACCAAATCAATATCTTGAAACTAATTCTAAAATAATGAACAATACTTGAGAGCTGAAAAATCTTGTATTTTGCTAAGTTTTGGTATTTTCATAAGAATTGCTAAAACTGAATATGAAATAACATTTGAAATTTTATTTGGAAACTGTCGCAACAGCAAATTTACATAGTAGTTAACAAAAAAGAGATTAAATTTCCCCTAGTGTCTGCACAGAAAAGGCATGCATGTGATGTCTTCCAGTTCCTCTGGAGGGTAATGATCCCTTCTTTTTTTAACTCCTTGTTCCTACTTCCTTTCTTTTATGCACTTTGCCTTTTAATGTGGGTTTGTTTTCTGAAAAGAAGATCTGAATTTGGAATAGGTCATCACTCTATCTAATGAATGTTATTTCAGATTACACACTTACTATATGCATGTGCCTTTATACAGGATTTCTGAACTAGCTAGATTCATGCCTACCTCTCTTGACTCACAAGAATATTGCCCTTACAAAAAAGTCTAAACTCACCTTAGGTTTGGTCTTTCTTCAAATTCCACCTGCCATACCAGCAATCCGTAGGCATTTAAATTTTCTCTTTTAATATCAACTTCACAGTTATATTAACTGCTTATACTGGTCAATATTTATTGAATATTTTATACTAACAAAAATAATGAAATGCAACTCTTTATTTATCAGTTACAGAGACACAGCACGAAAAAACCTCACATTCATTGGGCTGCCTTAAGACAGCAGAACACTGTCATACCTTAAAAACATTTAATCTAATTCTTTTTCATAGTGGAAGTTGTGAAAGGACTGCTTGAGATGTATACGGTTGCAACAGATCACTTTGGGGAAGGCTAGGGTGTTCTGTTCCTTGTTTGCACCTTTTCTTGTACTTATTTAATGACCAAAATATTTTTATTGTTTTGAATGCCAAACATGTATCAAATAAGTCTGCAGCAATTTATTTGTTAAAATCTAATACATTTTCACAAGTTTTTAAACCTTCCTTTTCTATTCAGCATATTTAACTGTGCATATTGCTCTGCAATGCAAACCTTCATCCAAGTAAATGAAATCCAATGGCAAAATCAGCTACTTTAATGAAAAAAACCCTAACCAACCAACTAGCCAAAACTGGAAGAAAATTTATTTCTGTCTTTCTGGAATAGACTTTTGATGAACAGCTATTTAATCTGGGTTGTTTAAAGGACCAGCCAAAATTTCTAACGACTATAGCTACTATTTCTATGGCAGATTGAGTTTTGCATGCTGCTAATAGATGTTTGTACCACAAATTGTTCAGTTACTCTTAAGAATTTGTATTTTAATACATGCATGTTAAAAGAGAGCAAAAACATCATATGACTACTGGAGTATATTTACAGCAAAGTTTAACTGAACTCATTTTCTAATTTTTTGAATAGCTTGATCAAGATATGAAAAATAAGAATAAGTAGTTAGAAATAAATCCTTCTACTTCAGACCTTCCCATGGGCTTGTGTGAATCATAGCTCAAAGCCTCTGCTGAAGAACTGGCTACCTTTGGTGGATGCATCTATTTTTTTCCGACTAGAGAGTAATGCCTGAACTTAAAAAAATGCCACAGGAAATATTTCAGAATTCAGGTGGAATAAGGAGTACTGAGTTGCTTTGGAAAGCAAGCCTGGTATAAGTCAAATGTTGGGTAACTAAAAGTAACCCAAACACAAAGATTTGTTTTGAAAAGTTAACCTCTCTTGCCTTCATGCAACAATAAATTATCACTATATTTAGTAATAATGCATTGTGGGTGCTCTGACACCTTGGTCAAATTAATGAAACATATTTTGATCATATGAATAGGATAATAGAAGATGTGAAAAGAATTATTTTCTACATTTTAGCTCTTATGAGTAGCTATTTTTAAAATTCTAATAGTCTGTATCTTGTTTTCTCTGATGTCTTCCAGAATTAGCTTATTTAAATGGTACTTTTCTTTCAGCCCTTTATCTTTTTTCTTAGTTGGTTGGAGTTTATAAGATCAATTTAATCTCTCTCTCATGTTTTTCTCCTCTTATTTTAGTAGTAACAAATTTTCTTCAGGAACGAAGCTTTAATGTCTTTTATCGATGTGTCATTTACAGAAGAGTGCTCTGGTTGTAGCATATCCACTTCTGGTTTAATTAGACTGCTGCTCTTCTAGGTTCCTTTCATCTTTCAAAATATATCCTACCATTCTCTATTTTCCCCTTGCACTTCTTCTATCTTGTTTCTAATTATCATGAGAGTTGAAGAGCTTGCTCACTTTTAATGTTCTTTGGCTTCACAGATAGGTTGCAGATAACAGGTGCTGGCAACAAACAAACCTGCTCAGCAAGCTCAGATATTTTTTTTACAGAAAAAGAAATTAAAAATAAATAAATAATAATAAAAAAACAACTAAAAAGAGAAAAGAAATATTCATCAGGAAAAAAGGAAGAGGTTCTTTACAATGAAAGAGAGAGAGAAATATTGAACTAGTTAAATTATTTATTTAGTAGTCCACTTTTATCTATACTAACATAAACTTTATCTTGTTTCTTTAACCCTAGAGGGTAGCCATATGATATAACATTAATGAGTTTCTCCATATTTTTGAATGTGCTTTGAACACAGCAAATCTTCCAAGTGTCTGTTGATCATGATCTTTATTTTCTGAAGAACATCCAGAGAGTCACACTTTACTCTCCCTTTCATGGTTAAGATGAAGCATCTGCTGCCTGCTTTCTTCATTACCATCATAAAGAGTGAGAGTTTAAAAGCTAGAAGGATGGTGAAAGAGTGTAGCATGCACTTGAGAGGTAAGTGTCCTGGAAAACTGGCAACCTATGTGTGTGGAGTTTTTACTGGGCTTCCTTTTCTTCTCTTCTGCCATTTTCCCTCTTTCACAGAACTAGCATTGCTAGTGGTCTTGCACAATTGATTACTGCATGACAAAGAAAGTGTTTACTTGCTTTTTGAAACGGAGATATCTTATTCCATGTTATTTTTTTTCCAAAAATTTTTTTTTTCCAAAGAAGATGGGAGAAATTTGACCTTTTTGTTCTGAGTCTCCCAAATTTCAGTTTTCTTTATGTAGGTGAAAAATTAGAATATACACATTTCAAAGATAGTTATCACTCCTGAAAGTATTGATGGTTTCACTTCATAAATGAGTGAGGGCTGACTAAAGAAAGATCAATAACCTTTGAGCAGTGGAAAACATAAATCAGTTTTTTTCACAACACTGTTATCAATAGCTTATATTCAGTTGTTGGCAATTTACTAGATTAAGACTTAACACTCAGAGAACCACATTACTTAGTTTAAAATCATTGACAAATAATCTGAGATTAATTTCTATTTCTTTTTAATCTTTATTATTGACAAAACTCTAAGCTACTGAATAAAAATTGACAAATCTGGACAGCTATGTGATCTTTGGTCAGTGAATCCAAACTGTCCAGTTAGAGTTTCCCTGCTTTTTGCACAAAGATGCTGCAGGGGATAATTTAGGAATAAACGATTTCTAGGAAAAAAAAAAAAAGACAGAAAAGTGGAAGCAGTCTGTGCTTCACACAAAAGGAATTAGAGTGGAAATGCAGTGATTTACCTGTAATTCCTCAGTAGTTTGCATGAAAATGCAGCATCATCCTGAATCTCAGTGTGCCCCTCCCAATATTGCCATCTTTGTAGAGTTATTAATGGCATATGAAAAGTGACCACAAAAAGTTAAATAAACATAACCTGAACAAGTAAGATTAAATTATTATTCCAATTGTGATAAATATATAAACAAACCATTTCAAGCATTTTCCTTTCAAAATGCTGGATGAAAGGATGATGGCAGATGGGACGTCCAGCTTCCACTACTCATGTTTGATGTCAGCCCCTCAGTGTCACGTGAACTTTCACATCAACAGATTATTAATATCCAACTTTATCCCTTGTGATGGTAGGCCATGGAGATAGGTGGTGACCTTTAAGGTCTCTGGCAAAACAAAGCATTTTACAACTCTATGATTCTGAATTCATCTGTGAATTTTATCTTAATGAACCGCTTTAATTTGCCTGCTTGTGAAGCAGGAACACTGTTTCACATTAATAACTCCATTGTGAGATCAAGGCTTAAAGGACTTCAACAGCTGCCCTTGATACTGCCCAGTTCAATGCAAATGCCTGAGATTTCCAAATTTTTGGTACACTCGTCCCTCAAAAATGTGGTTACTCCATGTATGTAGGCAAGGTATAGAGGTGTAGCAAATTCAAGATGATATATGCAGTCCATGTGCCTGTTTCACATGACAAAAATATGCATAGGGACTCTTAAATAGCTTTGCAGTGTTCCCTGCTTTTATTACATTTATTAGAGAAAAAAAATCCAAAAAGGAGCTTCTTCATTTGGCAATGTTCAGTATTGCACTTGAGTGCTGTGTCCAGTTCTTGGCCCCTCAATTTAGGAAGGATATTGAGTCACTTGAGTGATTCCAGAGGAGGGCAGCAAGGCTGGTGAGGGGCTTGGAACATAAGCCCTATGAGGAATGACTAAGGGACCTGGGGTTGTTAGGCCTGGAGAAAAGGAGGCCTGGAGAAATGACCTTATCACTCCATACAGCTGCCTGTAAGGAGGTGGTAGTCAGGTGAGGGTTGATCTCTTTCTCCAAGTAACAACTGACAGAAAGAAAAGATAGACTTAAGCTGTCAATGGAAATGGACAATGGAAATATAGGTTGGATATTATGAAAAAGTTTTTTATGAAAGACTGATAACATTCTGTAAAAGTCTGCCCAGGGAGGTGGTGGAGTTATCATCCCAGGATGTGTTTAAAAAAAGATTGGACATGGCACTCAGTGCCATGGTACTCAGTGTCATGGTTTAGTGGAGGTGGTGGTAGACCTTGGGTTGGACTCGATGACTTTGAAGGTCTCTTCCAACTATTTATTCTGTGATACTGTGTGATTAGAATAATAGATCCATAAAGTCACAGAGATATTTGGATTGGAAGGCATCTTAAAGATCATCTAGTTCCAACGCCCCTTGCCATAGGCAGGGAACTAGATCAGGTGGCTTTGAACACTTCCGGGGATGGGACATCCACAGCTTCTCTGGGCAACCTGTGCAGTGCCTCACCACCCTCACAGTAAAGAATTTCTCCCTAATATCTAACATAAACATACTCTCTTCCAGCCTGAAGCCATTTCTCCCTTTTCTGTCACTACCTGCTCTGGTAAAAAGTCCTTCTTCGTATTTTCTGTTGGCATCTTCTAGGTCTACCTATAGCACCCTAACCCTTTCAGCCTGCTTCCATAGGAAAATTGCTCCATTCCTCTGGTCATATTTATGGCCCGCCTCTGGATCCACTCTAAGAGGTCTAGGTCCTGCTTATGTTCATTATCTCAGAGCTGGATGTGTTGTTCTTGGTGGGGTCTCACCAGAATGGGGTAGAGAAGCAAAATGCCCTCCTTCACTCTACTGGTGACTTTGCTCTGAATGCAGCCCAGGATAAAATTGGCTTTTTGGGCTTCCAGTGGACATTATCATTCATCAAAATCCCCAGGTCCTTCTCAGAGCTGCTCTTGATCCATTTTCTGCCCAGCCTGTGCTTGTGCTTGCGACTGACCCAATTCAAGTACAAGACCTTTCATTTGGTGTTGTTGAACTTCATGTGGTTTGCCCAGGGTCAACCCTCAAGCTTGTCCAGGTCACTCTGCATGGCATCCCTGCTGGGAGGTGGCTCTTCATTCTCCCAGGACATCGTGGAGAATGTCCTTCCTTTTCCTTCTGTGACTTGGGTGGTGTGGCTGAAGCACTTGTAGGTGAAGACAGGCGATAGTCCTGGGGAAACCAGTCTTCTGCCTCCTTCTGGAGAATGCCCACCCTTTCCCTTGTCACTGACCTACCTAGAGAACCTTTCTTAGCTGCCCTTGACATTCCTGGCCAGATTTAATTCTATCAGTGTCTTAGCTTTCCTAACCTGATTCTTGGCTACTTGCACAATTTTTTCTTATTTCTCACAGGCTATTTTTCCCTGCTTTCATTGTTTATAGTCTTCCTTTTAGGTTTTGAATTTTTATCCACACTGGTCTCCTGGATTTTTTTGCCTGACTTGCTCTGTGTAGGGTTATATTTCTCCTGAGCTTGCAGGAAATGATCCTTGAATATCAGTTTTCTCTTCCCTCCAGGGTTTTATCCCATGGTACTCCACCAAGCAGATCCCTGAAGAGGTCAAATTCTGCTCCCCTGAAGTGCTGCTCAGTGAACTAGCTATGTACTTTCTTTGCTTCTCTAAGGATTTGGTTTCCTCCACAGTTTCATGGTCATTGCAGACTAGGCTGCCCTGAGCTTCACATTCTCCACCAGTGCCTCCTTTGTGGTGTGACGAGATCTAGCAGAACACTTTTTCTCCTAAACTTCTCATTGAAGAAGGAAGTTATCATCAATGAATTCCAGGAATCTGCTGGATTGTTTCCTGTCCAATATCTATTGGGGAGGTTGAAGATCCCCATGTGGACCAGGTTTTGTGAATACAAGGCTGCTCATATCTGTCTGTAGAGAGTCTCATCTGCTCAGTCTTCCTGATCAGATGGCCTGTAGCAGATCTCTACTGTAATGTCCCCTGTCCCTGCTTTCCCTTTAATCCTGACCCCAGGCCGAGCTCTGTGCTCTCCAGCTGGTCACTGACACTGGAGATGACACAGTCTCCTCTTCTCCCATGCCTGTCCTTCCTAAAGATCCTTCTATTCCAGCACTCCAGCCATAGGAACCCTCCCAACACATCTCCACTATGCCAAGAAGATCACAGCCCTGCAGGAACATCTATCTTTAGCTCCTCATGTTTATGCCCAAGTTTAAAAAACATGTTTTTCTTCTTTTGTATTGAGGAGAAAGTATATTATTTTGTTACGTCTTAGATAATTAGATAAATTTTATTTCTTTCATTATGTGGGCAAATACAAAGGAGATGATGGAAAGAAATTTCTTTACTTGATAAATCTTTCTCTAAAATGTATAGATATTTTACAGGTATGGAAAATGTAGGACTAGACAAAACCTCCTGCTTTTAAGGTCTTACAGTACATTGCATTTGGGAGAGATCATTGCTTAAAGGTATTTTCTAAGTGTCTGATTTTCCGTGACTCAAGATTTAGTTAGGAAACAGTACTATATCCTCATATGCCCGCTAAAATAGTTTACCTTAAGTTCTCAGTTTTTCCATTTTAGCAAAATTTCAAATCAAGTATCATCAGAGTAGCAGATGAAAAGGACCTAACAGGAAGCTGAGTGACCTGGAAAATATTCTGAATGTGAAATATTTTTGTGCAGAGACAAAAAAAACAAGTATTACATAGTCTCTTCTTCAACCATTCTGAAATCAGTAGAAAATTGATAATTTTTGTCAGAAAGGAGCTGTTCCATTATGTCAATGTATTTCAGCTAAGCTCATTAGGACAGGTAGTGAGGCCTCTGCAATCTGTGCCTTTTACAGATTCATTGAAGAATGTTTGGAAAACTAGAAACATTTCAGAAATTTACGCAAATTGTATTGCAGTATATCAGTCTTTGTTTAAAAAGTTAAATGCTGTGGGAGTTACAAAAAGAAAAAAAAAAGAATAATTTTATTAATCTAATATGATGAAACTGTATATTGCATTTACACAATACAGGTGTCTGTCAAAGTAGTAATAAATGCTTTGTAAAAAAAAGATAAAGACATAATAAAAATTTAGTCAGAAAACTGATGAAGGGACATAAATTTAATATATTATTTTCTGTTAATTTTTAATAAACCACTTCTTATCAATTTAATCTTATTTAAATCTTATTTCAATCTTATTTCCCTTATAATCTCAATAACTCAAAACACTCTTCACATACCTAAAGAACAGTCAGTACATGTAAAATGATAGACATTTTTTAAAGGACTAGAGTCCTTCTCATTACACCATCCAAAACACATGGCCAGTTCTACTTGTCTAGTTTGTATTTTCTTGCCATGGTATTGAGACCCTTGTCAATGTTTGAATCAAAAACCAATTTCCTGTTGCTAAGTATTTATTTCTAGAATTTTTAACCCTCATACAGAAAAAGAAATTGTACCTACTGCTATCTGAGGTGAGCAATTAAACCTCTGACTCATGCTAGGCACTGCTACAGCCATGGCTAAAGTGAATTTTTACACTATACTCTGTATTCTGAACACAGCTCTCGGATGACAGCCTGTGAGAGCACAAAGGATTGTTCATCTTAGTATCCTACTGGGACTTGAGGTATTTAATTCTGCTAATCACAGAGGCACTTCATTCTAGCAAGGCTGAAACCTTCCAAAGAGACGAAGTGCTGAAATTTTAGTTCTGTGCTCAAAATTCTTTCACCCCCAGACTTTATTTGCTTTTAGGATTAGGCGGCAACTCAGAGATTTTATAGTCATGTTTAATTAGAGTGCTGTTTAGTTATTTAAGGACTATGTAGTTAATAGGAGCTAATAAAAGGAGAAAAGATTCAGGGAGAAGAAATTATGATTACAAGCTCTGTGAAATAAAAGCTTAAATGTATTTCCAAGCCTCACAATGTGACTATCCCTAAGGAAAAAGTACTTACATAAGGTGCACACATTATAGGACTGTGTATGTGCTAGAATGCATTTCCCTTCTTTAAAAATGCCACTGGAATGTGGACCCCTTTTTTTTTTTTTTCCACTCTTTCTTTCCCCAATTTGTGTGTCACTTCCTGCTCCTTTCACATCTGTCTTTATCCTTCCTTTACCTGTCCAGTCTGTTTATGTTTCATTTAAAGTTCTGTGACTGGAAAATGAAGGCCAAGGGTCTTGCTTATAGGAGTGTGTTGTTCTGAAAATAACATTATTACTCTAGCAGCTAGAATCATGGCTGTCCTTGCCTTATTTATAGACAGACTAGACCTGATAAGTGAATTGTTTATGCCCACAAATCTGATTGGAATTAACAGAAGTTGAATAGCTTATCTTGAGTTAAAAATGGTTTCACTTCTTTCTGCCTAAATCTTTGCAAGATGCAAAATGATAAGCAGACTTACAGTACTGGTGCTTCAATCCACTGATCTCTTTTTAGAGTCTGTGAAATAAAAACTAGTGCAAGTGCAGAAGCATGCAAAATTAAATAGGTCATTATTTAATGAAAAGCTGCATGCGTTAGAAAGTCTCACTGGTTTCTGATTTCTGGGAAATTTGAAAGAGTAAGCTCAAGGTTACAAAAATAAGAAAATTCCCAGCAAACAGGCAATACATAGCATCAATTATCAAAGTTCAGATGTAGCAGAAAAATCAACCTAAAAATGCGCAGAAAGAATATCTGCCAGAACTTTTGTACAGGACATAGTTTTTAAAACTCAGACCTTGCATCCAGGAGCATTTTAGGACCCAGCTCTTGCATAGTAAGAGATTATCATCTTATAAATGGTTTTGATAGGGAGCAGTAAATATCTCAACTATTGCAACAACCCATCAGGGACTAAATTGTTTCTAGACAAAAATTCAGCCCTTCTACTGTAGTGACAGTTATCCCAGTGCCTTTTTGGAAGAGCAGCTCAGACCATCTTTGCTCGGCTGGTAAAAGAGAGAAAATGAACTTTCTATGCACTTGATGACTGTAGGCAAGGTTGAGCAATCACCAAAGACTTGGTGAAGGAGTAACTACAGGGTTTAGTCCATATTGACTGTATTGAGTAAAAGTGATCATAAAGGATGATGATAATTTCTTGCTATAGATATGAGCTTGACACTGACCAGTAAAGGTTGTTTTTATATTGTTGAGTTGGAAACACTTCCTTTTTAGCAAAATGCCTACTCTTCTCTGTTAATGAAATTAACTGTTCCCTTGAATGAGAAATTACCAACTATGTTTTATTCTACCAAATCCTATACATCAAGTAACTATACACTGAGGCAGGTGCAGCCTGCTGGCCCAGCCCAGCAGTGTACATTTCAGCTTCATTGCAGCAGAAAAAAGACATCGTTTCCAGCAAGAGGAAGCTGCAATTCTGTGCTATGGGTGAAAGGCAGTCCTGTCTTAGTAGCTGTGTGTGGCATGTGAACATCTAGTCAGAGAAGTCCCTGGTCATTGAAGTGTTTTGGACTGGTTAGGCATTTAAAGGTCTGTTTTAACTCAAATTATTCTAGAGTTCTGTTATTCTATAACAGGTCCTTCAGCTGCAAGATGTGCATGATACAGTCAGACTAAAGGCTAATGTTGTGAAAGAGAGGGGTCTTGTGCTGTGTTTGCTTTTGCAAAATGCCAAATGATGTGACACCGAAAATATATTCTCAGGATATACTGAAATGAGAAGGTTGATCCTGACATCTAAATCAGGTTTTACTTATTGATAAAGTTTGCTGTATTAGCTCTGCTAAAGTGCATGCTTGTTTGCTCTGTAAGTGCAATATTGTTAACTTACAAACAGCATAATTTCATGGTAACTGTGATTCCATTCCAATGAAATTATTAAAGAACAATGATTTTGAGGAGTTTCTCTAGCAAACAAAACTCCCTCTGGCTTTATGACTTATGAAAAATCAATAACATTCTCTTGAAAAATCATAAAAAATGATGAATTGAATTGAAATGATTCACTAGAATGAAGCGGGAATCAGAAATTCAATCAAGTTTATTCGCATGGAGGAAAACAAACAAAAAAGTCTTTGCAAACAAAAAGAACAATTAAATCCAGCACCCAACTAATTTAGTTGGGCCATCTTAATTGCAATATGTTAGTCTTAATTTTAATTTCTACTCTGGTGTCCTACCTGAGATCCCTCAAACAGCCAAGAATTCCACTGTGGTGAAATAAATTAAAAATACCCCAGCTACACAGAGGCCACTCTTGACATAAACTGTTAATAATGAAAATATGGATCAACAAAGGAAACACACTGATGTAGTATGTCTGAAAGCTTATTGATTCTCCAGTACATTAGTTCTTTTCACCAAAGAATTATTGTCAAAGAATGAGTCACAGGACAAAATATAAGATTCATTCTTCACTGTTCTAATTTACAAGATTTTTTTGAAAGTGATTAATGTATTTTTGGTTTACTGTATTTTAATTTAACACACTTAAGTCCAAAGCATGGGATCTGTCTCAGAGAATATTACATATCAACAGTTCATAGTGGTAACTGGGTGAAGGAAATTCAGCAGAATATTTATATACATATATAACTAAATTTATAAATATATATACATATGCATACAAGACAGAAGGACAATAAAAACGTGTAATTGTAAACAACAATTGAGCAAATTCAGGCAAAGAAGGTTCTTTTGGGAAGTAGATGATGGAAGCCTTGTCTAGAAAAGGAAGCAGCAGATACAACTACGAATTGTTACTTAGAGAAAGACACAGAAGCTGTTTATGTCTGCTGAGTTTATTTGTTTTTCAATTTAGTTGATGTTTTGATTATTAAACCCACTTAAGTCTGATTGTGTAAAGTCACTGGTAACTGCTGTCTCCAAAGATTTAGGGAAAACTGCTAGGGTTTGCAACATTGGCATTTTATCACGGAAAAAATCCCATGTTGAATTGGGATTAAGAATTCTAATTAATAGAAATTGTGTGAATGAAGAAAAAAGAAATTTAGCTTAGTAGAAGTGTAAATGCAAAAAATGTGATATGTCAATAACTACCCTGAGCACTCAAGAGTTCTCCTAAAAATCATAGTTTATTCCAGAGATCCATCATGGTGATCAGCATTGACTGAAGATACTTCTTCCTCTATTGATTTCTGGGATAATAGCTCTACAATAAGTCTCAGAAAACTGAAGTTGAAAGACCCTCTAATATGTCTGTTATACACTGAGTTGTCTGAATGTTTGCTGAAGGATCACATGGCTCTGGTTTTTAATTCTCCATATAACTTGTTGTATCATTTAAGACTCAAAAAGAAAAAAATCTGTAATAACATTAAAACCAGGAAGCTCCACTGAAAAAATTCAAAAATATTTTGTTTTTTCTACTTTTCTGAGTCAGAAACAGAAAAAAATTTTTTTTCTTTTTTTCTTCATTTCCATTGGACATGCAAATTGCTAATTGACTGCTATGTTACCCCTAGAGCTGCTCATGCTGGGAGAATTGTTTCCCTGACAGACCATGTAGTTCATGCATTTTTCTAGATTTTTTTTTTTTAATGAGATATCACTGAAATTTGTTCCTTTCTATGTGCTATTTCAACATTTTAACTGAGCATAATGGTGACAGTTTTGTTTTATTTGTTTGTTGGGTTTGCTGAACCTATGGCTTTTCACAGCTAAAAGATAGAAATCTGGCTTGCCTGCAGCCTCCTGCTCCTTGGCTCAGGTCCCAGGCTGCCCATGGAATGATGTCTGTCTGTGAGCTGGCTGGACTCAGCTTCTTCTCAGGGTAACAGGTCAGAGCCCAAAGGAAGGAATTGGACTTGTTACAGCAGAGAGAGGATGGCAAGTGTGTTCAACCTCCCTTGATAGCCTAAAGGGACCCCTGAGATGGAAAATGAAAATATTTCCCCAGGTTAGGTGCCACCTTCTGCCCTAGAATGACCCACTTACAAAGAGAAGTCAGAGACTTTCCTCACTTCTGCCACTAAGATAGAGCTGTCATGAAGGAGTCAATAGAGACTCCTGAGAAAAAGTTTTTCCTGTTGTGCATCAGGGCTTTTTCAGACCTGATGCACAACATACTCAAGTACTCACATTTCCTAAGACTCCTCCTGCAAGCCTTTCTTTCCTATTTCTTTTCCTTATCAGAAAAGACCTACTCAGCCTTTTAACTTTGCAGTCCTCAACCAGCTAGCTCTTCTGCTCTAAGGACAGGTGAAAAGAAGAATTATTCACAGCCTCTGACAGCTTGCCTTAGGGCACAGCCTCAAGGCTATATGCAAGAAAAATGTTGGTTCTGCAAAATTTGTATAGTAATAAAAAATATAAGGTTATTGTGTACATTGATTAACTTGACCTGCAGAAATCATATAAAGGAGTTAGATTTTTTCCACAAATATTCTGAATATAGTTTTTTTTTTTGTTGCAAATCAGAATAGCAGTGCTTCATACTGATATGAGTATGTATTGGTATATTGCCTTTCTAGCTGCTTAATAGATTTAAGTCTATCCGGTCAAATAATCATGTCAGTTTAGGATTTAATACTGAGTTAGCAATGGCTATAGTATTTTACAGAAATTGGAATTATAGAATTTTTTTCTGCTATTCCATAAAATTATTTATACTACTTGCATCCTATTTCTTACTCAACACATAGACAATCTATAGGTTATTATATTTAAATATTTGATAGTAAATATTGCATGATTAATCAGAACTAACAGAATATGAGAGAAAAAGAGAGGATTATATAGAAAGTATTTTTCACCCGCAAAATGCCAAGAGGTGCAATTACCTAAATTACTTTCAAAAACAATTACTAGTGTAGAACAATTATGATATTAGTCACATTTTCCACACTGCATGTGCCTGGTTCAAATCCTTAACAATTTTTTCTCATGACAATTGAATATCTGAAATTTAATAATAAATGTTTATGTTAATGATTTGTACTCTAGGTCAGTATTACTGTATCATTTACAAATATTTTCAGCAACAGTCGATGCTAAAGACTTTGGTACCCAGATTCTTGGGAGAGTATGGTATACCATTTTGATGTTTCTGTCAGGGAAAGAGATCCTGCTCAATTATTATAAAAGGGCAAATTTTATCAGAAAAAAGGACAAAATAAGGACATTGTAGTTTCAATTGTAAAAATAAAAAAAAATAATTTGATCAAAACTGTCAATAGCTAGTATTATGCTATTAACTTATGGTGCTTGTTTTTCTAAGCTTTATTTTCCATCTGAAATTTCAGCACACTGAATTTAATATCAAGTCAGGCTTTAACTGAAATATAAAATTTGATCAGTCTCAGAGAGTATTGCTATAGCTGATAAATTTTCTTTAAAGTGAGAATTTAAACACTTACAATTTAAACTCATGAAAAGTTCTGAAATTGCTGCAGTTGAGCAATCAAAATGGACTTAACACAACCCCTATAAGCTTGAAATTAGAGACAATTAATGAAGCTAAATGTGTGGCTATCTATCTCCCTCTATAGTGTGCAAGGCACTGTAGGTTTGGTACTCTTCCATAAAACAGCACAATCTTCTTGACCTTCTTTACAACAATTTGCTTGCATTTCATCTGCAGTAGACATTTCCCTTCTCACTGGAATGACTGTGATTTGGTTTCCAGAAGTCCAGGTCTCTTCAGTGCCTCAGTCTCTTCTGCCAGGACTAATGGTTAAATACAGGCAGGAGTTTGGGTTCACCCTTTAAAGATAGTTAATTTCTGTCATAATCTTGACTGCAAAGTTGAAGTGAAGGTGAAAAATATCCAGATTTTAATAGCCTCAGCCTTTAAAAAAAGAAGTTCTAGACTGCTTTTAGCGGTCTTTTTGATAGCAGTTTTTGACTCTTTCTCGGATTTTACGACAACTAGCCAGAAATAAATTCCTACACCTAATACATCTCAAATCATCCCAATTTACCAGTTGAGTGCTGAATTAATGAGTTTAATAAGTTATTGGGGTTCTTCATAAAGTTTTTTTGTCTCATGTTTGGATGAATGGTGAAACAGCTTTTCTGTGACTTTTCACAGAGTTTTTCTACATTTTAAGAAGGAGTAATTGCAACTCTCTTAATGAGAACAATGACCCTTAATCCTAATGACTTTTTATTGATAACTTTTTTTTACATAGGAGATAATACCTCATGGGCCGCTGCAGTTTTGCTCATATTTTGATGGTCTACCAAGGAGCATAGGATTTGTGTAGTAACTAACACAGCAAACAATGCTCTGAATAACTTGAGAAGATACGGGCAGCAATGAGGTGTATCTGAGGAATGATGAAAATGAACACATGAAATCAAGCCAGTCTTTATTACAGGAAATCTGGCTCAGATATTCAGATGTGTGCTATGAACATAAACCATCTTAAATGTGTCTGCCAGAAAAGTATACGAAAACAAAAAGATTAGGAACACCTACGGAAATAAAAAAATATATCAGTTTTTCTGATGGTGCTAAGGAAAACAGTGTTCTGCTTGACACCTTCTTGGCAGGTTTGAACCTTACAAGGATTGTAGAAAATCGGGTAACAAAAAATTTTACCTACCTTTATTTTTTAATATGGATGTGATAAACACATTTTTAGTTATTGGATGAAATTATAGACATGTCTACATTGAGAATTGACATTATTTATCAGATTATTTGTTTATTTTGTGCTGTTGTCACAACAACCTGGTTTGGACAGATCACTTCTAATATCCTGAATCAGACTAATCAATCAGTGGGACTCATCAATTCGGGCAAACATAGTTCCTTGCTATCTCCTCCCAGATATCCTGAATTAATCAAGGAATCTTCAGCCCAGCTCAGAAAGCAGCACCCATCTATTTTTATTGCTAGGTCATACCAAATCATGTTAATGGGTCTTCTGGATGTTCACCAGAGCCTGTTTCTAGAGGCTGAAATTAAAACATATATGGTGGTATGACACATGACTTATCAAAGTTCCATGGGCAAAAAGAAAGGGCTGGTCCACCACAATTGAACTGAAATGATGCCAGTGATTTAATATATTCACATACGAGTTAATATTCTATAATCTCCCATACATATCAGATAGTATTATCTAATATTTATAAATGTCTTTGGTTTCCCTGAATTTTTTTCAGTAAAGAGTAAGTGGTGTTGGAAAATCCGATAGCCCCACCCTTAGTGTGGAATGCTCAGAAACTCCGCAGTACCATCATCATCTTGATCACTGTAAAGGTTGCATGGATCCCAGGAATTTGCTTCTGAGAGATGTTGTGCCTTAACCCCCAAACAATGTCTTGGCTTTATTTTTATGAGAAATAAAAGCCAATCTGAATTTTGAAGCACCACGAGTAGATTGCAAATATTATTGCTTGGTTGTTTTTTTTTTTTTTATAGATGGTGTAGATAATAGGTACTTCAGATTTACTAAAGTGCATGATTGCTTTTTAAACTGTGCATTTCTTGATAATAATGCATTGTAAATAAGTTGTTGTACTGTAAAACAACACCACTCTTTCACAAGCCTCTAAAGTTCTTAAAAGCACTCACTCTTATTTGGCTTTTAAAAACTAGCTATTAATATATACATTTGTGACTGTGCACAAATACATAAAATCATCATAAAAGCCAGAGGTTTAAATGCCTGCCCTTCCATTCACCAGGTCAGAAAGAACTTTTAGATCTGTCTCAAAGGATTTCTTGCTATTACAAATATGAAACTAGGATGTTAAAATGAAAAAGAAGCAAATTTAATAATAATAATAATAATAAAATATACTTGCAAGGGACAGGGCTCAGCTTGATGGCTTCAGAGAGTGGAAGGAGATTATGTTACAGCATAAATGGAGTTTTAACATTTTTAAATCCAGAAGGTCTAATCTAATCTAATCCTTTTCAATCCAATTTTTTTAATGCAGCCTAGACATCAGATTAAAGCTTGCACTTTTTTAGGCCATTGCAAACAGAATCAGCATCTGTGCTACCTCTCTAATATTCAGCATTTCAAAGGGGATTTCAAATGATTCAAAAGAATAATTATAAAATATAGACAAAGAAAGACCTATAAATAAGATGCTGGTACCTTATTTTTACTTTAAGGTGAAACAAATAAGAATTTCTTTTTGTAAATTTGCCTTTTCTGGTAAATGAAATAACTATTAAAAATATAAAAAGGAAGAACCTATTCCTGAGGTCATGTAATACTATAAAGGAAATGGCTTAAAGTAAGAGGTTTTTTTTTTTGTCGAATAATTATTTTTCTTTTGTTTTTCTGTAAGTAGTTTAGTGCCAATAACTCCATAAAATCAACAATTTGAATTTTGTCTGCTGAGTTTTTTTAGTGATGCTAATAAGAGAAACCAATCAGATAGAAAGCCTTGCTTTCTTTCTGTTGCTTTTCCAGTTTCCTTTTTTTTTTCTTTTCTTTTTTTTTTTCTTTCTTTCCTTTTTGGATGCTGCTGCATTTTGAATTTCTAGCAAATCTTAAGCCTTTGTAAAGTTTTAAGTAATGTGCTCTAGATTTCTATGTCCCATACAACAGCTCTCTGTCTGTACCAAGATTTTCAAGATCTCTCTTGCCTCCTGTGTCAATCAAATGATAAACTACTTATTTTTGATGAAACAAATCTACCTTGTTATCTTTCTTTTAACACTCTTGTTTCTCCCAGAGAATTCCAAAATATTCTTTAAGATGCTGTCAGTTAGATTAGCAAGTTCTTAGTTGTTGGGATAAAAATGTTAAAACACTGTGGAAGATGACCACCATCTGTGTATATTAGAATATAATACTTAAGACATTTGGGCCTAGCCATGTTCCTGGTAAAGTCAATGACAAAGCCACAGTGGGATTCTTTCCAGCAGAAAGTAATATAATTTATCAGTGAAAGATTTGAAGATACAACCTGCAAATGCTAGACAACTGTTCTTTTAAGATTTGTGGGCACCCTCAGAAATTTGTAGTGGTAGGACAGATTTCGTTAGAAATATTATGCATGTAAATGTGATTTTATTTTTCATTTACATTTTAATAGGTCTTCAAGAACTAACCTTGGGGCTCCTTCTGCAGTTCAGTAGTCTAAACTGGATCCTATGATAAAATTTAATTTTGACATTACTGAAAATACCTCAGAATAGTTTTGTTTAAAGTGATGAGCTGTGGTGGACAGAGCAATAAACATTATTTATATTCTTTTGAATTAGTGTTTATTTAAAGAGAATGAGCATGGATTTGAATCTGACCTGAACATACATATATAGCTTTAAGCCTTAATGTTTTTGACAGATAAAAATCCAAATACAACCAACCAACCAACTAACCAAAAAAACCCAAAAAACCAACCAAACAAAAAACCACACCACCTAAGGAAAACCCCCAAAAAAGCCAAAAAGGAAGAAAACAACCACCCCCACTGCCAAAACCAAAAAAATCCAAACAAAACAAAAGACTAAACCAAAAAAGAACAGCTTAATGTTTTCCTTAAAAAAGAGAATAAATTTTTACAGCTCAGATTAGCACGTGTGACTGGAGGACTCTTTTCACGCAAAAATTTAAGATAATGACAAATAATTAAAATATACTGTGAAGCACCACAAACTCTGACCTGTAAATCAGACTGAAATAAACCTTCAGTGCCTAATTCTGGAGTCGGTCAAACTGATGGATACCCAAAAGACTGGCAAATCCAAGATCCATTAATCCTTTTTGCCTTTTTTATAACCCTCTATAATCAATCAGTTTGGGGCTGAAATAAACAGCACACAAGACAAAGCAGGTGTTGAGCAGGGTTTATATGCATATGCAGGAAATAATCAGAAGATAGTATGTTCTTTTGGAGGTGATGTTTTCATGTATACTCTCAAGTGACACCAATGAGAGGGAAGAATGACTGGGAAAGTACATAATAGGGAGACTGAAATAAGTGGTATCTAAATCTTAAGCAAAGCCAAATTCTTGTAAGTATTTTAGCCAATAGCCTTTAATGGTCTAATATATTTTTCTTTTTTATGTCTTTTCCTCCTTTTCATATTCTTTTCATAAACTTTCCAATTTTTTTGAGATGAAGTTAAGAAGGCACACATAAAGAACAGCTCACTGTTCAGAGATGCTGAACTGCCAGAGTGAGATGGGGGAACTGAGAAAACTCCCCATGTCTCATTCCAAATATGAGGAGACTGGCCATTGGAAGAAATGTTTGTGCATCAGAACCTGACGGAAAAAGACCTGAGTAAACACAGAAATAGAGACTTTAATGCATTTAAATTGGGGAGTTCAAAAGACCAAGAGTTTGTGTTGCATGTGGGTACAAAAATCCATATTATTGTTTACACAATGCATTTCAAAAAGGAGGACACACTAATGCTGTCATATCACTAACAGCTATTACTAAGCATCTCAAAAGTAAGCTACAATGCAGACTCACCTGTTTCCCTTCACACACTGTAGGTTTTAGCTACTACACTGTTAGAAAAATACCAACAAGCACTAAAATATTTTAGTTTTTAACGTGGAAAAACACACTGGTTAGATTTTTTTAAGAAAAAGAGAGAATGTGTCCAAAAGGTTCAGTCATGAAGATCATACATTTAAATGATCAAAATAAAATTCAGTTATTATGTAGAAGATTATGTAACATTGCTGTAGAGTAATGTTGTGTAATCAAAGCGCCTACTAGAACAGGATCTGCATATTTCTGTCAGATAAAATAACAAAGACCATACATTATAAGGAGGCATAGAAGCTGCTGAGTTAGGGAATGTAAACTCATAGTCAATACCTTTTTTCATTTTCCTAATTTTCTGTTAATAATTATCTGCACAGAATATTGGGCAATAATGTATCCGGATACTTTGCATAATAATTTTGCATAATGATTCTTTCTTTGTAAGCTGGCCTTTCCACTTTCAAAATTACACTCTACACCATGCTCTTAACCTGAGAAAATAAACAGGCTCCTATTTATTTGAAGTAAGTGTAAGGTATTCAGCCCAAGTCTTCTCCTGATCAGTGAACATTTTATCTGTTTGCCCTTCTTTTTGCAAAGTCTTATGCGTACCATGGTTGGAATCTATCTAGATTTTTATTCTATTCATTAATGAAAAAACATCTTTCATCTATTAGAAATTACTGATGTTGGAACAGGATAGTTACAGTTTTGATTTTATATTTGCCCATTCTTTTTGGGGACAGCATATGATCCTTCCATATGCTGTCATCTGGAAGGATCATATGCTGTACACATCATCTTACAAACAATGCCTGTTTTTTTAGGCCATGGGTGGTGGGGTGTACTCAGAACTGCAAACCAACCTTTTTTCAGTTAAAAGGGAATATTAAAACTTCATATTAAAGCCTAAGTAAAGGTCTGAAATATCCTTCATCACTTCTACTTTTGCATATTAGTGTAGTCAAGTGCATAATACAACAACAACAAGCAATAAAATAATGAAAGGCAAACTCTGATGGTTGCAGAGAGAAAGTTTTTATTATACAACACAGTGATAGCTTTCTTCCCTCTGCTTCTGACTTTCTGTTGACATTGGTGTTGCTTATCTTTTCCAGCCTCCCACACATATTGATTACCTCTCAAGCTGATGCCCTCTGTTCTCCCTTGACTTGCTGCTTTATCTCACTCTGTAACACTTGTACATTTTTAGTTACTTCTATTCATACGCATGGGCCAAATTTATCCTTGGTTTTCTGCCAGGGAGTTACATCACGTATAAATTTGACCCTCTCAGTCTTTCTTACTGCTTCTGAAATCAGGTTTCAAAACAGATGAAGACTGGATACCAATGTAGAAATATTTATAGCACAGGACTTGACCCTGTACGTAGAAAGAAACACAAGGTCTCTACTCAAAATTAGAGCTTCTTCATAGGCACCATCACATGATTTTAAGGCTGTGATAGACTTTCTGACCTCCACTTGTCACCAGTGGTTTCTGCAGTTACATGGTTAGTACATAGTTAGTACACAGTGTGTGCATGCTCTGCCATTCTGTGTGCACCTTCAAGCCTGATTTGAAGCTCTCTTTGTGGTCCTGTTCTGTTTAGCTCTGAGTGTGTCACTGAGTCCTCCAGCAAAAGTCTGAAGAGGACAGTGTTCTCAGAGAATAGCTAACGACTGTGCCTGGTTCCAGTGACTCTTCAGCAGTGCCTTGCTTCTCCTGGGAGTGATATGGAAACCTCTGTGACAGCTTTACATACACACGAGCTTTCTGTGACTCTACAGGAAATGTCACAACCAAGGAATGCACACCTCTTGGGTCACAATGTAGCATATATTTTGGAATATAATTTACTTTTAAAGCACAATTCTTACTTTTGTAAGCAGAAAATACTGCAGTCTTTGCTAACAGAAACAAGACAGTTCAATCACTTTCAGTCTCAAGGTACTGAAAACTGCTGCTCAATTTGCAAGCATCTGACAGACACAGCAACAATTTTTAAATGATATATACTGATTAATACATGCCCTATATGGCTTTGTATTTAGTGCTTTACCCATTCCCCTCAAAATTTCCCTGTTTTTAGGGAAGACTGGCAAAAATTGATGGATTTAGAATGAATTTTTTTCTGCCACACACCATCCTCGGCACATTTTTTGCTTATGGATTTTATTTTCAGATTATAGCAATTTTATTTTCCTCAAATTTATTGTAGTGAGAAAGAAATAGTAAACAGTTATATCAGTTCACCAATAAACTAGCAGATCATAAATTAATTCAATTTCTTCATTTCTGTGTAGGCTAGAAAGATAGCAACTTTAAAAAGTATTGATATAAACACAGTAAAGGCTGCAAAAAATTAGCTTCTATTTTAATTATTTGAACAACATAACATAAAGGACGGCTGACTAAGGGCAAGATTTTTAAAGATGAGGAACCTCTCACACTTTATTGTGATGGGTAATTGCACACTGTGGTGCAATTACCCATTTTAATGTATTCTTCCTTAAGTAACCAATATAAACAAATTTACTTAGAATGATTAAAAACATCACACATTTTTTATATATGCTACATCTGGATCTGCATATAAATTCAACCATTTAATATTAAGTTGGAAAATTTTGTTTTCGCATGGATGAAAAGAAATTTAAGAAATTTTCATCATTTTTAATGCAAGCATTGAAAAGTATATCTTCTCCAACAAACAGACAGAGCAGGCAGGATATTGAAAGCACCTTTTAAAGATATTTCTAATCTCTCCATGCAGTAATATCATGAAGTCTTTGGGCTTTCACTGTGCAAAAACCCACAGGGAATGATTCCTTACTTTCCCTGGGAGATTTATTCTTGCAGCATAAAACACTCCACTGGCAGAAGTTTTTGCTCATATTTATCTTGCATTTCCACTTTTTCAAGCATTATTTTATTACACCACTGTCTAATTCTGATTTATTGTATTAAGTGTTTTAAATTATACTTCTAGTCTCTTTTATCAATTGCTGTGAGAATCTGACTCTTACGGTGTTTGTGAAGTCTCTTTTTACCTAGTTCTTCCCTAGTTTTGGGAGCTAACAGTGATTAAAAAATCTAGACAAGAAACAGAATTTATTGGATGGATTACAATCTTATATACACTTTACTAAGTTATATATTACCATACAAATATCAAAATTCTTCGGTGTTGAGTGTAGCCTGCAAAGATGGAAGATATTTTGGAAATAAAAAATAGAAAGTTAGTGGGTTTAGTTTCCACATGCAAAAGAAATTAGGTTTCTATTTTCCAGAAAGATGTATTTTTCATTAGTTTTAAAAATAAAACTACAATATTAAATAAATATATCAGTAACTTTGAGAAACACAAGATTTGAAACCTTGACTATTTTAGACATTTTCTTCTTTTCCTGGCTGGGGTTCAGAAATATGGGATTTTTTTGTAATAATGTTCTTGTTGACAGATGAGGCTCTCAGAAGCCTTTTCAGTAAGCACTTGGTGTCTACATCATGCTTCACAAGAAAAGGTCTGTTCAACTCTCCTATTTTTAGAACAAAGAACTGGAGCACAGGGATGCAGACTTTCACCTGTGATGAGGAAGCTCCCAGGTTTTTGATCTTAACTCTAGATGAGCTTTCTACTGTTGGCCTTGTGATCCATCATTATAGAGAGGAATGATGGTATTTGCAGAATTAAAAAAGTACACAGAATCATAATCATCACTAATAGAGCATTGATCTGGAGGATGGAGCTCTGACACAAAGCATTTTGACTGAGCAGTCCTTCCTGGCATCTGCTGTGCCTTACCACCAAAGAAATGATTGGAGGGCAGTTTGCTGTGATTTGAGGCTTGCTTTGGTGTTGCTTGCCCTTTGCTTGCCAAACACACACTGTGGTTCTGAAGCTAAGCCATCTTTTTAAAGTTGAAAAAAAGGACATTTTACAAACTTTCTCCCACTTCAGAAGACAAACTTCCCAGTTTCAAATGATTCACATAGTATCCAGTTTAATACAGGAGGCAGTTCGGATCTACCTCTGGCAGTAAATCAACTTTAAAATTTCGGTGTGAATATAGTATGCCACTTGTACACGGTGGATGTTATCTAAACTTGGACTCCAGCAGGCAGCCTATGCAATGACTTGGACCTCAGCAAATAATATTAAATTCTTAAAATAGGCAGATTTCCCTCACTAGATAGGTATCTCATTTCAATAGATCTCAGAGAACTCAGACTCTTGCCGCACAGTTACAAGCTGAAAGCTGCACCAGCAGAACAATGAGAACATTAATGTGAACATGTGAAGTATTGGAGGTTGTCTGCCAGCCATTCAAATGTTTTTGTTTTGTTCTGTACAGTACACATTAGTTTGAGAATGTTCTTTCAACTCATTCAAGAAAAGGGTTTTATCGGTTATGATATTTTATGTAAAAATTGATCACTGCATTTACTCTCTTATATAAGAAAATCAGCTACTGTTTTATTTCTAATAAGGTAAAATTATGTTCATTTTTGGGGAAATACACTGGAAGAGTAAGATGGAATACTCCACAAAGGCAATATTTTCTTAAAGCCCTCATAAAATGAATTATGGTGATTAAAATTATTAATCCTGCAATGAATATTATAAATCTTGAACCTCTAAATAGCAATAAGCATGGTTTGAAATTCACATTCAAGCCTGTATGATGGGAAACTTTATATTGAGAATTGCTGGTACCAGAAAGCCCATGAATAATCACCATTAGATATTGACTAAACACTTAGGTTCTTTTGAAATCAATTTGTCTAGAGAGATTGAAATACCCCTGGGTCACATTTAAACTGAATACAAAACATTGGCCTCCATCTGTTTTTCTATTTAAACTAAAACCAAATCAAGCAGAGAGGAGGAAGGATTTCTAAAAAATCCCAAGATAAGATGTTAGAGTTTGATTAGGCTCATCTGATTTTCATAGCTCAATGTAACATTCTTTTTAATGTATTAAATGTTTTGGGTATAATTTATTTTCCTTGCAATTATGCTAATTAAGTTGCTTAAGAGCCTCATTTTTGAATATCACTAGATGATCAAGAGTCTTAAATGAGGTATTTTCATGCTTCTCCCTTTTATGCACATCTAACCATACTTGATTTTAGGTATTTCTCTACCTTTTGAAAATCTAATTTCTGAGATTTCTGTGGACTTCTTGGCCACACAGAAAGTCACAGTACTTTGCAGAAACTAAAGGTCTAAGAGAGAAGCAGGAGAAATACCCGTGGAATGGGGAAAATGTTAGAAAAATACAGGTGCAGAACATTTCAGGGGAAAAAGATACCAAAAGTTCAAAGGTACAAAGTGTTATCAAATCAAACAGGAACACTGAGACACAAGGAATTGGCTGGGGCAGATCTTGTGGTGACTCTGCTAAGTTATACCTAAAAAGAAATCATCAGACTCTCTACAAACATTTTGAATTTTGGATACAGCTCTGAGACCAGTACAATTTACATCTTAAGGTAGATTCAGATTATTTTGTCTTTGTGAAAGATAGGTGTGGAGCTGCAGCTTAGTCCAAATGCTAAAGCCCAGATGCTATTTTGGATGTAGATTCTTTGAAACCCATTGACCCCATATAGCATGACTGAGGTCCCTTTCTGGTCTGTTATGGGACAGGTGTAAGGTGGGTGCCTGGTGGGGATGGACAGGGTGGGGGTGACCTCTGGACCCTAACAAAAGGGTACTGGAGAGTAATCAGGATCTCAGCCGGAGAAATAGCAGGATTTCTTTATCCTCCCAGACTGCCTCTGGTCACCTGAATTAACTGCACTTCAAGTCAACTCTGTGCTTCCCCTCATGCTCTGCTAATACTTCTCTAATTATTGCTTCACTGCTCATACTGGTCCCTATATACCACAAAACTTTAAGGATAATATGTCTGCTTTGCTTTTCCCTATGCTGTAGGAAACTCCTCAGTAGTGGCCTGGGGATTGGCAAGAGCAGGGTGGCAAGCTCTGTGCAGGGTAACTGCTGTTTTCCTTCCATTTCCTGTTGGCAAGCTGCATTAGAGAGATAATAATTTGCTGATATTGTGGTTCCACAAAGTGGATGAGCTAAGTGTACTTGGCACCAGGTGTATCTGAAGAACAAAACAGCCTGGGGGCTTGGACAGCCTAATTCTGCTGGCACAGGCATGAAACAGCTTTTCTGACTCTGCAGCATCACACAGTCTGTTCTGTCCCGCTCCCCACACCTCAGATGGTTATCACCCTTAGCAGAGTGCCTCATTCTATATCAGACTTGCCAGACTGAGATTTCTCAGCCCCACTGCTTGGTTTCACTGCTTCCTTCTCAGTACAGAAAGCCCACCAGATAAAGCTGGTTGGCCAAGGAATGGCAGAGCAGGAGAAAAGCAGTAGGAATTCTATGAAAGATTGGCCCATGGCATACAGTTGTGTGGAAGAAATGTCAGAGACTGGTGTTTCTGACCCCTCAGCCTAAAGAGAAAAGCGCTTTCCTAATGGGGAAGTGATGTTCTGTTTTTCACCTCCCCACAGGGTAAGTTAGCAGGCCCTCTACATCTGAAAACTTTTTTTAGATGTAGGGAAGAGGAAAACCCTGATGTTTTTCCTGCTGCATGGATAGGTAGTGGGAAAGGAGAAAACCAAGCCTTAACTAGAGTTTATAGTCAAGACAGTAAAACACAGGGAGTGTGAAAATTAATAATAATTTCTTTGCACTTTAAACCCACTCCATCTATAGTGCCATCATTCAATACTAGAATATATTAGCATTGATTGAAAAGTTTTAGAAATAAGGGGAAGAATATGCTTAGGGAAGCATATAGGAGACTTTAAAATCCATTGTACCATTATAAGAAAAATTTCGTCTAATATTTAATATTTAATATTGGATTCACTCTTTATCACTTTTGACTGACAAGCATGTAGTGCTAGTTGGCAGAATCCCAAAGTAGGATTAATAAAGAAATTAGAAAAATTTTCCACCCAAAAAACACCCTGAAATCTGAAATAAACCAACTGAAGAGGTCTTCTCTTTGGGAAAAAAAACCCCAAAAAACGTAGAAAGGCAGAAGTCATAAAATATGAACAGTGGCAAGGCATGTAACACATGTTCTTCAATCTTTTCTATAAATATAAGTGCACTGAATCAATTAATTCCAAGGTAACACAAGGAAATAGCCTTCATTAAGCAAAATGAGTCAGTAGAACTTGTTGCATCCTGGTAATATGAAAATGCCACTGAGCTGACTGAAATGTTCTGTTTAAACATGGAAATTTTTTTTATTGTAGGATTGTTTCTGTTAAAACATTTGCTATTTCTATAGTAAGAGGCTTTTTACAAAATGGACTGTTAATCCAATCTGATGGGGTCATTTACATATTTGTAATATGGCATTCTGGGGTGTTTTAGAACTTACATGAAATCAAAGTTAAGAGGGACAGATCAGTCTTGGGTTTAACCTTGTCAAGTGTGCCTAAGCAGTTCCACACATAACAGAATTCCTGCTCCTTCCTCCATGTCTGACAAACTGAATAGGTAGGAGGACAATAGATAAGTACCAAGTGTACAATTAACAGCATCAAATAATGAGCAATTGAGACCATCTAGTATGTTTCTAGCATAGGTACAATGGAACCAATCCAAAATACAGAAGTGGATCAAATATTTAAGAGATGGTTTATTTGCAATATGTGCAAGGAGACAGTTGCGCAGCTGTGTCTCTGTAATTCTGGTAGCTGATTAGTCTTCTTGTCTGTTTTGTAATTCCTTGGAGGAAATATGGAGATGAAGTGCACACAGGAAGCCATGTGAGCAAAAGGGCTGTGAAGAGAATAGGGAATAGTTCAAACTCAGTTGAACAAAACTGTTTTTCAGGGTTCAGGTTTTTGTAATGAAGATACACAGAGTAAAAGAAGAAGACAGTCAAGCAGTTGCACACATCTTTTTCACTTCCTGCTTGCAACCCAGTTCATGTCATATGGGATGTTCATATCCCCATGACTCTGCAGATCCTTGATCTTGATATAACTGAATCCACCAAATGGTAGAAGAGTTGTGGCAGGAATGTGGCGGTTTTTTGAGACAACCTGAGAACGTAGGGCCTGAGAGTTAGGCTGGTGAGGAAGGAATGTCAGGACAAACAGCATCTTCAAACTGACTAAATTCCTCAGAATTTTAAACCTAACCCAGAGCCTGGAGCTTCAATCTTTACCCAGGTACAATACTCAAGTTGTTACTGCCATTTGTGAAAGGACCATAACAGATTTGTCCCTTCAAACCCTCTCATTTCCCCGTATTTGCCTTCACTAATGTGTGGTAAATGTGGCATGGTAAAAACACACAGAGCCTGTAAAACGTACTTCCTTTTCAGCCTGCACATTTGTACTCTATGGAGGATTTAGCCCTTATCACCCACTCAGTGGAGTCACACGTGAATGCACAGCAGAGATTTGTCATTAGGTTAACCATTAACGGACAACCCTTATGAACCTGGACACCAAAATTCGTGGCTTATACAACTTAGTCATCATCCACCTTGAAGGAAGTGAGGGGGACCTATAAATCACTCCAATCAATTACCCCCTCCCCCCAAGAAATATAGTCAAAGCACTCCAGAAATAAAACCATATGGCACAATCATGTCAGTTCTGTTTATATAAGCTGTTCCTAGAAACAGCAGTAGTGTAATAGCAGATTTCCATATACTGAATCAATATTTGAGTGTTTGAGACCAGGTGTTTTATAAGATGCCATTAAGTGAGCAGAGCACATTAGCAGGTTCAAAACAGACTGTGGAGGGTTCCTCAGCCCCTGTGTCTCCACTTGCATTCCTCAGTCTCACAGCACCAACATGTACTCTCCAAGTCCTTTTGATTGGCTTCAGCAGACCCAAACAGATTGTGACTATCGTGCCTTGTTTTTTCTCAGAGAGTTTCATGCATTTAGGACCAGCAATAAGAAACTAATGAACTGCTTGTTTATTTGACTAACAGCTCCTGGTGGATGTGCTCATTGGCTTTCAGAGGTCTCATTTTTGCATTGCATTGTTTCTAGGTTGCAGTGTGGTGGCTTTAGCTGTACATTAATATGCGCCTGCATGGCTGGAGACATTTGTCTGTCATTCAGCTTAAGATAAAAAACACGGGCTGTGCTGACTGGCTTGCCAAGCACTTGGTGCAATTTTAGGTGCATGGTTTGAAATACAAGGTATAAAGTTTTACTGCACTCTTATCAGTATGGAATTTAGCTTGTTTGCAAGAAATATATGATGTGAAGTCAAAATTATACAGGAATTATTCTGGTTATTGCAACTCCGTTCTATCATATGGTATATGAATATGTATTTTTGTTGAATTTAGCATTCTAAGTCACTGTCTGAAAACCAGAATATTTTACAGTCTACTGAGAAATGTGCATATTCCTAGATATATGGTACTTTGTATAAATAAAATCCAACTTACCTATGTCTGTCCTTTTCCTGTGCAGCAGGCTGAATTAATAATGAAAGAACAAATGTTAACTTTTTCAATATTTTTCTCAGGGAGAAGCAAACTTTATGTCTACCAGGAACTCTTCAAAGCTCCCTTGCTGCTGAGATGATGGATGACATATATATACTTTTCTGCTTTTTTCCCCCTACTCTCCACTGCTTACTCCCAAGTCAACTGTAGCCTGCTGCTAGAAGAATATTGGAAACTCTTGCCTCAGGTAGTTTGCTGATTCCAATCTGTTTGATAATATACTGTCAAAGGTCTCTGAATTTAAATTAATAGTATTGATAAATATATAATAATAAAAATGATTATTATTGGGTATTAACTTGTAGTTATTTTAAGAAACTTATCACCATATTTATGACAATTTTTGTATATAAACAGAGATTTCTTTAAAAGACAGTCAGTTCTAGTGGTTAGAATATGGGTTTGAATGGAAAGAAACTCAAATTTGTTTTGATTGTTTTCTTTTTGATATAATATTTGAAGAGTGGATCGAAAGATTGATAATGAAAAATACTTTTTATTCCTGTAAATTTGAGGTCAGAAGTCTCATTAGGCTTAATTTATCAAAAAACTCTAATCCTCACCCTCAAGCTTAGCTGGAAATTGAGATTAAATCTGACTTTCCATTTTGCGTGCTATTCAGTATACAAAATCTGACAAACACCTGCATTGTCTGAGTACCATCTTTCTGAGAACTGATTGTTTTCTAGCTTGTTCTTGTAACAGAAATGTAAAGCTAATTCCATTTTTGGAAAAGCTTGAAGGAAAATAACTGGCAAATGGTTTTCTGGTGGTCTAGCAGTGTTCTGCAGTTCCCATGCAACACTCTGGGGGCAATAAAGAAAATACTGGCAAAGAATTTTATTAAATCAGAATAGGACCTGGTATAGGTGGGCTCCAACAATTTTTTACAATGTGGTTTCCAAGAATTGACCTGTAATCTTATGAATCTTTATTGTTTCTTTTTGTGTGTGAATGTGTGTGCGTGTAGAAAATGTTATTTATCCATCAGTATGTCTTCGAATAAGAGATTGAATAATATTTCAGTTATAGTCAGTGGACACCATTCAGTAGGGTGCTTTTGTGGCAGATTTATCATTATAATCAGTGTGGAGTTCTTATTTTTGTGAGATATTAGAAATTGCTTGTGAAATTACTTAATGTTTCTTTACCTTATAGGTCTGTTAGGAGTTATATTGCAGCACTGAATGAAAATAAAAGATTGCACAGTGGTTCACATGGCATTCAGATGTCACAACATTAATACCATACAGGAAGGAGAACAAAAAAAAGTGAGAACTCAGAAATTTGCTTTTTCATAAGGTACTATGAATGTGTCTATTCATCTTGTTTTTGATAGAAGAGTATTGATAGAAGAGACAGAGATAGAAGAAGAAACCTTATTTCAGTAAGCATTTCATTTTCGGGGTGAAAATATTGTTTTTATGAAAGTATAATTTCAAATCAGTTCCTCCTATCTCCTCCCTCCCAAAAACCAGATAATCACATTTCCACTTCAGCAGGTTTCATACAGTTCTCAGGAAAGTAACCTGAGAAAAGGTTTGGAAACATTGAGGAAAGTTTTGTGTGTTTTATTATGTTCCACTGCAGACACTTGATAGAAATTTTGCTGGGATAGAATCTAGATACAAATAAGTTTGTAGGAAACTGATAGCTATCCAAATATTGCTAGAAACAAGATCCTTTTTTTTTTTTTTTGCTCTGTATTAGGTACATAGTAGCATAAATACAGTGGCTATTAGCAGAAAATTTGTTCTCTGATTAGCCAATGCAGAATAGGCAAAGGATTGAACAATTATTCCATTTGTTGAAATTTTACAATATACTTAAAAAACTGAAATAAAATATTCCAATTTCTTTTAAAAATGGGAAAATGAATTTGAAATTAGTTGAATTTTTAGGCAATTTTATTATATTTAATTTATCCTTTAAATCTTTTCTGTTACCAAAATGCCCCAAGTTTCCTCTTGTTGAAACTTAGGCGGTCCTTCACAGGAGTTCAACAACCACATGCTGTCTTGGAATTCAAAATTGGAATTGTCCATCTGATTCAGATTGAGCGTGTGTTTTAATAAAAATAAGGAAGCTGGACCATATTTTAATTAAAACATAGCTTCCGAAACAGAAGAAAACAAAAGTACTGTGATTGCAATAAAATCCTTCAGCAGGGTAATTGAAACTCACTTTCAATTTTAAAATGACAAAGTACTTTTTCTTTGAAAAGTTTGGTAAACTGATAGCGCCAATCAATTTGAAAATGAATGTTTAAAGATCAGAATAACTTATAAGACAGAAACTTTAATTTAAAAAACTTTCAAATTTAATATATTTTAAATTCTAGCAGCCTTGCAAACCAAAAAACTAATTGAGAACAACCTGAAATTGTCAGCTGAACAGTTTAGTATTCATTTGGGCACTGAAGAAGAATAACTGCAATAGTAAACTTCTCACAGTTTATTAATTAAGCATTTTGATTAGACCTTATTAGAAGTTGAGACAACTGAGCCCTGATTTATTCTCCACTAGCAACTGGATAGCATGAAACCTTTCACTCACTTATCACTGCCCTCCTCCTGGTGGGAATAAAAAAAAAAAGTGAGACTTGTGGGTTGAGATAATAGTTTTATTAGTGATAACAATAACAACAATAATAATATTAATATTAATAATCAATAATAAGAACAACAACAACAATAATGATGATGATGATAAAGAAGATGATGAAATAGAGGGATAAAGCCCCAGAGAGGCGAGTGGTGCACAGTGCTGCGGTTGCTCAGCACCTGCTGACCGATGCCCAGCCTGTCCGCAGCAGTGCCTGGCCCCTCCCAGCCAGCTCCCCCCAGGTCACACCCTGGCCATGTGGGGTCATGCATATTCTCTCTATGGAATATTCCTTTGGGTCAGCTCTCCTGGCCATGCTCCCCCAGCCTCTTGTCCACGTAGTCACTGCAGAGCTCGGGACTCAGAAATGTCCTGGGTTTAGGGCAAGCACTACTGGGCAACATCCAAAACATCTCCATGCTACCAATATGATTTTTGCATTGAATGTAAAGCACAGCAGTGTACTGGCTGCTAAGAAAAAAATTAACTCTATCTATCCCAGTTGAAATAGAACAGTTATTAATGTGACATTAAGTTACTGTGAGATTTAGTAAGGTCAGCACTTAGAACCATTAAGCAACACTTTGACAAGTCATTTTAACTTTTCTCATCTGCACAGAATTCTTTCATGTATACACAGTTATGCATAAGAGTATTTGCCTGTCCTTGTTAAACCTTTTAGTATCAAATATTCTTTCTTCTTTGCCAGGTTTTTTAAGGCAAAAAGGCTAAACAGTCATGTTTTCAATTGTAGGAAGCTTTTGTGCTTTATTAATGTACTTTTGTAGAATGTAGCAATTTAAAAATGACTGTTACAATTCATTAAGAATTAATCTGCAGCATTGTTTTGACCGAAATTCCACTGACTGAATGTTATTGAATCATGAGTTCAATTAGATAGGAATAAAAGAAATCATGCTTGCTGTGTTTAACTATGGATAGAAATAAAAAATAAGTACTTAAGAAAAATAAAAAATGCCTCCAACATTTTTCTACTGAAGTGTGAAAATGGGAAAGAAAGATTTTGAAAGATTCTAGGTAAAAAAATCTCACAAGTGTTTTAACTGTCTGTAAAATAATGGCTTCTTAATTGAAACCTAGATAATACCACTTTTACTATGAATCCTTCATAGTGAAGTATCCTTCATGGGCTCTTTCTGTGGACAGGAAATACTGATTCAAAACATTGTCCTACTTAAAAAAAACTAAAAGTAATCCCCTTTAGAAGTCAAAATAATTACTTACTGGCAGAAGCTCTTAAACTTGTTAGTGCGCCTGCTCCCATATCCAAACTACTTTCCCACATTTTTGTGATCGCTCTCAAAAATCAACACATACAAAGTCTGCTGGGTTTTCAGTGATGACACTTGGTCTTTGGTTTCTCCACTGTCAATACACTCTCCTTAGAAGAGGAGAGACAGAAAGCTGTTTCCTGGCTTCTGTTACAATTTAGTACATCTAATGAAATGAATTGTCTCCTTTTTGTTCTACAGGAAATATGTTTTCTGTCAATCATAATTTTACTCTAATAAGCTCTGAATTAACCATGTTTTAACAAAATTTTCTTCTAGGCAACTTCTATACCTTTCTATTCTCCTTGAGTTGGTATCAACATCTATTGGGAATGACCCAGTCTTTTCATCCTTTATTAGGTTTACTATTGATCACCAATGTAACCTGGAATATACTGACAGATATTTTGAGATACCTGACATGGTTGGTTCATGAAAGGGAATGCATGAAAGGTCTTTTTTTTTTTTCATTTTCCTTGAGATTATCTGTCATGAAAAAGTTTTAGATACTTAGGAGTTTAGCTGTTGCGTTTCATTTGATAGAATAATGACATTTGGAAAGGATCTCAAGATGTCAATACTTCAGTCTATATTAATCTAAGCTACTTGTGATTAATTGGAAAAGGAAAACACTGTCTTCCAGAATTTGCCCTTTGACCTACTGTTTTCACTGGATCTAGTAAAAATATAAGTTCCAAATGGAAGTAAAAAGAAAATTTAAATATTTAATTAAGCTGCTAAAAATTATTATAGAATTTTAATAAACAAAACCCTTCATCTGTAGCCAAAAAATATATTTTGTTTGTTTTAGTTTTATCTGAAAATATAAAAAGACTATGCCTTGAACTGTGGATTCAAAAATGGATCAGTTTTTACCAATATTTTCTTTTTTATATTTTCAAGAAATGTAAAGACAAGATAAATACGCTCAGCAGGAGAGTGACCCACAGGTTTATATTTGGGTTTGGTTACTCACTTAGTGGTAGGGATTATCAGCTTTCCTTTCTAAAACCATAACTAGAAAAATAATAGAGGCTTCTTTTTGCTTTAAAATGGAACTGCAAAATAGTAATCCATTGTCTTACCATCTAACACAATAATTTTTACTTAGTTCTTTCTTTCTTAATAATAGGAAAAGGTAATTGGTGATTGTAGATATACTTCAAAACAGGGGAAAGGAAAAAAGCAAATCTAATCAACAGTGAAAGCAGAAGGGAAGAATCCACTCTCCAAAAAGCTTTAAGCAGTTTTAACACCAATTGTGTGAACTGTAGAACCCCTTGGCTCAAATAGATAGGTAGCTAATTTCCACAAGAAATAACAGATTTCTTAAGAATACGACTACTAGAAAATGAATGATGCCCAGGACATTTACAGCAGGCAGTCTTGGTGAATTATGTTTCCAAAGACTTATCTCAAAATTAAACATCTAACTATGTTGCAGATCTATTTTCTCAGCCACCAACACTAACCAACATCGGCACTTGTAGACTGGTTCTTTCTTAGAAAGGCAACAGACTCAAAGCTGAATCCCATATTTTGGGTTTGGGTCTCTTTTTTTTTTTTTTTCCCAAACATGCCAGAAAAGGCAATACTCTTACTTGAACAAGAGTAAAACAAGACATTATTTGTAATTTTAATACCTTCCAGGCATCTGCTCTTCATAGAAAATGCTAAAATTTGTTCATTCTGCATCACACTGGTCTGAGATAAAGGAATATCTGAATCTACCATTTGACTAAGGAGCGATCTAGATGAACTTCTGGACTAATTTCCAATTTTATATGGCCATAATTTTATTATATAAAGACTGCAATTACAATCAAGAACAATGCTTATTGTTTATAGTTTATAAATTACATAACAAGTATAAAGCATGCATATTATTTTACCAAGAAAAGAACTTTCCTTTTCATGAGATGACAGTGAATTGAAAATTATGAGTTGTAAATCTTTGCACTTGTAAGAAAAGTCGTATCAAAACTGCTTCTACATCTGCAGTATTAAAATGTTCTCCTTATTCCTCTGTCCTATTCCTATGATAACCCACAGTTTAAAGGACAGAGGCAACTATTAACACATTGTCATTTGTAAAACTATCTTTTTGGACTGCTTGAGGACCATACAGCATTATTTCATTTTAGAATTTAGAAGTTTTGCTCTGAATATTGTTTCTGCCTATTTACAGTTATTAATTTCAAATGTGCAGTCTTGCAAAACCAGAATACTTCGAGGTAGGAAACATATTTCCATCAATTTGAAGCAAGAGCCATTCTGCTAATGAAAATAGTTTGATATGTTGCATTTAAATCTCGCCTATAAATAGTATTGTGACTTTAGTGGGGGTCTTGAGAATGTTCTAAGAATATGAGAATATTATATGAGAGTTATTATAGTGGCCTAAAAATGCTTCAACATCCACAATAATTGTCATTATTTGAGATAAGAAGCTTCTCAGATTATTTTGGAAATAAAAGGCAGGCATATATGGTATTTTGGTGATACGCATGATAATGAAGAGAGTCTTGGAGAAGAATATTATAAGCAACACATACTATGTTATTGTGCAGAGAATTTAGAGTCCAAGCCAAAACTTTGAGAGTGATTGGATATGTCTGACACATCTACTCATTTTAACGTAATTATTACCTTGCAGCTTTTTCTTTCCTTGGAGTTAACAAATATACTTAGTGATTTCTAGAATAAAGTATATTATAAAGGTTTTTGAGGATATTGAAATGGAAATCTTCAGATTAATACTTTTATATATTTATATAATATACTTCCATTCACTTTTATTCAAAGGTCAATTGAAAAAAACTTCAAAATATAGAAATCCTGTAAATTCTGGATGCAGGGTTTCAAAAATTTTTCAAATTCACATCCTTTATAGACACTAATTGGGCTTCAATCAACACTTACTGTTGGAAGACACTTTGAATTATTGACTACACACATAAGTTTAGACAGAAAAGTCAGAGCAGAAAATAAAGCATGCAGTCACTTCCAATAATAACTCATGGTTAATTAAAATTCAGATTCCTTTTACAGTTTTTTCATAAAGTTACTGCAGAGAAGAAAAAAAATCCATTGTATTTCAAGACTTAAATTTTCTTTACACTGTTTCTTCCTTGATGTACATGCTGCATATGATTTTCAGTCTACATTAATCATAGAAATCACATCTTCTTGTTAAGAAATCCCTCAACTTTCTCCACATTTTGCTTCTTTAGAGTCAATCCTGTCTCAGTTTGAGATATCTGAGTGATGTGGAGAAATCCTATAGCCAAAAATTTAAAAAAATGGTAATTGTAATAATAAAATTTCAGGCAAATTCCGTTTCAAAAATGAAATATTTTACCAAATTTGAAGAAGCTGCAAATCCCTAAATTTATTTCACTAAGTGCTCCATAAATTTTTCTTTCACCTTATTTTATCTAAATTTAGGCAATGTTTTTATATACACTTCTCATTAAATATCTTTTTTACTTAATAAATCTGTATTAGCAAATACAATTCTGTTCTATAACTGCCATCATCTATTTCATATGAAAATGCTACAATTATATTTTCCTGTTTTTCTACCTAAAAAGTCTACTGCAGGGAGCCAGGAAAAGTCATGCCTCGTGCATGTCCAGATAAACTTATTTTCCTCATTTAAAATGAAACTAGCTACCCAATAGTGAGTGCTCCAAAGCCGCCAGCAATAGATAGCATGATTATTTTTCTTCAAGACATAAATTGATATTCCTAAAATGTTTTTATAAAGGGAGACTATGATTTAAAAAATATTTTAAATTGTTTTATATGGATCCATTTTTATTTTATAGAGAAAATACTTTTCAATTACCAAATCCTTTCTCAAAAGTTTGTTCACACTTCAGTGTTATGTATCTGAAAATTTTAACCTGTGTGACAGATCAAGAGGAAGGTTAGAATGAGTGGGACTAATTTTTCTTTCATAATAATAGGAATCTAGGGCCCAGTTATCATTATTCAAGTCAAAACAATAGTAATGAATCAGGTGTATAGCACTATTTTTTCTTTATTTCTCAAATCCCTATTTTTTCAGAACAGCAGGATGTGTTTTATGCACTTACTGTCTACAGACAGACAGACAAATTGTTGGAAGCATCCTGGGTAAAGTAGATGTGAAAATGAGCTTGAATTCTAGATACATATAGAAATGGATATCAGTATATTTTAAAGGGCATGGGCATCTTTATTTGTGGATTTTTTCTTTCTTAAAACTAAGACAAAAGTCTGGTGAAACACCCTAATAAACAGACCACAACAATTAGTAGTTATGTAGAATTCCCATAATCTTGACAGGAAAACTGTGCACACAATGCTACTGGCTATTTATTTGAATGATGCCTTTTTAACAATCACTGGAATTCTTTAAAAGCAATATTCTAGAATTCTTTAGAGATGAGACTACAGATTGAAAGAGGTAATTTACTTGAAAGAAGTAATTTACTCATAGATGCCAAGAAGTGTCTTAGGTATTGTACTGAGGACTGGGACAACTCAAAGCTGACACCTACTTGTAATGCTGCCAGAGTTGTGGTCTTCTGCCAAAAGTATGTCTTTGAATGCTTACTGTATATTAAAGCAGCCTGAAGGTGGTCAACAGTCTGACTGAGATGGAAAACTGAGTTACTGGTGATACTTTTCTAGTCTCTCTCAGTGAGCACATTGACTAGACTCTTTTCTGCCCGCTTCACCAGTTTTATTTCTCAGTATTGCTTTGTCGAGAAGACTGGATATTGTATAAGTGAATAAGAGCAAATTTAGCTGAGCTTTTCAAAGCAGATAGGCTTTGTTTTACATATAGTCAGTTGAAGATTAATGGAAGTAAATTATTCTGGAGATCCAGATACTGCAATGATCAGCAATATGGTCTTCTATACAAATAATTAGACAACATTATGCATAATTCACAAACACAGATTACTTTTCATTAGAAGGACTTCAGTATAATGAAGATAAGAAATCCAAAAAAGACAAATATGTATTTTGATAAATGTCCACCCTCCTCTGCTGTTTCCTTTTTCTGAATATGGTACTATATCTGTGATAGAGCTTTCTGTGCTTTAACCTCACACCTTTGCTCTAGTGAAATGTGTTTGTTTCCAGGAAGAGCTGCAAAGTCAAAATTTATGTCCTTGGACTGCTGAGACAGACAATCAAATTTCTCATCATCTACTGTGAAAAGACGATGCACTTCAGAAGAGAAATGCCCTCAGTAGTTCCACTTGTGTGATCTACCTTCTACATACATCCTTATGTGTACTTCATTGGCTTCAACTGGCCTCAGGAATAGTTCTGTGGATTAAACATAAACTAGTTTTATTGTTATTAAAATGACATTTCATCTAAACCAGTCTGTACAAGTCAAACCATTCTAGTATCTTCCTTCCCTTCTGTGCACTTGGATCCATGAAAACATGACAAAAAAGGAAAAGAGTTATGTATGAGATGTGAACCCAGCTGAAAGTATTGGTAGACTCTCATATTTGTAAACTTATTAAATTTATGAAAATTTAAACATTGAATAAGTTTAAACCCCATATTTTTATTCTAATAGATGGTAGGTTTAGATAGATACAAGGAAGAAAATTTTTGTGATGAATGTGGTGAAGCATTGGATCAGGCTGCATAGAGAGGTGATGGATGTTCCATCCTTGTAAAAGTTCAAAAGCTGGACAGGGCCCTGAGCAACTTGATGAAGTTGAACATGTCCCTGCTCTTTGCAAAGGAATTGGACTAGGCAGTCTTTACAGCTTTTAGTGGATTGACCCTGTCTAGGTGCCGGGTGCCCATTCACTTCCATTCCCATTAGGACAGGGCAGCAAATAATATGGAAAAACAAGCAGGTGAGATAAGGCAGTTTATTAAAGCAAAAAAAGGAAGAAAACAAATAGAGATCTGCATGTGCAGGAGCTAAAGAGAAAAAAACCAATCAGTCTGTACTTCCCATCAGCAGCGATGTTCGGACACTTCCTGGGAAGCAGGGCTTCAGCACATGTGATGGTTGCTCTGGGAGGCAAACATTGAAGGAACACTGATGCCCCCCCTTCCTCCTCTCTTCCTTGACTTATCTATCTGAGCTGATGTCATACGGTATGGAATATCCCTTTGGCTGAATTGGGTCAGCTGGCCTGCTTGTGTCCCCTCCCAGGATCTTGCCCACCCCCATCCCCATTGGTGGGGGAAGGAATCTCAGAGGGACAATGTTGCTTGGCAGTGGCCAAGTTATCAACACCAACTACCAATGCAAAATGCGTCACTGTAAAGGCTGTGAGCTTTACCTCAGTTTGACTCAATACACAGGTCTACTGATTTTACGATTCTATATAGTCGAAATATATAAAATCAAGAGAAAAATTAAAAAATAACTTTACACATAACCATTAATCTCCTTCCTGTCTTCATCTGAATTTATAGAAAGGGAGGACAGGAAAATACAGGGACATAAGACAAAAAATTAATACTAATGGGTATGGAGAGAATAGGACCTCTTCAACTTTTGCCCTTTGCCATTGTATATGTGCCCAAAGTACAGACCTTCAGATAAACAGAGTTGGTAAGAATGAAGGCCAGGATGCTAGTCAGGTGCTTATATCTCAATCAGGAGCATTTTCTATTTCACAGCACAATAAAATAATTTAAAGTTAAATGTAAAGTAATATTTCTTAAATGTTCAAAACAATAGGGAAAAAAGAGAATAAACTCTATCAGAGGATTTTTCATTTACTTGTACATCTGAACAACAGACATCAGAGACATGCAAAAAGGAGGCCACATGGGCTGTATCATTGAAAAAAACACAATACCAAAACTATAAACATAATTTAGACATTGAAAATTTCCCAGTCCACTGAATTTGATGCTGATAGAGATAGACTTCCTTTGAAAGAGCAATGGTCTCCATGCCTTTTGATCAATGACTTGGGACAGTCTAATATTATTTCACTTTAGGGTAACAGCAAATCTGCAATTGTTTCTTTGCAGAATACTTGTGCATAGGAGAACTGTCTAACAGATTTATATATGGAATGCTAATGAATTGTGACTGTGACTGTTTCATGAACATGTCTGTCTGTATGTCACAAGGTACGTTTACAAATATCCATGGGAGAAAAATTTCATTTTTGTCCTGGGTTGTCCAAGCCCATCTTCAAAAGGTGTTGTGAGGAATATTCCCACCTTCAGAGGCACTTGTATTGATGCTGTTCTCCACATTTCAGATTTGAAACTTGCATCTAACTGGTCACATGAGAATGTTGCTTCCAGACTTATTTTTGCGCATATACAAACTACATTTAAGCTAAAATGTGAGCCTGGCCGTGCAGAGCTATGCCTTATATCTGGTTGAGGAAGGACCTCAGAGCAAATAAAATGTGTTCTAGTCTCCTATGCACAGTGCTGATAACTGGATATTACAGTATGAACTGAGCCATTTTTATGATCAGGTGAGTTAAGCAAAAACACATTTTTGTGATAATCAACTCTGGTTTTGCACTAAATATGGTATTCTTTTCTGCTGGATGGAATGCTAATATTGCAGCTCTGAAATTTTAATTGGTTTAGGTTATTTTTGGTTTGTTTTTACATTTTTAACTGAAGATGCTAAATTTCTTACAGCAAAGGGCAATTCCTAAATAATATTTAAATATATGTAATTTTAAGGAAAGGAATAAAAATATGGGAATAAAATGAAGTGTTTTGTTTTATTTTGAAAGGTCCCTTAATCTTATTTTCTTGACTATTTTTGTTTCATGAACAGGATAGTATAGGTCTTTTCATGATTAAGAAAAGAGTCTAGTGCAACATATAAGCTTCTCAGACAAAAATACTTTAAAAGTATTCCAATTTCTTAAAAATTTAAATAATTGGCATGGAGAGAATATATGTTTTGTCATTTAAAAAGCCATAATTATTTTTTGTTAATTATCTACGCCTCAGAAAATCTGTATGTCGGCTGTTGGGTCAAATGTTCACAGAAATATACTGAAAGTGAATATAAATTTTCAAAAGTGGCAGTATTTTGCAGACTGTTTAAGGAATGAAAAAGAAGTACTTGGTTTCTGCTTATTCTTTAAAATGAGCAGTATTTATTAATATTTTACAGCGAAAGTACTGGGCACCTTAGAAAATTGACATTTTGATATATCAGGGTGGGAGGATCTCAATTTTTCTGAAAAAACTCACCAGGATATGTGCTGATAAAACTCCAGAGTAAAATTACTCTATTCAAGTAAATGGAATAAAAAAAAAGCCAGGAGAGAAGCAGCATACTGTTTACAAGAAGCCAGGGTTTGTATAAAAGAAGTCTTCTGTAGGAAATTCCTCTCATATTTTCCTACTACTTTGTCCAGAAGAGTGGACTTTAAGAGGCTTAATGTTGGTGTCTTAGCAAGCAATACTTAGGTGATAGCTTGGAAATTTCCTCAAGCAATATTCAATTACACTAAACTCAATACAGTTAAAATTTATTTAGAAAATAAGTTATAGTTCAGGCTTGTGTCTTAAGCAAAGAAATCTAGGGGGAAGTAAACTCTCAGGTGTAAAAATCTTCAGATGTGCCCCTTGGTGATGCTTTACACTGTGCTCTTAGGGATGAATGCATAGAAACCTGACAGTTCTTGGAAAAGAGCAAGGTAGCGAAACTCAGTTTCTGCAAAGCAAGTATGGCATTACCAGTCCTAACATTGCTTTCATGGGCAAATCCACAGCAAAATTAACACAGTTCTCCATCCTCCAGGGAATCTAATTGAGGGAATTTTCACACATATCCGTGGCAATAAGCATTAGAAAACAGCACTGTCGTTCTGTGGCTAGTTAGTGTCTCTGTGAGATCAACGGAAGGGAAGAAAACAAGTCAGCAAAAGTCCTCTCTAAGAAAGCTAGAGGACACCAGCCCTTTGGGAGAAGGTCTTGGGAAGTCAGGATTAGTTTACCCAGTCTGTTTAGTATGATAGATCAAGACAGTTGTGGCTGGTCATTGTCAAATGTTTAAAATATCTCTGTTACACCCGCCGGAAAAAGACACAATGGAATAACTGCACTGCAAGCTATTGTTGAAGAGAAACTGAAAACGGAAAAACTTACTCTACTAAAATATGTATTTCCATATTGGTGGAAGCCACCACAGATAATAATCATTAAAATAATATTAAAACCCTAAGGAACAGACTAATTGTAGGTGCTGCATGTTTTACTGCTTGCTAATATGGAAAAATTAATCCACAATGGAGTCATTTATGTGGCTGCAGATCTGAGTCAGCCAATGAACTCCCAGACCTATAGAGTCCTGGTTTATACAACTACATAGCTGAAATATTCCATATTCAGAGGCAAAGAATTTATTTTGAAGACCTGCTTTCATATAAGAAATAATCTCTTGAGATATTTCTTATGTTTGAGGTTTGATCTGGTTGATATTAACAGTCCTTGAAATTGTACTATTTGTTTTGTTTAAAAAAGTAAGAATACCAGATGTCACATCTTAGAATACACTTTGAAATACAAAACTAAAGGTGCAGGGTCACACAGAAATTCTCTTCATAAGAGAGTAAAAAAGGACAAAACTTAATTTGAAGTTAGGTATTTCTTTGTTCATACTATAAAACATGAACCTTACAATGACCCTTATAATGCCATCCTCTACTGTCCTTGCCACCTGCTCTGTTCTGAACAAGGTCATATACTGTTTTCATACTTGGTTGTCAGAGCTAGGATTCTGTTATGTAAACAAAAAAAATCATTTTTTTAATGTCAAATGCTTCTGCATGACAACTCAAATATGGAGTTAGAAGGCTTTGAATAACAATAGCAGGTTGTTAAAACACTGAGGTGGCAAAATAGAGGAACACACTGTATTTGAAAGCATTTGAATCTTTGCAGACATTTGTCTTTTGCCACAGTTTCCTTAAAAGTGCAGATTAAAAATATTTGCTTAGTTTTCTTGATTTTTGTTTTGACTTCTCTCTTTTCATTCCAGTGTTACATTAAATCAAGCATCATGGAGCAGCTAGACATTTCACTTAACTAAGACCTGTGATTCGGAGCAAAATATCTGATTCTCAATGAATTATCTAAACTTTCTACATGGTGCCTGGGGAAAGGGTGGATAACTAGGAAAGAGATATAAATACTCTTAGATATAGATATAAATGAAACATGGAGGTATCAAAAGGAAAATATTTCTATTTCATCCATTGAATGTATTTTGATTGTATTGCAAAAACTTTCCCCTGACATTGGCCAGGGCATTTTTCTCAAAATATTTGGTCAAATATACTTGTAGTGGTCAATACACAAAATTAAATCTTATATTCTGAATTCATTCTGAATACGTTAACCAGACCTAGTACACTGGAACTGAGAAATATTTGTGTCCAATTCAGTCATGATTTAGGCTGTGGTAATTTCACAAGGCAGCTAGGAGTAACCAGTAGTGACTTGATTGGGAAAGTCCGCATGATTTTTCTGCTCTAGCTCTTTCAGCAGGTGAACAATAGGTAGTCCGAGTCATAGGACAAAATCTGTACAGAATTTTAAACAGATGTTTAATGCTTCTGATGTTTAATGTTATATTAGAAGACTAAACTTGTTGCTCATTATAGCTCCCCAGATACTGATAGGCCAAATATTAAAACCTGAAATATGGAAGACAATACTGATCTCAAACCCAAAGTTGAATAAAAAATTGAGGCTGGAGAGGATTAATTTCTTCCTTTTTGGTTACTTGATAGGATTTCTGTTTTGTGAATGCTCTTCATACTCAAGTAGGTATTATCCAGTTCATTTAAAAGTTAGCAATTAATTTAGGAAAAATAAAAATCAGTAAGGCTTTCTGAAGTGTTTTTTATTTATCATTCTTTATGGAATAACTTACTGGGTAGAAATTCTGCAGATAATAATAAGACAACAAATTTCATGGTATTCCTTCTGATCTGTTTCAAAGATGCATGTCCTCTTGAAAGATGAAAGTGTAATGGCAATGTGAAATCAATTGAAATTATGTATTCAATTGCTCTTTAAGTGTTCCAGCCTAAATATTACTTGACAAATTAGACAGAATAAATTAGTATTCATTGAATGAGTGGAGTTTTGGCACAAATGCTGATGACAATTACCAGAAATTGTGTCTGCATTGAATATTTATTGTAAATGACAACTGGATTACCAAGTTTTCTGTGTTTTCCACAGATTAACTGTAGATTAATACAGGTCTGTGCAATATTAGAATGACTCAATAAGAGAAAATTTCTGTTGAGTATTTTTAAGACTAAGGGTGTGTACAAAACCTAGAATGAAAACTTCATAGATGAAAAACAAAATATCAAAACTATTAAGATTCTTATTGTGGTTTTATTTTCCATTTTTCTCAAAATATTAGATGCATCAGTACAGACGGGGCTGACCTCATAGAAAACAACTTTTCAGGGAAGGACTTAGGAGTCTTGTTGGAAAACAAACTGTTCATGAGCCTGACCTTTCGGCCAAGAAGAACAATAATATCTTGGGAGTATTAGAGATCATTGTCAACAAGTTGTGGGAGTTGATCCTGCCCCTCTTCTCAGCCCTGGTGAAGCCACATCCGGACTGCTGTGCCCAGTTCTTGGCTCCTTAGTGCAACAGATATAATTAAGGAACTGGAGCATCTCTATTACATGGAAAGGCTGAGGGAGCTGGACCTGTTCAGTCTCGAGAAGAGGCAACTGAGAGAGCACCTAATCAGTGTCTGTCAGTGTCTGTCAGTGTCTGCAGGGAGGGGTCAGAGGAGAGACCAGGGTCTGCTTGGTGGTGCTGAGTTAACAGGCAGCAAGTGATGCCCAGGAAGTTCCATCTGAACATGAAGAAGAGTTTTACTGTGTGAGTAATTGCACACTGGAATAGGTTTTCTGGAGAGGCTGGGGAATCTCCTTCACTGGAGATGTTCAAGAAGAATCTGGACACCATCCTGTGCTGTGTGCTCTAGGATAACCCAGTCACACAACGGTCCCTTAAAACCAGACACATTCTGTGATTCTGTATTTTATGAATATGTGATTTTATTTGTGAAACACTTTCCTTCATTAAAAATGTCTTTTGGACTAAGAAGGAGAAATATAGATAAACTTAAAACTCTGTTTCATTGGGTTAAAAATATTGATTGTGTGCCGTTAATCTTAACATTTTTGAAAACACTCAAAATCTGACTTATTTCTTAGGCAAGAAAATGTTCTACCCAAGTAGGTTTGATTCCAAAAATCAGATAGACAGGATTTAACATGATTTAGCATTGGAACAGTATTCATTATTTTATCCTAATATAAAAATTGGATATTTGTTTAATTTTTCATTAAAGAGTCTCATCTCACAGAGGAGATGTCAGCATCTTCCCAGACAGCTCATCCATTTGCTTTGCTAATTTCATGATTAGAAAATATTTCCTAGTAGTCAGCCTAAATTTCTCCTTCTATATTGTCTGCCCTGGCATGAAGAATAAATTATTCTTGTTTGCAGCAGCTATGGAATATATTTAAAAGTGCAAAAAACATTATGGCACATTGGTTTTCATTTCTAGACTAAACAATCTTCTCTCAGCTCTTTCCTTCCAAGACCATTTTACCACCTCTCTGATCATTTATGCTACCATTCTCTAGATTTTTTCCGTTTGAGCATGTTTCTCTTGACGTGGCAAATCTGAATCCCAGAATACACTCCTTTTGTTAAAGGCCACATTGAATGGTTTGAGTTGAAAGGGACATTGAAGGTCACATAGTTCCAGTTTGTCACAGAAAGGTCTGTCTTTAGAGCAATGACATGAAACTGTTGGCTAACATTAACCATTAAATACTTTTCTGCAGATTTGTCATCCAGCCAGTTATTTCACAGTCTGCACTTGTGCAAGTGATTATTCATGCAGAGTGCAATGCCTTGTTTTCCTCCATTTGATTAAAAGAACAATTATCCCTTAGGTTACTTAGGGAAATAAAGGATCATGGTTTGTACTCACAGTGTGCAAATATCAGACCCTACATTTTGATCTTGAAAGACTGAGTTTCCATGGTTGGGATTACCTACCCTTGAGCATTCTTTCCCAATACTTTCCATTGATAGGACATGATCTGTACAGTGTTAGAAACAGCATGTAAGTATCCCTTATTTCTGGAAGTCTGTACTTCAAATAAATATTTCTTTCAGATGCTTCAGTCAAAGCTCAGTTTTCTCCTCCTGCCTCAGTGCCATTTCTTTGGTTTATCCAGACCAAAAGCAAAGAGTGGAAATATATTAATTGATGCAACAGCAGTACTTGATACTTGGTAGATGGCTCCCCATTTTTGTCAATTCACATCAAACTTGACACTTGGCCTGGTTTAGCCTGGTTAGTGCTCCACTCACCCTGAGCAATGAGGAATAATTTTGTGGGAAGCCAAGTATATTTGAGCACTATTTGGCACAGTATTACCATGATTGTTTTAATTTATAATGAAAAATAAGCTAATGGAAGAATGTTTATGGTTCTATGTCCCTACTGGTTTTGCTTCCTGTTATTCATGAGTATGATCACCAGTCTGGAGGGGGCTTAGCAGATGATAATTCTGTCATTCTGACTTAATTTAAACATGTCTTAATGACCATCTCTCTAGGTTTAAGGGAACCAATGCTTCAGCTTCTCCTTCTTTAAGTTATTCGGAATTTTATTTTGACGGAGATTTTTTTAGAGAGAATATGACCTTTGTGACCTTTCAAGAATCTAACTTTTGTATTTCAAACTGGGTAAACTTTGCTTATAAATAACAGTAAGAGTTACTTTAATCTTACACATCTATATCTATATATATGCATTATCTTTCATTACACATTTCAACATTCTAGTTGAAACAGAAGCAAACTAGATCAAATAATTGGCAGAGTGGCTATTGTCTTACCTGCTTAAAAATCAAAAGAGAAAAAACTCAATTTTACAATATACTAGAATTATTGTCTTAAATATGCAAATAGTCCCTGACAAAAAGTGACATATATGTTAGACGTCCTAGGTCTTAATGAATAGATGTCAAAAATCATTTTAATTACGCTACTCCTCACATCATTATTATGAGTGCTCTATTTCTACCAATTGCCTTGTCTAAGCTTACAGCACCACCCATGTGGAAAGCAAAGAAACATCAGTATTTTTAACCACACATGTTTATGTGCTACAGTTAACCAGTGAATTGTAATACCTTACAGCAGTGGTCCAACTTGGAAATGAAAAGTTGATTCTGTTAAAGCTGTGCATCTCCCTCCTCTGCAGGTTCAAAGACTGTAAGCATCTCTATTCAGATACAGAACAGAGTAGAAGATGACTGATGAGTGACACAATACATCCACTCTTTAGGAGAAATCATTTTAAAAAGAGACCACTAATTCTTTACACTTAATATGAAATTTGAGAAATAACTGCAAACTACATGTGTACAACAATCCAGGCAGTCCTGGGTAGATCTGGAAACACTGTATATTTTTTGCATTTCCTTAGATATTACTCCAGGCTTGCTGTGTCAAGGCTCAGGGATATGACATGTTTAACAATTGCCACACTTACTGCTGTGCATTTCCCTCAGCCCATTTAAAACTTTCAGCCAATATTTGGGCTTGATTACACTATTAGGGTCAACCATGGGCCGTTCCCAGTAGTCAGGGTAAGGTAGCTCTGTTTTCAAAGGGATAGATTTAATATAAGGTTTCATATGAGATATAGATCTTTTATATCAGCCCATTGAACCCACAAGGGATTACTGATATTGACACAGTTTAATACTAGGAAGACAACAAAAACAAACAGCTTTTATGAGAACACAAAACACTTTTGATTACTTACTCAGACTGAAATTATTGATTGTTTTATCAGGCTTGGTGCTTGTATGAAAAGGGCAGGGTCAAAGAAAGAAAAAACAAAACAAAAAAATCCAAAAGAGATGAATGGAAGTCTTAAGACAAGGTGTACTCAGGAAGAGTAGGCACAAAACTATGGCTTGGCATCTAAAAGCCTTTTACGCCCTTGTGAGTGCAAGTGTGTGCTTAGAGACAAAGTGTTCCATCTTTTATTTTTAATTGTGGTAAATTATGTTTGGGTTGGATTCTGTGATGGCTAGTGCAACCTCTCCAATTATTTTAGCTGACAACCGAATAAGATTCTCATTTTGTTTTACAATAGCTACCATCTTGTTTCAGAAAACTAAAGATCTTATTTTATGTAAATTTCTGGAAATATATTTGCATCTCTTCTAAGTGACCATATTCTAAAGCCTTTTATGATTGCCAGTAGTGTTGTTATAAATCTATTTTGCATAATAATTAAATAGTATCACTCCAACCCTGAGAAGTCATAGACCTTTTGTCATCATTAGACAAAATCAGGCTGAGTGTAAACACAGCCTAGTTTCCTCTGTGTTTTTGTATTTGTATGCAGCAATTGTCAGCATGTCGGCAGTGGACAGTGATAAAGTGCATTTTTCTGCTTGGGTGGTTAGCCCTTTCATTTTTACAAGTGACAAAATAAAAATCTGTTGAAGAGTGAACATGCTGCTTTCACTGTGTCATCTCAGCCCTGCGGGTCATTTTATTATAAAAATGTAAAAATCCAGTCAATTTTATTTAATCAGCTGAAAAGGAAAAGTGTTTCCAGGTCATTAATCAAGTGCTCCTTCTCCGTGGGAACTTGTCTCTTCAGAAACTGCCATCTGAATCATTAATAAAGCTGAAAAGATTTTGTGCCAGCAGGTTTTTGAGAAACCTAGATGTTATCAATATAACTGGAGTAAAGTAATTTGAGGTCAACAAATAAAGCTTTATATATTCATTGCTTCAAAAGCTAAATATTGCCTATTAAAAACCAATTAATTATTTTTTTAAAAGCATTTAATTGTTGGAAAATATAAAACTGTTTATAAGGTATTTGATTATATATTCCATAATTACATGTTTTCTTTAATGTTACCTAACCATATATTTGCAGTAAACTTTTATGTGAATTGATCAAAACATGATGAGACATTAAGAAGAGATAATTACTACTGTATCTATAATCATAATGGTAGTAATTAAACCACAGAGAACTACATTAAAATAATGTCAAGCTGGAGATTTAAACCTCTATTAACAAAGACACTGAAGGCACTCACTGCATTGTTAGCATATTCACCTCCATGCATGCCTTGGTGCAGCAGCTTGTGCTACCTGTGGCCAAGGTACCTTTTGTGTACCTTACGTGACAGACACGGAGAACACACTTTTGCAGCCTGTGAACACATGTGCAAAGAAAAATGTTTCCACCCCACAGGATGGGCAAGATGAAAACCTTAAAAAATGTTGGAATTGTTAGTTTAAAAAGAGAGAGGTAGAGTGTGGTGGAAAATAAGCATGAATACAGGAATCACACCAGCAGCCATCCATGTTCTTACCTGTCCTTAGGAGACTGAGCTCTGATTACCTGTCCTTTCACCTGTTTTCTTGAAAGAGAGTAGTACCAAAAGGAGAAAGCAGAGTTTCATAAATGAATAACTTAACACGTTTTCATTTTGCATGGGGAGCACAGATTCAGGTATGTTTTTCATCAGAGAGAAAATATTTGAAAACAGGTTCTCAGCTGTTGCCTCGGGCCTGATTTCTTATATCCAGGCTTCCCCTGAAAACTGTTAATTTGTTTTTGACAAATCTGAACACATTTACTGGAAAACTCCTTCTGCCAGGAGCTTCTTATTCAGATTACTTATGAATATCCTGTTTTTGTTTACACAAATGGTCTCTGAAGTTAGGAAGATAAGAGCAGCTTGCTTGATTTATATTTTATGCTTTATGTTGCATCTTCTGTAATTCATTGGATTGTACCCAATTAAATTAATTAACTAGCTTTTCTTAATTGTATCTAATGTTTTGATAGGTAAGAAATTAATTTTGATTTCTGAAAACATTAAAATGATAATTTCAAAAGCTACATAAATCCACGTCTATTCAGGAAGGCAGCATGTCAAACTAAATTTATATTAGTTACATTTTTACATGGGTCACATTTATTTATACAAATTCTAGTGCCCAAATTAATGCATATTCAAGTCACAAAAAATAAGACAAAAAATAGATCCTGTGGCAGTTTTTCTCTGTTATTTTAAAGGAATTTTTAATCCCATACACAGTTTCTTATATCTGAATTAAGATTTTGATTTCTTCATAGTGTAAGTTCATAGCCTCTTACAATATTCTGAATTCTGAATTCAAAATTTAGATTGTATTATATTCTTTTTAACAGTGTACACTTAACAGTTAATGCTAATCACCTTCATCCCCCTTACACAGACTGTGAAGACTTTTCCTAAATGGTCCTGTAGCTCTATAGTGAGATTACAATCTGTGTAAATTCTGCATAACACTCTGGATGTCCTTGCTTATGCTGGACTTTGCTTAAGGTGGGAGATGGTTATGTTGAGACAACTGCATGAAGTTTGGCATGCAGGCTTGCAACAGGCCACTAAAGGGCCAGAATCTAATTGCATTTACACTAGTTCAATTCACTTGGAGTTACTTGTTTGTACCTGTGTAACGGAGTGAAAAAGAGCCTGCAGGTCAACAGCAGCAGTAATTACTTGTCCACTAGGATCTGAACTGAAGCCACCAATGCATTTCACACAGTTGACCACACAGTCATTGGATGGTAAGATGTCTTGTCCTGAGAAACAAAAGCTACTCCTAACATGAATTTAGTAGTGGAGGGCTTCAGAGTCCATTTACCAATCCCCAGGACTCGATGGCTCATGAGACTAGTAATGTGTTATGAAGTCTCTCACCATAACAAACTTACACTTTTAAGAATATGTGTGTGTGTGAGCACACGCTGCTTTTTTCTCTCCCTGTAGAAAATTGACTAAGGGTGTCCTGCTAGCTTTGGGGAAGAGCATCTTTACCCTGCTGTGATAATTTGAGAAGTGGCAGAATTTTATGATTCAAAGTAGATACCTTCATTCTTTCTTTCTTTTGTATATTTTTTCTCTTAAAATGAAATACCAGAGCTATTTTAGTCTAATATAGACTAATCACCATAACAGCTACCTAAAATAAAGTGAGCTGTGTAAATAATCTCATTTTATAATTTCATTTTCTCCAAAATCTGTTTTTTATAATTATTTCATATCCAGAAGAAAAAATTATGAAGTTTTGTTTGAAGCTAAAAGATGATTGAGAAAAAAGCTGCCTTGAATCACAAAGCTCTGACAAGTTCTAAATTATCACAGCAGGAGTAAAGATGGTATAAAAATGATAAAACAACTAGCAAGGAAGCTTAGTCCCAGTACAATTGAAAATTCCTACAATTTTTCTTGGTAACAGACCAAGTAATTTCTCAGTAATTGTTATTAATTATTCTTGGCAAGAAAGTATCAACAACTCTCATTTAACTATGTCAGTTACCATTAACATAAATCTTTCAGGACCCATTTTTATGCACACATACACTTTGCACATCAGAAAACCAGTATTTTGCAGTTGTGAAATAGATTAAGCAGGATCAGAAAATGTAGAGCAATGTCCACTTCCAAATTCACCAATTTTCTGGGTTTGTTCCATTAAACTGATATTTACTCCCCCTTTTAAAGTGCTGACTAGTTTATTTAATAGAATGATAGAATATCCTGAGTTGGAAGGCACCCACAAGTATCACCAAGTCCAACTCCTGGTCCTTCACAGGATACCCCAAGAATAACACCATATGCCTGAGAGCAATATCCAAATGTTTCTTGAACTCTATCGAGCTGGTGCTGTGACCACTGCCCTGGGGAGCCTGTTCCAGTGCCCAAACACCTCTGAGGGAAGAGCCTTTTCCAGATATTCAAGCTAGCCTGCCTCCATTTCCATGCCCATCCACCCAACTCCCTCCCTCCCTGACACAACTTTGCGTCATTCCTTTGGGTCCTGTCACTGGTCAACACAGAGCAGAGATCAGTGCCTGACCCTCCTCTTCCCCTCATGAGGAAGTTGTGACTGCAATGAATTGTGATTCCCCTCAGTCTCCTCTTTTTCAAGATGAACAAACCAAGTGATCTCCACTGCTCCTCATACAGTTTCCCCTCGAGGCCCTTTTCCATCTTGCACCCAGAACTGTCCCCAGCACTTGAGGTGAGGCTGCCCCAGCCCAGAGCAGAGAGGACAATCCCCCCCCTTGCCTGTGGCTGATGCCCCCAGGACATGCTTGGCCATTCTGGCTCATGTTCAACTTGCCATTGACCAGAACCCCCAGGGCCCTTTCCATGGCACTGCTCTCCAGCCTCTCATTCCCCAGTCTCTGGGACCATGAAGTTGCCTCATCTCAAGTGAAGAATCTGCCCCTTTCTCATGTCAACCTTCATACAACTTTGGTAATTTCTTAGCCCTCTGCAATGATCAAGTCTCTCTCTGGGGCCTCTCTGCCTTTGAAGAAGTCAAAAGCTCTTCTCAATGGCGTAGCACTGGGAAACTTACTTAATATAAGTGTATTTATCCATAAAAACTCCAAATATACAAAACATATTCACTTATGCATGAAACAGAAGACATTGTCTATATGGACTTATAGGTTGACTGTAACAACAGACATCTAGCAGCTGTAAATATTGAAAAGCCATGTAGTAAAGAATTCAAGAATTGACGAGCAAGAATATCAGAAATGTAAAACTATTTGTCTTCCTATCTCAGTCTTATTCAGTACATTTGGCAAAATAAAAATCTAATATCTTTACATCTGTTATTATCACAATTCACAGGATACTGTTCTCCTGTGTGGCATAGGATCACAGACTGGAACTGAACTCTTTTGGTCACTTCATTATGTTCTCATACTACTGAAAGATCTTGCTAAATTTCCCATCTTCTTTTTTTTTTTTTTTTTCTGGAATCATATATTTATCAAAAGGTTGATTTTACTTATATATTCTATTTCTAAATATGTTTGAGCACTGCCTTTTTGGCTTAGTATTTTCTTCTCCCTCAAGCTTACTGATAATCAAAGACTTTTCCAATAATCATTCTGGTAGACGGAACTAAATGCACCACTTTACCCCCTCTCTCAGTTTTGACCAGATATTCCTTCTGTACTTTACTTTTTCTGGATTTTTATTACCTCCTCTCCCTCCCAGTCTGAGTGACTAGAATTCACCAATATTTCAAATCAGGCCACATCAAGTCCTTAGAAGATTTTTGCTAATTAAAATATTTTTTCTATGTTTTTATAGTCTTCTATATTTCTGCTTTCAGTGCAACAGTCACAATCTCCCTTGTTCACAAGTGTTCTCTACTGATTTCCTTCTACTTCTGCTTCAGCTAATAATTTCTCAAATGGAATTGCAGCGTATCTGAAATTCAGATAGATAAGATTGATGACAGATATCAGCTGCTTGAAGATGGATGCATTTTTATCCCTTTTAATTCTCCTGACCTTGGAACACTCTGTAGAATAAGTACTTTTTGTGTCATTTGAAATCGTATTAAAATCTATAATCTTCATTTTGTTATAGAAATTTGTCTGGTTTTTATTTTTTGTGACTCAGAAAACATAAACTGTTGCTTTGTAGGAAAATGGACATAAATATTCTGTGCTTGGCTAAATATGTAATATCAGAACTACAGGATGTAGGATGAAATGCAATACAAGATATAAAAGACATTAAAGTATTAGAGACCACCCAAAGGAGGGCAACAAAGATGGCGAAGAGCCTTGAGGGGAAGCCATATGAGAAGCAGCTGAAGGCACTTGGTCTGTTCAGCCTGGAGGAGACTGAGGGGAAACTCCCAACATCCTTGGGAGGGGAAGAGAAGGGGCAGGCACTGATCTCTGCTCTGTGGTGACAGTGACAGGACCTGAGGGAATGGCCTGAAGCTGTGTCAAGGCAGCTTAGGTTGGATATTAGAGAAGGATTCTTCACCCAGAGGGTTCCAGTTGGGCACTGAACAGGCTCCCCAGGGCAGTAGTCACAGCACCAGCCTGACAGAGTTCAAGAAGTATTTGGGCAATGCTCTCAGGCACATGGTGTGACTCTTGGGAATGGTGCAGTGCAGGGCCAGGAGTTGGGCTCTGTGATCCTTGCTGGTCCCATAAAGCTCAGAATATTCTTTGATTCTGTGACAAGGGCTGCTAGGACAGATTTAATTGCCTCTTTGCTGGATGTACTGGACACCTGTAAACTTTGACAATGTGTATGGGTCTGCAAATTTTTCTCTTCATTTTTTATTTACAAGAGCATAGGCTGTGCAAAGAATATCTGTGGTACACAAAAGACAATGCAAAAGGAGATTAAAACTGAGATCAGTGTATTTAAGAACTAATTTCTTAGCTTTCTCCTTTGGGAAGTAACTACAGATTTTTCCCTTCCGCTGTAAAACACATATTAATGATTTTATCTCTCCATATCTATTTTCACATCTGCAGTTTGTGCTGTTTTAGAATTAACCAGTACATAAAAATTACAGAGAAACTCTGCATTTTTACTACAGCAAAGGTATCAGGAAGCTGTAATATCTCACCTAAACTCATAGAAATAATTGGGATTATTTGGATTGTGGTTTTAGAAGCTGAAGCAAAATCACCCATTATCTGAAACCCTTTTTCTCCTGATTTTTGGTAAAATTAGTTTTGAGTAAAATGGGCATGTTTCAGATCCCTTCAGGAGAGATAGTGTTGTATTGGTGTTCTGTAAACAATAAGAGCTTGGGTTTTTTCCACAATTAGGAGATCAGTTAATTAATTTTCTTTTCTGATTTTTTTATTGACTCTTATTGGAATGGTGGACATTACTGAGTTTTTTGAAAAGCAGCCTTATCATTTTGTGAAAATTTTCATCTGCTTTTTCCCTCCTCAGTACCTTTCTTCCAGCCCAATGCAGTAGAAAGATAAGTTACACTCTTCATAAAATACAAAAAAAAATTTCTGATTTTTATACACCTCCTAGTAGCAAAACCAGAGTTGCAAACAGTATAATGCATTTTCTGAGTCTGAATTACTCTAAATATCTGAGAAGTGTACAAAGATCATAAAACAGTTCCTTTTTCTCTGCTTCAGAGATTAATACCTATGTGACAGGGAAAAAATCAAATCCTTAAAGATTTACCTTCTAAAATTATTATGTATGTTCTTCAACACCAATTTTTCTTTTAGGAATTAATTTAATGAGCTGTTATAGTCATCTTTTTTGAAGATGCAATTCCTCATGTGTAACTCACCCCTGCATGAGGGGAACTAAGATAACATGAGTACTAGTGTTTCTTCCCATGCATTTTTTGAAGTAACTTCATTGATGTGGCAAAAAAATATTTCCATTTTAAGGACAACAAACTATGTGCTGAAAAGCTAAGAAGATGCCCTATGGTCACGTTAAATAATATCTGAATGGGGAATAATGGGAAAAGGGAAAATGTTCTTGAAAGTAATTTTTCATAGCTACAACTTGCCAGTTTGGACAGACAATCAATGATTGTCACCCAGGAAAAGGAGCTCTGGGTAGTAAATCCTTACTTGTCTTACCCAAACAGCAGAAAGGTTTCCATTCTGACACGGACATAGCTAAATGTTAAATAGTGGGCACCCTCACTACTATTGTTCACTTAGTTCAGCATGCCTAGGAAGATGAAAAACAGATGACTGTTTTTTTATATACACGAGTAGTTCTTTAGAAAACTGCAGTGCTCCAGGATGATAAAAGGGTGGATGGTAGGATGATAAAATATGAAAGCAGAGGGTATACACCACAATAATGTAATGGATTTTCTTTAGCTAACAAATTTTCTTTTTACACACATGGAGGACTTGTTCTGGAAAACTGTCATAGGCCTACTGAGCTGTTAGAGATCTTGGAGCTCCAGTTCTGACAAGTCTAATCACAAAAGGAAAGAGGTGTATTAAAAATGCATTAATGCATAGAGCTATAAGATGCATGGGAGACTTAGGGTTTTGCTGGAGCAGATTTTTGCATTTCATCTTCTATTTATCTTACTGATCCTAGAGTAGAATAATCTTATAAATATCAAACCATTAATATGCTGTCTTCAGTGCTCTAAAAGCCACTTAAGAATAATATGAAGAAATTACTCTTTATTTATTTCTGGGACAGAGGAAAGAAAATATTTTTTTTAAAACAGCATTCTTTTTTTTTTTTTCATGGTAATCACTTAAGTGATTCCTGAAAAGAAGATTTTTTTTTCAGTTTTGCAATGTAACACTCTATAACTATTGTATCACATGTTAAAATAATTTCTAAAAAAATATTACCATATGCTTAATATTAACTCATTCTATTTCAATCCATCTCTTGTCCTTTCTCTCAAGTGGAATAATTTATTAGTTATCAATAATGTATGCTTATGTGTATTGTGCAGACTTTGTCAGTGGTTTTGAATAATCTTTCTGCTATTTGTGTCCTAACTGACAAATGGTTTTTATACTACAATGTATTTATTCATTATAGGAATAAACTTCTGTAGTGACAGATCAAGTTCTGAAGCTCTTATGTGTACAACTGTGCTGGTCACAGAAGTTTTATTGCAAATAATGTGCATTGAACTTTTCATGTGCATTGTATTTTTCATATGCATTACATTTACCATCAACACTAATTCTGCATGCTTTTATGGATCTCATAATATCTGAAAGAATGAAGGAAAACATTTAATTTTGCAGGAATTTTAGGTTTGGATGGGTTTGGTCCCGTTCTGTGGTACTATGGGAAGCACAGTGGTAACCATTCCCAGCTCTTTTAGGGCATCCAAAGACAAAGGAACTTGTGCTCTTTTGAGGCAAGCTTCATCTTGGAATAAACATGGTGGTGACATAACAGTGCTTTGGACATCATATTAAGATACAGAACTGAAAAAAACCCAACAGAAGTAACCTTCAGAACCTCAGACAATTTGGTTTCCAGGAGCTCTTTTTCATGTCAGGTGACAATGGTATTGGTTCCTCCTAAGTAATGTAGAAGTATAAATGTGGCTTTCAAGTGTGTCTGGGCAACTGTCTAATGCCCCAACAAGTTATGGCACAGAGGAAGCTTTTATAAGGGCATTTGTCTCTGGGGCATAACAGATCTGCATGCGAATTAAGTGGTTTTTAAAAGTCCCAAAAGATTAAAATAAACAATAGGCAACAAAGTATATATATTCTATGCCTACTCCAATTATACAAAATTAATGTAAACTTCTAAAATTCATTGGACAAAGTATGGTCAGCCACACTGTGGGGGAATAATAATTCTCTTATCACTTCTAAGAGGATAATTAATTTCATTCTGAAATTTCAAAAAATTTTAGAGGAAGATTTGAACCCTTCTCTAGTATGAAAAACACTTTCAGAAAAGTTTACTGTAACAGGGATGCTCTCCAAGGTTGGTCTGAAGTTTGTAGTTCAGTCTTAAAGAAATGGGTTGAGGTAATACCAGATAAAAACCGGAACATTTCTTGTCTTACTGCCTTTTCCTCTCCACCAGTGAGATATTTTATTCAAAAGTAGGACTTGCAATTCATATCACCAGAGGTCTGCCACAACTTCCTGTTTTGTTTCCTAGCTTATGGTAGATGATTAAAGATCTAGATTATTATTAAAATTTTCCTTTGAAGCAGGAGTATTGTATTTGGTCATATCTGCTGTTGCACAGAAATTCAGACAGTATTTGTTAAAAACATTCTTATGTTGGTATAGGAGAATGATTGCATGGGGGATGAAATATCCCAGACAGAAAGGATGGTTTTTTGTGTACCAGATGGTGAGTACCATCTCCACACCAAGAGTCTTCAACTGTGTCATATTGCCAAAACTGTTTTTTGACCAGTTCTTAAAACCACTGTGACCTGTGGTCCTGCATGTCCCCTGCAGCATTTGCATGATTCATCTCTCCTCACTACTATAAAGTACATATAAAATATCTAACTATCTTAAGGGTGAACAAATGCTGTCCTATGGGATTACTTCTACATCTGCATGAACATTTTTTACTGAATAATCACAAGTGTCTTCTCTGAGTACAGTTCAGTCAATTCTGCACTAGGAACAGCTGGGAAATCTTTCTGTCTCATGTAAAGTCACATACCTTGCAGCAGATAGACAGCAGATAGACAAATCAGCAGCAGATAGACAAATCATCTACCTGTTCCATTAAATCAGATGCAGCCCTTTTATCTGCTGGCTTTTTTACACAACCTTGTTATTGTTTTTGTTTCTTTTTGATTATCATTAGTTAGAATTTTAATCCTGGAGGCTCTTCAGACTGATTATGCTGTGGACACCTTAGGATGTCTATCATCTCCTCAGGCAGCCTGGTGTATACCAGGGAGCCAAGAGGAAATACCTTGATTGTAAAGTTATCCAGATTATTTTCAAATAATTGCAAGAAAATAAAGCAGTGAACTGATATTCTCAAATGCAAAACAGTAAGCTTATTTTTTTATAGACTTTTCAAACTTACACTCTATTTCTTGTTGAAATGTTACTATAGTGTTTGGTATTTTTTTTTCCAGATAAACCTATTTTCTGCAGTGAAATTTTGTCTCATATTCTATATTCATGCATTCTTTGAAAATACAAATACCATGCGCTCTTCAGATATCTGTCTCTAAGTTTAAAAAACATTCAAAAAAAACCATTTCTGTAAACTGAATAACTGATAGTATTTCTAAGAAATATAAACCAATTTGCCTCTGATGAAGGTTTTTTCATCCACAATTATGTAGGGTTAGATTTTTTAACTCAATCATGAATCAGAATTGGGATTGTATACTATATTTTTTCATTCTATCTTTCCCAAATTTTCCTGGAGCCAGTGCTATATTAAATCTTTGTACTTAACTCTTGTCGCAGACTGGATGAGCCAAATCAGATTGGAAAGCAGGTTGTAGGATTTTGAAAGCGAACTATGTGTCTGTTCTTACTTTTTAGGATATAACTATTTTTTATGGTTTTCTGAAATAATTTTATTTCAAAGACTCATATTGAAGCATCCTAACAACATCACACAGTAGTGGCCTTTCAGGCTCAGTTTTCTGGCTTAGATAATATTCAGAGTGACAATTACTAAAACAGAATTTCCCAATAAGTAGCTGTGGAGAACAGACTGAGCTCCTAAAATTAATAGAAGAATTACAAAATTTTAATAGCAGGAATAGCAGTAGTTATTTATCCATTAATTGTTTTAAATTCGGCACTTAGGTCTCTGAATGGTTTCAGTATGAAACAAAAATTTAGTGGAAAACTTGTGTGCACAATTCAACTGTCCCCACATTTAAATATTCACCTTCATGTTCTCAGTTGCTGCTTATATAAAATTTAAAATATTTTTCTGCAGTACACGGGACTATTTACTCTGAAGGCAAACTAATTGGAGAGTTATTCATACTAAGAATGTGTGGATCTTCTAATGGAGTAGAGCACTGGCATAAAATTATTTGCTTAACCATAACCCTGTTCTGTGTATGAGGCAAAGGTCAAATGTAGTGGGAAACAATATTGGGAAGAACAATAACACAATAAAGTCTGAATTTTTAAATAAAACTTTGAAAACAAGAAAATTAGGGGTTTTTTTGGTAAAAAGTCCTCAAATCTCAGTTTAGGAAGGCTTATTCACTTTTACTCCAGAATGACCTCCTCAATAGTTCCTTTATGTATGTGCTTAAGTCAGTTCCTCCTTATGGGGTCTCTTTCTTGTGGTAGAGATACTTGAATCTTAAATGTACATTTGTTTCACCATAAGATGACGTTTTCATGGCATTGGTCATACAGCCTTTATTGCTATTGTACAGATAACATAGCACACAAAAAGTGCTGAAAAAATCTGTGAATTAAGGATCAGCAAAGCAAAGCAATATAAAATGGCTTTGCTTCAGTCATGTGGTCAGTATTATGTTTTTTTTGCTTCAATATATTTTAGATCTGGTCCTGGTAAAATCAAAGTTCAGTGTTCACATTTTTACTTACTGACTTTGCTGAATATTTAACTTGAGAAGAATTTAATACATGATAGCATAACAGATTATATGAGAGTGACATTTATATTAACCAGTACATAGTGGTTTGGGATTTTTTACTAAATTCAGGAGCTCAGAATAAAAACATGCGCTATTATATATATATATATATTTTAAACTGTAAAGAGTTGAGAAAAACAGATGGGGGTACAAATAATGTAATGGTGTAATATAATAGTGCTTAAAGAATGTTGTTAGTGTTTGCAAATAATAAAAGCATCTTATAGTTTTTACTGCAGTAACACTCTATCTCTTCACCCAAATAACAATAAATGTAAAAAAGTCCTATACTCTAGAGAAACAAAGGAATGTGCAGCAAGAGGCTTGTGTGCGAGAATATGATTGAAGACAGAAGATGGTTACCGAAAGTCACAGATTGTAGGTTCGTGGGAAAAGGGGCTTGAGTTAGGTTATGAGGAAAGCCAAAAATCAGAATGCTTTGGGGGTCTCACATGAAGGTCAGATGCACTGAGTGTGTAATAAGTGGGAGGCAATGCAGCAGCCATTATCTTCCCCCTGACAAGAGAGCAGCTCACTGACCTCGTATGTTGACAAATGGAGAGGAAAACTCTGCACTGAGATGTAAATTCCCCACGCAGGTCCCTCATGAATATCTTGTTTCCAGAATTCAAGCCAGTGACCTGGAAAACAAGGTTCCTCCCCAATCAAAATGACAGGCAGAGCTGGTTTCCTGTTAGGAAGACTACTAGATGTGTAAAAAAATTATGATTTCTGAGAAGAAAAAAATGAGATGTCACACAGAGCAAAATATTACTTTCAAATGGTCCTCTGCGTCTCCCTTGAATGGCAGCTGTTAAGAATTCAATTGTGTGTATGACACACTGCAATGCAGGATGGAAGTTCTGTTGGGGAGCTAAAATGAATAGAAATTTTCAATTCAAATACTCATTTGAGAATATTTGAATATCTGTCATTCTTTTTAGCCTAAAGGTTAATTCTTGAAAAGAATTTCCATTAGTAACACAAATTGTAACCTTGTCAAATCCTCTTATGTAATGCATCAATGCTGAAAGACACACTTTGCAAAACTGTACTATTAAATACATAACCTTGGTTCATAGTGAATTTATACTTTTAACATTTTCCTTGATTTTCAGTTATTTATGTAAGATTTTCTCTATGTACTTGTGTCAGCATACAAAGAACATTTTGTAAATGTTACTATATTCTTTTTTGCATATGTATGTTCTGTTGCCATGCTCTCTTGATTTTATAGATAGTAATTAAGAAAATTGTATGATGCCATTGCCCTCACACAAGACAAGTGGCTGTCTAAGGAATTCTCTTCCATATGACAGATCTCTTTTCCCATTCGGTGCATGTATGCCAATGTTATATCAGGATGTCCATTATTATATTTCTGTAGTCTTGATTTCTTTTAGAGGGAAAAAGCAATTCTGATTTTTCTCTCTGGATGATGGTATAGCTCTTATTTCACCAAAAGTCAGGATGTAGAATTATAAAGTATTTGGATAAATATCATAAAGTTTGTTATTAAAGGGTGTCCAGATTTGCACCATTAACTGTGACCATGAGGAAAGTAGACTTCTCTTAGAAACAGACAGCCTAAAGGTGCTGAGGTTCTCCAGCAACTTAATTTACTTAAATAAATAAATTTAGAGGAGTTCGTTTTATAAATTAAGTTTTTGTATTGTGGCTAGGTTTTTTCTGCTGTGAAAACTTCAGACAGGTACATTAGAAATTTTGCAGAATTATTAAATTATTTTCTTTTTATCATGATAATAAAATCTGGTTTCTATAAAATATTTTTGAAAGCTTTTGGCTTTTTAAATAATAAATTTAAATAATTATCTGCACTTCACTGTACTGTCTTCCTTCATTCTGTTTCATTCTGAGTTGTACCATGCATTGATGTAATGTTCATGCTTTTTCTGCTGCCTGGTACAATTTTTGTTAAGAGACAGCATAGTTTGAGTTTGCACATAGATCTTAGGCAGAATGATATGTTAATAAGCTCCAACCTCAGGTTGCACACCCAAATTACTATCAATTGTGCATGCAATTTTTCCAGGCTATTTGTTCTGAAAATAAGTACTAAATTATGCATTCAGTGCAGTGTCATGTATGAGTACAAAAGAGGAATTTGCTCAAATATTTTCAGAAAGGAATATTTGTGTGTGCAAATATGATGCAATTCAATTATTTGTTGTACCCACTCTAGCAATTTGGAAAGAGGAAGACACAAACTTACACTGATGGTGGGAATGAAAGGCTTTAAAAGCCAGCAACCGAGCCTGTGTCTTATAGTGGATGCATGTATTTCAGTTATTTGGCACCAGTCATCAGCAGGCCTTTCAAATCCCTTAGTCTAGATAAAATCCTGACTAAAAGTAGAAAACAAATAGAAAAACATTATTGTGAACTGTCCTAGTGAGGGATATATTGTCAAGAAATTACATTACTTATAGTTGCTGTACATTCCCTTGTTAAAGGCTGTTTCCAAACTCATGCGGAGTTGTTAGGACAATACACCTTGGTCACAAATCTCAGATTGCCTGACAGTGGAAAAAGTTCAGATCTGTCCAAGCAGGAGACTATGTGCAGGCACCATATCTACTCTGTTGCTTTGGCTCTTCTCTTTCGTGACATTTGTTTCCGTATTCATTTGTTTAAATGTGTCTGTTCAGTTTTTGTTGCAGTAGCAGGTACAAAGTAAGACCAACTGACGTGACAAGATCACAGCGAGCACTTGGTAGGGTGTGTTTTAAATAGTCTATGATTCAGACATATTCTTTAAGTTTTAGCTTTACATATGTTTTAACACTGAAGATGAAAGCCCTATATGCTCTGTCTCATGTACTCCAAAGCATTTACTAGATACCATCAATATTGTTCTAAGTCATTGAAAATTTCCAAGCTGTAAAGAAGTTCTTCCAAAGTAAACCACAATGAAAAGCAACTATGTGCGTGTGCATTTGTATAAATAAACATCAACATCAACATCAACATCAACATCATCAACATAACATCAACATATGTAAATATATATACATGTAAGTCAATCTCACACTTTCAGAGCAATGGGAAACAAATGAGGGAGATATTAGGAAGTAAGAAAGAGGAATGACGTATTTGAAACCAGATATGGATAAAATTAGAAGAGAAACACAATTTTATATCCTCTTGTAGTAAATATGTTAAACAAGTTAACTTCTAGAAACAGACAGCAGTTTCAGATCAACACTTGCTAGACTGATGTGATTCGAAGTCATGAAGTTGCAGATGAAAATAACTTTTAAATTCGTCTTGAAAGTTTTTAATAGAAGATCCTAATATAGAGCCATGGACTTCTTGTTTGCAATCTAAGAGATTCACCCATGACATTGGTTTCCCAAGCCCCAAATCTTTTCTCAAAAAGGGATGAAATTTCCTTAGTAATTTTGGCAATTTGTGTAATTTGTTTCCTGTATTTCCAGTACGGATCCTTAGATCTGTATTGCTAGTGCAAGTCAGGAGCATACAATTGCATGGCAACTTTGAAGTTCTGTGGCAATGGCTGGTGAAATATGTCTAAACATGTCTCCTACAGTGAAAGAAGGCCCTGGTAGGAAATAGACAGCAGGATATAGCAAGGTCTCAAGTACAGGATTCAAGCTGGTAAATTGAATTGCACATTGTGCAAATGTGTAGCTGTGATAGCCTGTAGGGGGTTAGTCATAAAGCAAAGATCATTCAGTCATGACAATTTATGATATGAAGTTCCTGTTCCTGTCTGACCCAGCTCTCATGGTGTCTTGTAGAAGAGAGCTGAGATTCTGTGATGCTGAAGACAATGTTCAGTCACAATCTAATGAACCCTGAAAACATTATAGGACTTCAGGACCCGTGCCTATTATCCTGCAATAATAATAATAAAATAAATTCTTTATAATGTGGTAATAAAAAAAAAGAGTTGTTATATTTTGTAAATGCTAAAATTTGAATATCTGCTGTTCAAAAATATATCTGCATTTGTTTAAGACATCTAGTGTTATTCTTTTTTCAGAGAAGGGGGAATTTCACCCATACCCTGGGAAAGTCTTGTAAATGACTTTGCATAGAGACTCAGGAGGGATTTGAAACTTCCCCTTTTGGCTGGGACTTCCAGTTTTGAGCTGAGAATGGGAAGTAAGAGATGCTTGCGGACACAGGCAGCAAAAAAGACAGCATGGAGCTGAGCTTGGTAGAAACTGTTTTCAAAAAAATTTACTAAATTAAATTTAGCTACAGCCAAAGAATTCCCGCCTGAATTTTTGGGTAGGAAGATTATCTTTAAAACTGATTTTCAACAAATTCAGCTTATTATGTATGTTCTGATCCACACACTCAAGTTATAGGAAGGAGGATCTGAATGGCAGTTGCTGAGAATGGCAGAGTTAGTCAGAAGGACTTTAGGATATGTGTTGTAGCACACACATAATAATTTCAAATTATCAAGACACTTGGAGTTGTGGAGTTTTTTTGTCTTTTCAGTAGCCTTATATTTTCCAGGGGAGAAAAATCAAATATTTCTGTGTCTTTAAATGTTCATAGTACTTTTCAAAAGGTGTCTGACATTTATTTTAGGTCATAATTTGAAGCCTAGAGGTGAAAGATGTTGAATTGAACTTGCAGTATGCTACATGTCAATCACCAGTTGGCTTCTACAGAAAGCTGTTGAGGATTAGCTCAATGAATACTATAAGGAATAATATTTAATAGTAACTGAGAAGTGAGAGTGGGAGAGAAAAACTTACATTTCATTCTCTAGAGGCTTTGAACACTAGCTACCTACAGGGAAGCACTCAGACTGAGATAAACTTGAGGACACTTATCCAACAAGAACTAGACTGATTTATTTTCTTGGAAAGAAAACTACATTAATCTCATTTATTACTGAAAAAATATTTCCTCATCTTTGTAATATGTAAGCATCCTGGTTGTCTGAACACAATAATTTGTCTTACTGACAGGCCAGATAAAAGGAGAACTTCTATAGGACTGTCAATAATATTCTTGTTAATTATGGGCAAACAGTGTCTTTTTTCCTCCAGTTGGGGCTACTAGATGCTAGGCTAAGTAAAATGAAAAATGAATACACTGAAAATAGCTCTTTTAACATACTTAAGTCAAAGTTACACTTATATTTTAAACTTCAGATGTACTGTTTCTATCTTTGTTTTCTATATCTTGCTCATTTAAAAGGGTTAAGGCTGCAAGCACTCACAGGGTACTCTTAAATAAAGGGATAAAGGGAATTGTAATGCTTCCAGCTGTCCTGGAATACATATCCTTGGGCATCCCTCAATATTCCTCCAAACACTTCACTTTGAAGTGTGAGAGTAAACAAATACATATGAACTTCTGGCTTTAATAATACAGAGGCAACCACTTCAGGTGAAATGTTCAGTCTGTGCACAGCTATTCATACTAACATACATTAATGTGGATCTTAGTACAATGAGTTTTGTGTGACATACCTACAGTTTTTCTCTGGAGCATTAGGAAATTATGATGGCAAATATTTTCAAATTTTGTAGCCAGCAATCTGATGAAGAATGGCCTCAGAAACAGTAATCTCTATCATCAAATCACAGAATGGCTTGGATTGGAAGGGGCCTTGAAGATCATCTTATTCCAACACTCCTCCTCTGGTCAGCCACTAGAACAGATTGCTCAGAGCTCCACAAAGCCTGGCCTTGAACACTTCCACGGATGGGGCAACCACAACTTCTCAAGTGCCCCATCACCTTCACAGTAAAGAATTACTTACTAATATCTAATCTAAACCTATTCTTTTTCAGTTTGAGGCCATTATCCCCTGCCCTGTCATCCCTACATGTCTTTCTTGCATGTTATCTTCAGGTACTGGAAGGCCACAATTAGGTCATGCCTAAGCCTTCTCTTTTTCAGGCTGAAAATTCAAATTCTCTTAGCCTTTCCTCATAGGAAAAGTGTTCCTTTCCTCTGATCACCTTGGTAGCCTTCTCTGGACTTGTTCCAATAGGCCCCTGTCCCTCCTGTGCTGGGACCCCAGCTCTGGGTGCAGAGCTCCAGGTGGGTCTCACCAGAGCAGAGCAGAGAGACAGAATCCCCTCCCTGCCCTGCTGCCCACACTGCTCTGGATGCAGCCCAGGACACGTTTGGCCCTCTGGGCTGTGAGTGCCATGGCTGGGACATGTCCAACCTCTCACCCACAGCATCCCCAAGTTCTTCTGGCAGGGCAGCTTTGAATCTGTTCATGCCCAGCCTATGATGACAGTGAGCCTTGTCCCTCCATATAGCCTGCTGTTCAGGTGTGTCAACCACACCACTCAGTCTGGTGTCTCCTGCCCATTCGCTAAGGATACAATCAATCCTTCCATCTGTGTTATTAAAGAAGATAAATTGAGACCTCCTGAGGGAAACTTGTCCCTGATGACCATCAGAACTCTGAGCCATTGACTACCACCCTCTGGGTGGGACTGTACATCTAATAGTCTATTCATTGAATAAAGCTCTGTCCATTTTAGAGAGAAGGATGTTGTAGGGGACAATGTCAAAATCATTACAGAGTCCAGATAAAAGACATCTGTAATCCTTCCCCTGCCCACTGATGGAGCTTCTTGATCATAGAAGGCCACTGAGTTGGTCAGGCAGGGCTTACCCTGGTGAAGCTGTTCTGGCTGTCTTGAATCATCTCCCTGTATTCCATAAGCCTTAGCCCAGCTTCTAGGAGGATATTTTCCATTTATAACCATTTTAAAGATGGGTACAATCTCTCCCTTTTTCCTATCACCCGGGACTTCACCTGACTGCCATAACTTTTCAATTATCATGGAGAATGGCTTGGCATGGCATCATCAACCAATTCACTCAGGGCTCTGGGATGCATTTCACCAGCTCCCAGAGGCTTATGTAAATTCAGACTTCTCAAGTGGTTATGAACCCAACTTTCAGTTAGTGTTGTAGGGGCATTGCTTCACCAGTCACCATCCTGCTAGCTATTCACCTGAGAGGTGTGGGAAGAAAGTTTGTCATCAAAGACTGTGATAAAAACTTTGGTGGCTTCCTCAGCCTTCTACTTATTGGTTGTTATCAGTTTGCCAGTGTTATCAGATGTTCTTTGACCTTCCTTTTCAGGTTTATATGCCTGTGGAAGCCCTTCCTGTTATTCTTTGCATGTCTTGCCAGGTTTGGTTCCAGCTTTGCCTTGACCTTCCTCAACCCATCCCCACAAAACTGAACTTCACCTTTATAGGCTTCCCAGGTCACCTGTCCTATCCTCAACTGTCAATGCATCTACTTCTTCCCCTTTAGTTTGACAGACAAGTTCCTGCTCAGCCTTGTTGATCTCTTACATCCTTTGCCCAATTTCTTGCACACTATGGAAGATTTCCTTACAGATCTACCAGCTCTGTTCCACTCCCTAGTCCCTGAGGGCAGGCTTAGAGGGAATTCCACTGACTGTCTCCTGGAAGAGCTGGAATTCTGCTTCCCTAAAGGGTCCTGACTTTAGGCCTTGTCTGACCTATATGCTCAGGATTGCAGACTCCCCTGTGCATGATCACTGTGGCCCAGCCTGCCTCCAATCTTGGCATCCTTAATTAGCCACTTATACCAATGACCATATGACCTTTGTAGAAAAAGAGAGGAAACCCTGTTCAAAAATATGGAAATTATGGAATATTTGTCTTATGAGCCTTCATTTTGAAGTTATTTATGAGTTTTCAAAAAAACCAATGCTATACTGGAAAAATGGTCTTAGGTATTAATGCAGTAAACATTTATTGTAGCAGTTATATATCAGTGTACATATAACAGGTTTGTGATGCATGCTTATATTTGCTATAAACATGAAATAGCATCCAAATTGATTGTACAGTAAATGTTCTTACTATACATTCCTTAGAGAAAATGGGAGAGAGCTTTGTAAAAAACAATAAGGCAGAGTTAAAGTACAGATAAAAAGGACAAAATTCATAAATATAATAGTTTATTGACAATCTCAGTGCAATTTCTCTTAGATTTGAAAAATAATGGAGAAAACAATTCTACAGCATGGTATACAGTACATCCAAATACGTCTGCTTTGGGACTGGCATGTAATGAGACCCTTGCATCCCATTGACCCTATGTTAGCCCATGTGCTTAATTAAATGAACACAATACATTTCATTGCAGTGATGTACTTTTGTATTCTACAAACATTCTCTAAAATAATTCTGCTCTTTGAAAACAATATGTCCTTCAACATTAACTAAGGCTTTGTGAGCTTCATGCTAACTACTTATTAAAACATTAAACACAAAATAATGCAAGAAAAAAGATACTTGCATACAGAATATTGATAGAACCATATTCTTATGGAACTGGGCTGACTCAGAGAAGTACACAATTTATCTGTTCCTCAGTAGTCTGAATGCATCAGACATACTGAAAATTAGGTAGGACTATTCCTCATAATTTTAATGTGAAATGTTGTAACGTGTTTGGGTGTGTTTTTTGGGGGATTTTTTTGGTGTTTTTTTTTTATTTTAAAAATATATTATACATGTTTGACTTTTGATTTTTTTTACTTTGATTTTAATATATCATACATATTTGACTTTTGATTTGATTTTTATGTTGATTTTTAAAGCATGATTCTTCTATGCAAACACAGGAATTTCATTTTTATTTATTTATTTTATACTAGACATATACCTTATGCAAAAAGTTTGACAGGTTCAATAATGACAGGTTTCTGCTCTTTGCTTCTAGTCAAGCAGACTGACCAAATTCTGATCCCAATATTAGGATAATCTTGGGGTTTCTGTAATGATGCTCTAACTGCTTATGTTTAATAATATTAAAAAATTGATGTAATACAAAACATAGCATGTTATAACTCTTTCCAGGTCATATGGAAAAACCTCAAATTCATTGATTAGAATTTGATTCCAACCTGACCTTTTCCCCTAGACGAAAACTGTGATTTGTGACTAATTAAATCCGTCATTTATGCTGCTATATTTACACTTTCCTTTATTTGATACCATATTATCTGCATCACCATACATGCAATTTTAGTAATTCCCTTAAGTTAAAAATAAGAGAAACAATGAAATATTAAAAAATGCTTTATTTGACTGAGGTTACTTCTTGCACTGAAAATCTCTAATCAAGTAAGAGGCTAAACAATGATGGAAAAGTAAAATCTCTAAAATACCCTCACAGAAATCTCTCTGATATTTGACTAAATAGAGCAACTACTCAAAATGATTCATGATCAGTTTTATTCTGTTTTACGTTTTTGGAAAAAGAAACAAACCCAAAAACCTACAAAAACCATCAGGATCCTCTCAGATTTTGAGAGTAAAGTAAATAGGATTGAATCTCTGCATGTTTACGGTAGTTAATATGTAGAGAGAACACTTTTATAGAATTAGTTTGGCTCCTGTTCAGAATCTAGCAATATCCATATTAAATTTCTATTTAAATCCCTTGTAGAGATGAATAAGTAGAGGATTAACATATTTTTCTACTGTGCTCTTAGTATTTATCTTGACAGTTGACTTATCTGCATAGACAAAAGGAAAAAAAATATATATCCTCATTTGGGCCAAAATTTAATTATTTTTTTTTAATAAATAATGAGAACTTCAGTTTTCAAGATAAATATAGCTACATTTTTCAAGTGTATTTGTAGTCTTTTAAAGGTTAGATGAAAATTCAGCTGAATGCAGAGGATTGATACACTTTTCATTTCATGCAAGTTGTGTTGAGAATTGGTTTTGGAGGTCTTGATTCTTCCAAAAGACACTTTAATGAAATCAAAAGTGCATCAAATCATCTCTATCCAGCTGAATTTTCACTTAACCATTACAACTTAACAAAAATATTTTTGAATTGTGCTATCTAGATGGGAATCATCAGAAATGTGGTTGAGCCACAATACATAAAAACATCCCTTTTTGCAGCAGAGAGGCAAAATCTCCAAATTTCAGGGATGAGTTTCACTTCCTGAAGGGAGCCTCATTAAGAGACAGACTAAATGTTTTCCATTTTTGAAAATGGGGAGGATGAAAAGATGAAAATATCTCTTCAGGAAGTGGCTAACTCTCAGAGTAGCTTAGATTCCACTTTGTTTCCCTTCTCACCATTCTCCAGATATTCTCTGACCTCATGCAGTCACTAAATTGGAGGAAAATAGGATTTGTTTCATAAGTTTTCCTTCACTATAGTATTACTTTAGTTTTATATCAGATTTCCGGTGGAACACCCAATCTACTAAAAAATTTGCATTTGCAATCAGCCTTTTGTTAAGATAGGCTTATTAAGTTGTTTCAAAAAAATTGAAGATTAATATTCTCTCACATTAAGAAAAAATGAAATTCTGATAGATTTATGAAGTGTATAAATATTTTTGATTTAATGTAATATGATTTTATAGAAAAGTAATTAGTTGTTGAAGGGCATTAAAGGAGCTTTAATCCTCAGCACAGGTATGCAGCAATACATAAATCAACCTTTTAAAACTTCTCATAGAAAAAAACACTGAGATATTGAAAAATTACTACTTTATTTTCATTATAAATTTGTTTTACCTGGAAGATCTACAATGTACTCCTGTCTCTTAAGGATATTGTTCTTTAGAATTTTTTAATTCTTTAATACCATACTCTGTTTTTTAAAGGAACTTCATTGTTTTGTGACAGGTGAAATGATATTTCACTACAGAGAGTTTAGTAGACTTATGAATATTTATAAGCATACTTTTCTCAACTGTACATCAGACAACCAATTTCAGCAATTTTCATACGTGGGGGATAATAAGGTTTTTTCATTTTCTGTCCTTTCCCAATTAAAATTTTTATCCTTTCTTTCTTTTGCTTTAAAATCTGATAAAAATTCCAATAACTTCCACTAGTGTTCTAGAGGCTGCCAAATACCACCCACAATTAGAAAAACACCAGGGCCCTTGCAGACCACGCTTCAACCATCACACTGACAAAATAATTGTAGAACTCGTATTAGACAAACTGCATTGGGAACAGGACACTCAGCCTTTGACAGAAGCTGGTGGGCTATTAAGGAAGTGGCCAAGTAGCAGCATGCTGTTCTGACACTTTTCTTGCAGTCGATGAATACTGAGTGACTCCTCTGAGTGAATGCCAAGGCATCATGATTAGCATAATTAGACCATACCTTTGTGCCACAATTATATCTGTGCGAAGTTGCAGCAAGCGAGGCTTGGTTGCAATTGGTGATATGCCTCATTATCTAAATACACAGCTTCTGATTTCAAAGGCTGTCAAGCGAGATGGAGTAAAACTACATTTCCCTTGCCCTGGTGTTGCCTGATAGAAACCTTAAATATCCTTTTCCTCCTCAGCTTAAAATTCAAGTTATGCTTTGTGCTACCTTTATGCTTTGTATTAAAAGCTGAGCCAGATAAAACATTTTTCCTCTGCAAAGTATTCCCAATTACCAATAACACACATAGGAAAAATCGCACTAATTTCTACACTGTTGTAGGTCTAACTGAAGGGGCAGAACATACTTCAGTATATGGCTCTTACCTTTTCAAATGTACTAATAAAATAAAGTCTGATAGAATATAAGTATGATGCTGAAATCCAGAAATCTCTAAAAGCCCTCATGAGAAAGTCGATTAAAAGAAAAGAAGTCTAGTCCACAATATAGTAATATTAGTTAAGAAGATTCCTTATAAAGAGAATCTTTTTGCATAGTTAGAAGCCTTTCTGTAGATATCCTCTCACTTTAACAGCTCCTATTCTTTATTACTCACTTCTCTCTGGGTCTCTGTTGTCTTCTCCAGTGCACCTGCAAAGCTCAGACAAAAACGTGACCAAGGTTGCATTTACTAAGCTGAGTTGTTTAGTTCATGTTGTCATAAAATAAGTTAGGAGTCTGTGTCTGTAGAAGACTAGATCAGAGAGTAAATACTCAGTTAATTGTAAAGGGTGAACAAGATTAGAATGTATTAGACAGGTCACAATGAGGGTTAGCTCCTTCTCAGGTAGCTCAGCTCATCCTACGTGGAAATAGAGTGTGCACTGTTGGTCTGTTAACTGGTTCTGGTCAGTCTTTCCCTGACCAGCACACGAGCTGAAGCTCTGGGTCATTTAGTCTAGGAACTGAAGATTGGGAAGACTATTATTTCTTCTTCAAGTGCTTTCAGTTGTCACCACTGCTGATCTTTGTTGACATCTTCCACTTGGCTTCATATTATTCTTCAACTCACATACTCACATTGCTCTTTCTAACAATATTTGAAGGAATTATCTCATTCTTTTATTACCAGCCCTTTCCTCCTTGTCTCTCCTGTATGCTGCACAGTGAGATTTTTCTTAAATCTTTTTCTTTTCTTCCCTTTCTTAGACAAAGGGATTATCTTTTGCTGTTTATTGAACAGCAGAGTCATAGCAGACCTTCACAATGCTTTTGGATGCTCTTGTGAGTTGGCATTGGTAAAAAAGAGTGAAAAAAATCCAACAAAACACTGATCTGTAATTTTTTAATAAAAAGTTTGCATTTATAATTCAAACAAAAATTTATGATATTTCTTGCCTTATAAAAAATTATTTGCTAAAACTATTTTTTTGTACAAAGACATTATTTATCAAAGGTCTGAAAATGAAACAACTGTTTCTATTAGGGGATTTTTCCATTTCTCAGATGAAAGGTATTTTTTCCATAAATCCCCTTTTTCTGTTTTCTTCCTTAAAAAACCAAAAAACTCTCAGACAAATCAAAAGTCTATTCCCAAGCCATTATTAATTTCCCAGTCAGAAATGTATTGTGATTTTTGAGCCACTTATCTACATGCTCTATTTTTCAGAGGTCACACCTGTCCTGGTGAGCTTCTTCCTTTACATACAAAAATCTAGGAAAAAAACCAGGAAAATGAGTTCTGAGACTGAAGTCCTGGTTCTGTGATAAGTTTTTTTTGTTTTGCTTTTTTTTTTTTTTTTTTTGTAAATGATATTATATGGCAAAACCTAATATTGTAAATAACCTAGTTTTATGACAGCCTTGTAAAATATCAGGGCACACTTCCTAAGGTCTTTATTCCTCCAGTCATTCTTCCTAAAGGCAAGGAAGGAAGAAGTGAATGAAAATCACATTTTTTTACTTCCCACTCACATACTTATGAAGATATTTTAGGCAAAGAAAAAAACCTTATTTCTCATTCATAAATCTCCTTGTGATTAAAATCACTAATAATTAATTCCAGATAACCAGGATCTGAATACACCTATGTAAGAAAAAGTAGGACAAGAACATAAATTAAGATATTTCTTATAATTTGAAGAACTGATTCTTGCTTAGGCCTGCTAAGTAGACTTTTTAAAGGATTTTTATATAGAATGTAGATAAATATCAAAAGTAAATTAGAAAGTGGTTTTAAGTCTCTAATCTTGTTAAACAATTGCTAAAAAAATGCAAGAGCCTTACCATCTTCTCACTGAAAACTCCCAAAACCTGTCATTGATTTAGTGACATCAAGTTTGCAACCTTAATCTGCCACTAACAACCAATTTATCTAAGATTCCAATGCTGAAAATCTTCAGTTTTTCTCAATGTCTATGTATTGTTTTGTAGTAATGTTAAAAAAAAAACAAAAAAACCAAACCAGGCTTATCCTAGTCTTCATTTAATAAACTGTTTTTCTTTAGGGACAGATGGAGCACGGAAAGTAGCTAGGAATTAAAAATACCACATTTCATAATGAACTTCATAGTGTGTTTAGTTGAAGCTATGGTCAAGGGAAGAAGCACGTAAACTCTACCAAGGAAAATCTGAGTTTTGTCAGTTGCCTGTTTTCCAGAGGCTGTAATACACCACTTGCCTCTCCAGGACTTGCACTAGGGAAAAACAGAATGGAAGAGTTGTCTCACCTATTGGTTTGTCTCACCAAAATGACTGCTCAAAATGTTTTCTTATTCCTCTGGCAAAACCTTGTTTATACCTAATTTCATAAGTTGTGTTTGTATTTTAACTTTAAAATTTCCCATGCAGTCTAGAGTTTTCTAAGACTTTCCATAATTACACTGAACCAAGCAGATTGGCACATGACTTCATGTGGCTTCCCAGATGTGGATGTTTCTCCATCTGTTTTTGTTCCCGGTGTATGAAGAAGAAACATCATGGCACAGTGCCTGCAGTCCGACCTGTTTTTCACCTCTGTTTTTAGGAGGTAAACTCCAGCCTGAAACTTTTTCAGAGTCTTGGCTTTGCTCTGACGCTGTCGTCACCACCTTCCCCATGTCCCTAGAGAGCAAGGACCTTCACCAGAACGGGAAACCTGTACCTAAACTGACTTTGGTTTTTCATGGGAAGATCTAAACCACTTTCCCTGTAATTCATACAGTTCAGCTCAGCACACACTGAAAGTACTGAGTGCCCAAACCCACATTTAGAGAAAAACAAATGCATATTTTTGAGTGCTGTCATACTAGTTTTCATTTATATACAACAGCCACAGAAAGAGTTAAGCACTGCGTGCTCATTTAGTACTATGCATAGTTATTATTACACAAAATGGCAAAGTAACATGTTGTAAATGGTTTGCCCTAAGCATCTAACAAATATTTTGTAGGAAAATAAATTATGTTTTCTCAATTATAGCCTAAGGACAGGAAAGATTTCTAAACAAAATAACACAATTTAATAAAAAATGGGATTTCTGAAGTGAAGAAGGGCCAAAAATCATTCATAATGATAAACAATTCATTAATTTTGCCACTCCATTGCCAAAGTCAAGACAAATTAAGGCAATAATAAATTTTGTACATTTCTGAGTTTCATAGGAATATACTGATATTCCAGACACAGCATGACTATATTCTTCAAATATGATGAAACTTAAATTTATAGAGAAAGAGAAAATCCAGCACAGAATTTTTCATTCTTCACGTTATCTTTCTGAAGGACCACTGCCATCTTTTTGGAGAAAATGCAACCAATATGCAAAATTTAATATTCTCTTTTAGAAGACAATGAACTTTCCGTCTAACTGCAGCGTCCCTTAAGGTTATTGGCTATTCTGATGTCTTTGAAAAGTAAAGCAAAAATTTGCATTTAATTCTGTGAGAGATTTTTTGAGTAAGTTATATATCTACAGATTTGACATAGTCCTTATCTGTTCAGCACTGCAAAGTTTATGTAAACATTTTTGCACAGAATTATTCATAGCATATTCATCTTCTGGCACTGGCTGGGATGGAGTATAAGCTGAGGAATGTAAAATAACATTCGAAAATGCCATATCATTGACAGACATTTTTGTTACTTAAAGAGCCTTTTAAACTAGATATGTACGTTTTTCATGACATTAGATGGAAGTTAAACTTAGTATAAATACCATATAGCCACTCTTCTACATTAACCTGTTTGTTTATCCTCACAAGTTTTATAACTTGTGTTATACTCTTCAAAAAACTTTTAGGTACTCAAGGCCCAAACTCTAGGTCGCCTTGGTCAGAAAACACTGTGTCTTCATCTTTTGAAAACTTGAAAAAAGCATTATTCTTTAGACATATCTTTTTCAGCAATTTCTCATTCTCTTGAACAGACAACTGAAAAAAGTATATTGTGTGCAAGAATTCTGGTTTTTTGTTGGTTGTTTTTCTTTTCATGACTGGAGTGCATGAAATGCCTGATATACTGGGGAGTGATTTTGAAGTGGAGGACCTAGTGCTGTGCCACTACTTGCACTTGGAGACCAGCTGTGCCAGTTGCTGTATTGGAAAAAATGCCTGCTGTGAATCTAGTCTGCATGTGTTGCTTAATTTCCTGAATTATCATATTCCCCTAATCAGTTTCTGAGTTAAGGACCAAAATTGAGGATCCAGGTGAGCAGCAAGGATTTAAGGATTTAATGTCTAGAATGAAATAGTCTATTTTTTCTTCTTCTTACTTTTTCCTTTTTTTTCTTTTTCTTTTTTTTTTTTTTCAATCTACGGGTACATTTATTCTATGTATCTTGTCTTAGCCACTGAACACTTCTTTTGATTCCACTTCATCTAATTGACCTAAATGATATTTCACAAACTCAAGAGACTTAAGCAGTATTATAAGAATCAGAAGAGGGCATATCTACCATAGATCCACAAAGTAAATAAATTTGTCAGACTTAGTAAGTGGAGGTAGTCAAATTGTTCAATATGAACCAAATATTTACTTCCTTTCTCAGTATATGTATTTTCATTGAATTGGGCACAACTGTGATGATTTTTTTTCATATGAAACTTCTTATATATAGATGCTTTGAAAAATGCAACTTGATTTGGCACAGTTAAATGAGGTTCACAAATATCTTGACCACAGGATCAAGGCTGGACCTGTAAACTTTAACTTGTATATTCTCCATAAGATATAAAAAGATTTGTGTTGTAAGATTGTTCACAAAATCACACAAATCTATCCTTGTCTATTTGATTCCATTGGTCAGAAAAACAACAGGAGGGAGAGAATCAGGCTATTCTTGCACTTGAGGAAGACATGCAAGAAAATAATTTTATGAAGAAAACTATACTGTGACCTGATGTCTGTGAATGAAACCTTCATTGTTTATTGGCTACGAACATCTCATAAAACATAATGCAAGTTCACAAATCAAAGAAGGAATAACTCCATTAAATGGCTTTTGGATTATTATATCTTTTTAATGATAAATTAATTGTAAATTTGGATGTGCATGAATGCTTGACAATTTAATTGCTCCGGTTTGGATGGTAACATATGATAAACTGCTACTTCTTTCTGGCTGCACAAATGGTTTAAAAGTAGTTCTGGTGATATGCTGCAGCAACATTCTGAAAATGATTTGAATGGTCTCTGATGTTATCTCAAATCTTCTTTCAGAGGAAATCCTGCTGTTAAAAGAAAATTCTTATTTAAAGGATAACATCTGCTGCCCGTCAGCATTAAGTGACTACTTAAATGCTTATTTGTGATGGCAAGAGCAAGTTTAACTCTGAGGTTTGAGGTACAAATATGTACACTTGGTCCACTACACATTTACTCCATGTCCTGGCTTTCTCTGGTGTTGGATTGTTTGATGTACATGGTTTAACCAGACAGTGTGGGCATACGGTGGTCAGGTGCGTAGTCTTGTCCTCCTGCAGTTTTTCCTGTGCACAGAAATAAGATTGAAAGGGGTGGACCTTATAAAACAAAACCCTCTCATGAGTGCTGAAGAAGAAAAATAATCAACAGCTTAGGCTATGCTTGAGTTCATTTTCTGCTCTCAGGGTTCTTTGAAAGAAAAGTACAGTGTTGAGGTGGTAATATTTTACGGGCACTGTAGTGGAGTGGTAAATGTTATCAAGAGAGGGGCAGACAGGTTCTCTCCATTTCCATGGATAAGCTTATTTCTGCAGTATTGTCAGTGATGACCTTCCCTCTTTCATTTTTAAGTGGTATCAGGGATGCCAGGCTTCTAAATAATGAAAATCATGCCTTGAAAGATTGACTTATTTAGTTACTATAATTTTCTTGTTTTCATTTATATTTATGTAGACAAAAATAAAATAATTCCACACAGGAGGGTTAAAAATGGAATTTTTTAAAAAACCTTGACACAACCAGATGTTGAGAGAGTCTCTTTTCCTCATGAAATACAATTTTCAAATAATATTTGAAAATTGACCATTTCAAATATTATTTTTTATATTATATAAGGATAATTCAGACCTTGATATTAGGGAACTTTAATTTCTATACACTAATATAGAATTTCTTTGTCCATGCTTTTTTGTATTCACACAGAATGGAGGAGTAAACAATCAAATTTCCAAGTAAAACACCTTTGGCAATCACATTCTATCTTTGTTGGCAAGAAAACACTGTGTATGTTGAGGGAAGTGATTCTTCACCTTGATTTATTACTTCTAAGTGCTATCATCTGTCCAGATTCGGTTTCCCCAGCACAAGGGCATTGACACAGTGAGCCCAGAGAAGAGGCACCAGGATAGTTGAGGAGCTGGACTCTATGGCATATAAAGACAGATTAAAATGTCTGGGTTTCGCAGAATCACAGAATGGGTAAGGTTGGAAGGGACCACTGGGGGTTATTTGATCCAATCTCCCTGCTCTAGCAGAGTCACCTCCCTAAAGAATATTACTCAGAGTTGAGTTTAAGAGATTTTTTAATGTCTCCAAGGCTGGAGACTCCACAACATTTCTGAGTTACCTGTTCCAGTGCTTGTCCAGCCTAGAAGTTAAAAGTATCTCCTGATGTTCAGAGGGAACCTCTGTGTTTCACTTTATGCCCTTTGCCCCTTGTCTGGTTATGGAACACTGCTGAAAAGAGCCTGCTCCTTCTTTGCACTCTTTCTTTGAGTACTTATACACAATGGTAAGATCTCCATGATTCTCTTATTCTTCAGGCTGAACAGCCCTAGATCTCTCCGCCTTCCATCCTGTAGGAGGTTCTCTAGCCTTTTAATCATATTTATGGTCCTTTCTGGACTCTTTCCAGTAGCTCCATCTCTCTCTTGTACTGAGGAGGCCAGAACAGGACACAGTACTCCAGATGTGGCCTCTCCTACAACTGAGCAGGGAAAAAGGATCACCTTCCTCAATCTGCTGATAATATTCTCCTTAATGCAGCCCAGCCATTGGCCCTCTTTGAAGATAAGGCACATTGCTTGCTTGTGTTCACCTTGCTGTCTACCCAGAATCCTGGGCATTTTCTTCCCAGCCAATTTCCAACTGGATGACCTCCAACATACATTGGTGACTGGGTTTGTTCCTCTGTTGGTGCAGGACTTAGCACTTTTCCTCATTAAACCACACTAGGTTTCTGGCAGCCCATTCCTCCCCCTGCCAAGGTTCCTCTGGTTGGAAGCAAAAACCTCAGCTGCTCCTTTCCAGTTTGTGTCATCTGTACTTTGTTCTATCACCCAGATCATGGATGAAGATATTAAACAGTACTGAACCAGTATTGAATCCTGGGATACACCACTAGTTTTTGACCTTCAGCTTGACATTGAGACACTGATCATCAGTCTCTGGGCCCAGCCATTCAGTTTCCAATCTACCCCACTGTTGGCTTAACTAGCCTGAGCATCAACAGCTATGAGATCTCATGAGATGGTGTCAAAAGCCACTTCAGTAATCCACAGGTGCAATCACTTTATCCTAGAAGTTTGTTAAACTGGTCAACTATGACTTCCCACTGATAAAGTCATGCTGACTACTCCTGAAAATTTTCTTGTGCTTAGTGTTCCTGGGAACAGCTTTCAGGATTTTAGAGGAACAACTGCTCCTAGTATTTGTTTAAAAAGACTGGTTTAAGAAATTTATCTATTGCTGTTTCTAAATGGATAATAGCTGGTGTAGTTTTTTTCTCTTCTATTAATTTTCATTGAACAATGATTGCTCCTATTAGACTGGATAACCTCAATGGGTCATATCCCACACATCCTGTGCTAGCAGGACCAGACTAGGAGTATTGCCATCCACATTCATGCATTGAGTTATCTTATGATAAGTGGATCCATGTATTTCAGATTGTAAGCCAGAATACAAACTTCCTTTTTGTAATGTTGTTGAAGGGCAGTGAGTCTGGAGGGTCTTCCCTCATTCGGACTTGGTGTGGACCTCCACTAGATAAGCAGATGTTATAGTCATTTCCCTATCCACTGAAAAACTGGAAGATTGCTTCAATGTCGGTGATGTCTTACTCCTTTCTTTGATGCCATAGCTTGTGTTCTCCTCTATTTTTAAAACAGCTTCTTATATTCTTCATTTTTCCCCCTTTATAAAGATCAAAATAACTCCTGTGGACCTACCACAGACTTCAACACAGCTGAAATATTTTTCTACACAGTATGGTGAGCAATGCCATGTATCTCATCTTGACAGTAGTGATAAAAATACCAAAGTCTAATAAAGAAAGCTCATGATATTTTGCCCCAGCATAAATACTGCCCCTGATTCTTGAGAAATGCAGCCCCCACACCACACATACTGTGGTTCACAGTACAGCCTAAGTTCCAGTGCCATCTGCAATTCCCTGTGTCTTTGTTAGGCATTGCATTTTGACCATACATGCCTAACTTCCTTCCCTCTGCCCTACTTGGAACTTGGTTCAAGAACACAATTAAAGATTCTTATTTTCCACACTTTGTAGACTGAGGCCACTCTTGGGAAAAGTAGGACAGCACTACTGAAATGGGTGTCCACTAATGAGTATATAGTCAGTATGAAAAATAAGCCTCAGTAGAATATTTCTTTGGGATCTGCTCAATGTCCTTTCCATTCAGACATCCATTGTATAGAAGCCATTTCATAGCTTGAGTGATTAACCCAGATGAAATGATCTTCTCCCTACTTATAATCACAGTTTCATTTGGTCTCTGCCAATGGCATGTGTGCATTCTTCTTTTTAAAAATAATTTTTCCAGAATCTATTTTAAATGAAGGAATAAAAGAGATTACATGGCAACTGTTTCCATATTTGCTAATTTAAATAACTGTTGATGATTCTGAACACATTTCTATTTTATGCCGTTTTAGTATTAGAACAGCAGATTGCTGTGATAATCAATGTTAATTGGTTGTATTGTGGTGGAATACAAATAAAAACTTAACACAAATTTAACATTTGCTGAGATTTCTCATGTAGACCTTAAGAGAAGAATTCCCCTCTGCAAAACAATTTAAGTGTTAATACTGTGTTGGGCTAAAACTGGCCTGAGTATTAATCCATTGAAAGATGGATTTAACCTGTTTTGGTAACTCTTCCATGGCCTGTCAATATGATAAAATATGATTAGGTAACATTACTAAGCTTTTAATCAGAAAAAAGTGTGTGGGGGGGAAAGGGGTTTGGTGCAATTTATAATAATTTCAAGGCCTAAGATAGAAACCTGCTTAGTGCTTCATATTTGCATTGAAATCAACTCACTTTTTTTTTTTTTCCTGTGTTTGCCATGAATATCCTTGACATCTTGGTTTAATTATGAGAGATGTTTTTGTTTAAGTCATTGCGTTACCCTCTTAGCCCAACTTGTTCTGTACTACTTCCTTTTCGTATATGATCCAGAAATGAAGTCAAAATGCCAAGGTGTAAAATCTCCACAATTTCCATGGCAACAGAGATATGATTTAGTGAACACAGGACTTTATTTTCTAGAGAAAATCATATAAATAAGAGAAAAAAACCCCCACCCTGCTCATTCAAATAGTGTTTTATTTTATTTTAAGGTATTTAGTTTGATATGTGGCTTTAAGTTACATCATTGAAGTATGAGAGCTTATTGGACACAGCAAAATAACAGCTTGTTTCTTCAGTGCACAAAGAGAAATTTTGCCTGGAAAACTATCATACTGAAAGGAAGGGTCAGTGATTTAGCAGCTGATGTTTCTTTGTGAGTCTTCACTGAATTTCTGCCTCTGCAAGAAGAATGGAGGATATGGTGGAAGATGTGTGCTCTCCAGGGCGACATTTTAAACTGTGGTTTTATAAAAATAGGAATGATGTGCTTTTCAAAAGGATCCTTATTGTGTCTAGCCCTTTGATAACTCATATAAGCTGTGCCTCAGTAAATCCTTCCTGTAAACTTAATTCTGCAAAAATGTGAAAACTGAGGCTAAAATATGTTTAACATCATGCAGTAGAGTTTTCTCAATATCTTGCAGCTGAGAAAAACACATGGGCCCCACAGTTCAATAAACTAAAAGTATTATTGACCAACAGGATGGGAAGTGAATTCCAAATATGAGGCTATTTCCAGCTAATTAAAGGTCCCATGGCACTATATGCAAGAGTAGGAACATCTGCTACTGTGTGCTAGTCAAATTACAGGTTCAGTAATTACTTCTGCCTAATTGAGCTCCTGATTAATTTTAGCTGGATTTAAGTATTTGACATGCCTTTCTGTATTTTGTTGCTGCTGCAGTATGGTGGAGTGAACCACTGGTGAGAGAAAGTTTGTCTGCTTTGGCTTGTGCTCAATATGCTGAATGTGAGCAACAGTTCAGGGCAGCACATGAGATTATGAAAGTCAATTTGTGCTGTACATGTAAGCAGTAGACAAAGCACAGCACTAAATTCTTCAAATGGCTGAGGTCTGTATACTACATTAGGCCATCCATAGTTTTCCTGGAGAAAAATGAATATTATGTTGAATAAAACTCTTGTGCCCCAACAATACCCCCACAATTTACAAAGAATCTCTTTATATAAATTATTTTAAATGTTACGATGTATAGAAACAACCATTCAATTTGCATTAAAAAGCATCATAAAAGTATATTCTATATGACTGCGTGCCATATGGAATGCATATATTCTCATAATGAATTTAAAATTCAATTTAAAGTATTGAGTAATCCAAATTTCTGATGGAAAAATTATGGGATATTTACTAGACTTTCTGTTGAAACATAGAAATAATTCAGGATCATATTAGTATTTTGTTTTCCAGTCACTTTGTTGTACTCTAGTTGTATGTACAGACATATTGTGAGTAGGATGATTAATGTTACAATAGATACCAGTATGCAGATATATTTATATATGAATAGAAATAATTTTAGAAAGAAAAAAGTGAAGGATATATATGGTGTGGTAATCACATATGGGATTATGTGAGAAAAGTGTCAGACTGACAGAATGCAAGTCATTTGGTGTGATCGCTGTACTCCTGATACTATCTTTAAGGGGACTTCTGTTTCACTAAACTAAGTGAGAATCAGATTTCACCAACTGTGCCTGACAATAGATTGTGGCTAAGTCTGACAAGGCCCCTGGGATAGAGTGCTGCCCTCTGTCACCATATGGCCTGGAAAGGGTTTCATACCTGTTACAATATCCTGAGGAGAGGGATCATCGCTAAATCTATGCAGGCTCATTCCTAATCCCATGAAGCTAATGATCTGTGAAGGATATCTTAAAGATGCTTTCTGTGAATAAGCATATTATTCAGACTGTCAGATGTAGGTTTTTTTCTCTTGTATTAGTTTTCATTGCGCAATGATTACACTCCTCCATTGAGAATACACTAACAAAAACATTGAAAGAATTACTTAATATCTCTTGCTATTCATGAATATGAGTTGAATATAAATTTAACAAACTTGTTAGTATTTTAGGGCAAGATACTTATCACCCAATAGATAATGTATTTCCTAAATTGAAATAATTTCCATGACGAAAATATATTATTCTCATTTCTAACAAACACTTTCAAGTTCACACATAGTACGGAATGATGTAAAGCTCCATTTTTCAACCAGAATTTTTGTCCCTGTGGCATGTGCATTTTGATCTCTATTGAAGGTCCAAATAAGCTTCTTAAATCCCATATTATTGTAAAGTGTTGAACTTAATGTAATATCAGTTCTCAATCTGTTTTCTCCCCTAAAACTTTAATATCGGAAAATATTTGCAATTCACTATTCTGCTTATACATCAGTATAAAAAAAGTACATTCCTCCCCACTCCTATAGCCAGAATAATATATGGATAGCTAAATTGTTATTCAATAAAGGATTAGATAAATGTATATCTTGTTTTATTTGTAAACAATAACATTAAAAGAAAAAAAAATGCATAAAGAAAAGCTTCAGATGTGAATTTATGAGGAATCCAGAGAGATGCTAAACTTCTCTCCCACACCCATTAGCCTGATGTAGTACCTGTATTCCTGCCCAGGGAATATGTCCACATGGATACCATATATATCCTTCTCTATTACCCACTTTATATATGAAGAACCTGAAATATATGAACATCTCCTTCTAACAACAAGAATTTATATAAAAAGATTTAGGAACATGACATTTAGGTACATATTCTTGGAATGAAAAAAGATCCAATTATCATCTTACAAGAAGATGCAGTTAGAGTTTACCTTCTCTTTTTTCTTGCCTAATGGACACATTTTAGGGTTAGATGTTTTTGCTATACCAAGACTTGTAAAGAAAGATTACTTCCTATAGAGAAGCTGGGGTTAGCAGAAACAGGAATTAGTAACAAATTAATTCTCTGTGAGTTATTTTAATTCTCTGAAATCTGCCTTCAGACACTGTCTGTACTGGAGAAGGAATATCAGATCATGGCACTGGAATTGAAAGAAGGAACAATTCTATATAATTCTAACACCTGAGAAGAAATATGCCTTAGGATAGGATTGCAATGGCATTGAGGAGAAAAAATTACCTTTTTTTTAAAACGGAAAAAGTTAAAGTAGGGTTTCATGACTGAGTGAAGAGGGTGAGTCTTGAGCAGAAAAAACAACTTGGAGAAGTACTGATTACAGTGGTCACAGGCCAAGAGATGTTTTGTTTAATTTAAAGAATCAATTTAAAGAAGACAAAATCTAATTATTAAGTACATGTGCTTTTCTGACACTTCGGTGACAGAGATGTGCTCTGGTATGCTCTTTATGGCAACTCAGGAACTGGAGTTCTTGGGGAACAGTGAACCAAAGAACCTCAGTTTAAGTGAATGAGGAAATCAAATTCCTCAGATTACCTTGCCCTTCAAACAGTGTTCCACGTGTGTGACCTTTCTCCTCACTTTCACTTTAGGATAGCTGGGAGGGTGTGGAACAGAAGACACAAAAACCTGGTGATCTGGTTTAAATCAAGTTCCAGAGGATGAGATTTGATGGGAGACAGGAAGTCTTCCATGGACAGGTCTTTAGAGCAGTTCCCTTATGTTTAAACTCCTGGTCCACCTAACTCATGAGCTTCTTGTGGGTCATCAGGAGATGCATTTTTTTCCCTCCCTAGCTCACTGAAAACACTAAAATTGTTGTGGATATAAAAGCTATTCTGATCTGAAACAAAATAAATATAATACTCTTTGAAATGCTTATCCAATAACAGATAATCCAGAACAGAAAAAACCATTTTAGGATCTTATAATTCTTTTATTATTGATCTCATAAAGCCTTTGGATCATATCTGAAGAAGCAAATTATCTCAGTTCCAACATAAAATTTTTCACTCTCCTACATGGATATTGCTCCATCTCCCAGTCCTTGAATGTGTCCAACTAAATGGTATCATATGCAGAAATCTATGGGCTCTGATTCTTTGCTCAGTCACCTGTGCATTGGCTGGATCTCCCTGGCTGCCAAAAACAAGTTAGCCCAACACCCTTTGCTGTGTGCAGCTATCATATATTATGTAAGCAGCTTCAGAGAAAGTCCTTCTGTGCCATGAATCAGAGTGTACTCAGCTCGGAGATAGAAGGTTATGGGATCAAAACTATAGCAAATGTTCTTTAGTCCTATCCAGTTGGTGAAGTCAAATGACACTTAGGACAGGTAGAATGCTGATTTTTACAGAGTAATACAAAAGATGTCCCAGTCCTCCTCCTGCCACTCCTGACAGCACACTGGTGAGTTTCAGACATAAAAACTTTCCTCAACACACGCAGGGCAGAATGAAACATGTAATCGAGCAGACAGAAAAACCCAAAACAACCCAGAACAATATGAGAGAAAGAATATGAGTGATTAAACTGAGATTTTTCTAATCTTGATTTGCACTTGCTTGTACATTTCTCTAGTGTTTGAAAGAAAAACAATAGCAGTGCAATAGGTGTTTCTAGAGGCCAACATGTGAGGGATAGGGTGCCATCCATAGGGACCTGGAGAAGCCCAAGTAGTGGGCTGATGAGAATCACATGAACTTCAATTAGTCAGCTCATCTGGTACAATAACTGTGGTAAGGTATAGATGACAGGGAGGCACAGGCAGGCAGCATGTTGGTTCTCTGGCAAACACTGATCATTCCTGAGCACTATGTCTTAGAAGATATCTTGGCCTTAGAAGACCAAGGACCCTATTAATTTCTATGAACGAAATGCTGCTGTCATCTATCAGGCAGGTCTCTGGGATATGGACCAAAGCAGGGAGATATGAACACATGACCTCTGAAAGCAAGTGGATCAGACCAGGCGCAGATTGCTCCAGGCAGATCCTCATAGATAATGCTGTGTCTTGTGTGTCCTAAAATTCATTGGAATCGGAACCTTCTCTAAACATGATAAATTCACTTATTTTTGCTGTAGTAAACCTATGATTTAGGTAGCATGCTTGGAAGACATATGTAGCAAAATGTAGCCTAGTCTCAATTTAATAAGATATTTAACTGTACCTAAATATTAGCTATTGCAGTATGAACTTTCAGGTATTTGAAATGTCATTATCTTTCGAATTTTACCACAGTTTATTGAGATAGATACCTACTTTATGTAATGGTGTTGAAGGAATAAAGAATTGATTACTAGCTTTGCAGACCATGTTTCCACCCAAAGTTTCCAAGAAAGTATGAGCAAAAGAGCTAGGGTGTGCACAACAGCATAAAAACTGCATTAATGAGTTCTGAAATGTTTAACCCATAGGTGTAAACAGACCCTTCAGAAGAAAAGATGGTATATTCTGCTGCCAGAAGGAAAAGTGATTTGTCCTAAAAAGATGGCTATTTCTAGGAGAACATCCAGAAAACTGAAATATTAAATGTGTGTCTCAGGAAAATATTCAGTTTTTCAGTGTCCAGTGCAATCCGGTAGAGATGAGCCCAGTGCTGATCTCAAAATTTCTTATTACTTAAATTGATTTAGTGCTATAATAGAATTCTCTATTTTATCCATTACTTCAATAATCCTGTGTATTTGGAAATAATGTTTTTCAATATATTTAAAAGATTGTAGCAAATTTTTTTTCTTATTGAAAAGTCTTAGAGTACTTAAAACATCAGATCACGGCAGGCAGTTTATGAAAAAATTGTTAGAGTAACTGTTCTTAGAGAGAGAAATTGATATATTGAATCAAAGAAATTAAGGAAAAAATAAATGACTTTAAATCAGAGTGATGCCTTTTCCCTGGTGTTAGGAAAATTAAGCTAGACACGGTTAGAGAACTGGGGGTCGTTACATCGGTATTTTAATCAGGATCCTGTTGGATGCATCCACTTTACCCAGGTGACAGCATCCCCGTCAATCACACACACAAGTTATAGACTTTACACATTAGCATATCTAACATGGGAGCCCAATAATGGGGCTGGGGTGGGCTAACCTCGAGTTTACAGAGTCTGTCCAACTAGGGAACCTTGGCTTCTCAAGACAATAGAATTTTTGGACTCCCTGGCTCTGCAGTTCTGGGGTGTTTAGACTCAGGGCCTGCAGAACACTAAGCACTAGACTAAGTGAAGGGTTACAAGTATGCATGCTAATAGTTGTGGATACACAGAACTGTGTAAAAGGTATACAAAAGAAAAGGAAAAAAATCATCCCAGCATCAAGATACCTGAAAGTTGTTATAGTTTAGTGAAATCAACATTAAAGAGAATCAACTTAGTAACCTGAAAGCTTCTGCAACAATCATGTTCATTATGTTCTAGATTCCGAACATTCTTTTTATGGATTGTTTTATTTTTAAATATTTTTTCTGCATTTTTTATTGTCTCTTCTATATATTCCTTGACAAAAACACAGGCAGAATCAAAGGAATTCCTAACAGAGTTAGAGGTAAATCTATATTTATGGCAAACATGCCGGATGATGCTCTGGCCAAATGCACTCCAGTCAAAGGCAGATTATGAATTTCTTTTGAATTTCACAAGTACTTTTATGAGACCTGTAATGTTCCAAAAGGGCAGCTACAGTCTTACTCCTCAAGCTTTCTTCCTTTTGAAAAAGTGGTGCTTTCCCTACTGTGCCAAGAGCAGGTGCCCTGTTAGAAGGGCGTGGTGTTGGTATGTGTTATGGCAGATACCATGAGCAATATTCTACCATGAAAGATTACCTCCTGATAATGATAATCACTGTAAACTGCTGGGTGCTATTTGACTGGTGGATGGTGATCCCACCTACCCGACAGCCTGTGAATGTGTTTTATCTCATCTTGCCTTTCAAACCTTGCATGGACTTAGACAGAGAGTTGGAAGAAGCTTCAGAAAGTTATGAAGAAGAAAATGATGAATAGTAGGCTATTAAATGATATTGCAACAAATAAAGCATAAATACAGGCCTTTGACAGGGAAGACCTTTTTGAAGCTTTATTTGGGAACTAAAAAATGAACTGTTTGACACATAGTGATAACAAGAGGTTTCATCCAGATTCTCATTCTTTGTCCTTTTGCAACTGCACTGAAATATCCAACTGAAATCTTGAAAGGTGTTGTAGAAAGCTTTGAGTATAATTTTTCAGTATTTTCAACTGCATGTAATTGATTCCATTTAAAATTTTTCCTCTTTTCTTATACTAAAGATTATGAAACAAAATTATCGTTTATTTTTTTCTTCCAACTCGAAAATGGGACAAGAACACAAAATGTCTGATTATAACATCAATATTTGGGAATAAAATGTTTACATTTTTATCAGGTTGACTATTTAGACAAAACAGTCCAAAGTGAAAAAGTATAATTATTATATAAAAAATTATTTATTTTTGCCTCACTTGATGGCAACAATTCACGTTATTTGTGTCTTGAATCAAAGTCTTGGGGGAGATGTCATCTATTTATGCACTTCCAGCAGTGGGGCATTCATATTTTCTTGGTGCAACAAATCCAGTGCCTCATCACCCTCTGAGTAAATAATTTCTCTCATCTAAATCTCATCTCATTTAGTTTAAAATCAAATCTCCTTGGCATATAACTTCTTGCTTGTGCAAAAAATTGCTCTCTAGCTTTCTTGCTAGAAAAGCTAGAGAGTAATTGTAGCCTTGCAGTACTTAACCTCACTTTAAGTACTGCAAGGCTACAATGACGCCTCCCCAGAGCCTTTTCTTCTCCAGACTGAATGATTTTCTCAGTCTATCTACACAGGAGAGGTGTTCCACCCCTTCTTCTTTGTGGCTTCACGTGGACCCTCTCCCACTGGTGTTCCTTGTGTTGAGACTGTCAGTGAAGACTGAGGTGAAGGATTCTTTGAGTACGTCAGCATTCTACATGTCCACTGTCATCCATTCTTCCCTGTCATATGTCAGGATTGAGCGGTGGAGGAGGGTTTTTAGAGTTTTCTGGATAATTAAACCATAAAATCTTACAGCAGTTTCTTTTTATGGCCAAAATATGCTTATTCATAAGCATTTAAAAAGGTCAGTAAAAAAGAGAAAACCTATAGATTCTCATGAAAAAAAAATACTAGAATTCTTCCTTTTGAATTATGAGCCTATATGATATCACCACACATTTTAATGCTGAAGTGCATTAGAGTGTAAAATTTTAGGTGTTGAATTTCCCATTAGAATCTGATATCTCTTCAGACAATATTCATACTACAGCCCTATTATGCTTTCTATGGAATTGGATGCAGTAAAGAGGGGAAAATGTATCAAAATGCACTTGATTCTTCAGGTCAGAATCCTGAGTGTTTTTTGAGGAGGTCCAGCTCATATAGATAATATCATTGGATTTGTCTCCTCAGTGTTTAAACCACCCTTAATACTGAGGGTCATGAAAAAACATGTAGGTCTCTCAGATCATCAGATAAAATTGTGTCAGCCCACTCAATAGACATCTCTGCAAACTTTTGCATGCTTCCTACCCTGGTGACGGTTACAAATATCACAGTAGTAATAGTAATCATGATATACGATCATTCATCATTTTTAACCTATCTACATTCCTTGGTTTGCTTTTTTCCCTTTTTATTGGGAGCATAATCTCTTTTGAGAGTTGTACCTGTAAACCAATTTATAAATATGCATGCTTTAAAAAGTGCAACTAATGACTCAGAGCAACAGTAAAGTCTGGAAGTTCTGGTCTATCTTAGAATTTTTTTTTATTTACCATTTTAAGCACCAAAAAGCAGAAAAGCTATGTTTCAAAAATCAGTTTGAATTATTTTGTTCCAAATGAATATAGACATGAAAAAAGGCTTGTCTGTGCAGGTGGCTTATGTACAGGAAGCAGAATTATACACAGTTTGACAAAAGGTCACAAAGGAATAAATGCAATTCTTTTTGAACTTGACAATAATTTATTAGAGCTTTACTTAATTTAAGTAACAAAATGGCACACTAAAGCTTCAGGATTCTCTTTTGTATACATTCATTTCACCATCTTCACTCCAACTGAAAATAAACTGTCCATACTGAAAAAGAAGGAAGTTAGTGTTGAAAGACAGTCAGTTAGCACTTTGGGTAAAATTTTGAGATGAAGTATTAGGAACTTACAATTAATTAATTATGTTATTTCTCTTGCTTTTTCTGAAATCCTTATAGGAAAACATACATGTTCAATGGCTGTTTTGCTCCAGACTGAAAGTGATGTACTTTCACGTAGTAGCGTTATGAAAGGAAAATCCAATGGGAAGAAATTAAAACATTGTTTTCTAATCCACAGGAATTATTTATAATTGACCTGAAAAGTATGCTTTTTCATGGTAAAGTCACATCTGATTCCAATAAGTATTGGTGAGAATCAGAAAATATTTTTTTTTACTATTTGGAATGGCTGCATGCCAGCCAACATTGTCTGCCTCCACAGTTGCTTATATGGGCTGATTAACTCACATGTGTACAGATTGAGATCTGAGGTACATCATGTTTAAGTTTGGACAAAGGACTCAAAGATTTTGAAGAACCTTCAATGTAAGGTACTGTAAAGTTATACAGTTATTCCTATCCATGAAAACCTTAACTCCACAGAGGTAAATTTGATCATACAACATACTGTAAGTATTAAACAAGACAGACTGTAGAGAGTGCAGATTCAATTATTCAGATGGCAAATTCAAGTTTAAAGATAATTTTTGCTTGTCTGTGTCAGGAAACTATGCGCCAATATATTTCGAAAAATTGTCTACTGTTTTTCAGAAGTGAAGCCAATGGCACAGACCATCTGCAATGCTGGGCACATTGCCCATGACATTCTGATTCATGACGTGACATAGCAGTTTGATGTCTGCCCGTTCATAATTGATGTGACTATAAGAGTATCTTTAGGAGAACTTTATAACCATGCACTTTTCCTGTACATTTATTATTGTCATGCAACACAGGTCACACCACAGGAACCCTATTGGTCTGTGCTGATAACCTTTTCCTCTGAACAACTATATTTGTTCTGTTTTCTATCTTTCAGTTAACTGTTAATCTATAAAAGCCCATGACAGTGTAATTACTTCTATGAATCTTCAATAAGGAACTATGTCAGAAGCTGCTTGAGTATTTAAAAAAAGATTTTCAGCTATGAAAATGGCCCATGTTCCTTTTACATTTCAATCATCTATTAGACTCATAGTCTCTCTGGCAGATTTCTTACTTCTGACATATTACATTAAAATTCTATTTTTATCTCCTCAGAATCAATGTTCCTCCCCTTTTCCTGTTTAGACACATTTTTACTTTTTTAAGATTTGTATATTTTTTAATTTGAAAAACTTTCTTCACTTTGATTTAAACAAATCATCTCTCTTGTTCTTTTAAACATTTTCTGGTGCATAATCTTTGAAAATTAATTTGAGTATCCAATATGATATATTTAAATTTTTAAAAAATCTAATCTGGAAGCATTTCAGAACTTCTGATGATTTTGTTTCCATTACTTACGTGCAAATTTTCTAGTTGCTTATAGAAGTGATAAAAATGAAGGGAAATAATTTCTTCTGTGCAGTGCTTGGCTTTTTGAGTAGTCTAATATTTATATTTCAATTTCTAGATATACTTCAACTATACTTGTTGATACGTGGTGAGGAATTGCTCTGTTCTTCTGTGTTCAAGCCAGAGCTTTTTTTGCCAGTCTTGCCTGAGAAGTTCACCTCCCTAACAAGTGAAGCTGTGGCTTCATTAATGGTTTTGGTACATTCTCTGAGTGTGGAGGCCAGGTTGGCAGCAACCTCTGGGCACAGTTTCTACTTCCAGAACATGATAAAAAGTTATGACGTTATTTGGAAGTTTTTCCTTACTATCTGGTTGCAGTAGGAGAGCAGATACCCTACAGGAGTGCATTAATTCATTATGAGTTACTTATAACTTCTTTATGCTGCTTACAGAGTCCAGGTGTATAACAACAGGGACATAGAGCAAACTGGTGTGACTGTATGGCGCACTTGTGATTTTGAGGAATATATTGAGGACTTCATGGATTGCAAGGGGACCTTGTAAGTATATAGAACCCAGATAAAACCCCTGGCCCGCTTCCTGGGTTGCTTTGCCATTCACTCAGAAAGACTGCAGTAGCTGGACAGAGTAGAAAAAACTTGAAATCAAAACCTGAGGTCACCTTTGGGCCTTCGGGAGCAATTTTCCAGCACAGTGTATGCCCAAAACACAGACAAATGATGTTTAAGAGTGTTTTTACTGAGCTCAGCAGCTATAATTGATGATCATGTTTGAAACATTTTAAAAATCCAAGCTTGTATCCCATTCATTGCAAAAAATATAATTTGAAGAAGTCTCAATGGGGGCCTAATAATAGTTCTGGAAATCTATCCATTGAAGAGTTTCTGGATATTGAACCGTAAGAGAAAGTCTGCTTTGCTAACAGGTATATGAATAATCTAGAAAACTGTTTTAGCTTGAGGTTTTGAACTGTTGAAAAAGCAGTGTCCTTAGCTTTCCAAAATGCAAATTTAAGGAAGGAAAAGTGTCTTTAAAAAACAGACATATGAAAAATGTCTTTTTTTTTTTCTTTTGAGACACTGCAGAAATGCAGAACCTTCCCCTAAATCCATTTTGCAGATTGAGTTACCATTCATGTTAGCATTAGAGCAAAGTCTCAGATGTTTCACCCTCAGGCAATGGAAAAAAATAGTTCAGGCTAGATTTTGCCTAAAATCCTTTAAATTTCACAGAGGGACATGACATGACTTATTTCCAATAGGTACAGAAAACCTGTGGTAGCACAAATGATTCATGTTATAGAATCAAGAAGTGTGTGACTCTGACTTTACATGTAATGTACAGCTACAGTGCTGAGAAACACATTCGGATGAGCGTTGGTGGAGAGGAAGGCTCCAAAAATCACCACAGCAAGCACAGTCCATCTGAACTCTTCCACTGAAACATTAGCTTCTCCCTTTCGTAGCACCGTCTCTTCATTGCTTTCCTTTGTAACACCCTGTTTTGTTTTGTTAATCTGGGTTCTGCTCTTGTGGCACTAGGAGCCCTGGCAGAGTACACCTTTAACTGTTCTTGCACTCTGCCATGCTCAGTCAGCTGTCCCACAGGGCTGTGGAAAACTGCAGCTTTCACGGTTTGTATCTGAAAAACAGACCAAAAGTAGTGAAATCACAACAATGTGAGCACTTAAAAAAGAATAGCATTAGAAACATCCACACAAGCTATTTTTTATCTGTGATTTCCTTAAAGCTTCCAAAATGCTCTTAATTTCCCTTTACCATTCAAGATACTTATATTCTGCATGGGAAAAAAGGGTAAATGAGCAAAACCAAGAAAACCTTTACTCAAAGAAGTACTTTGTTGTAGTTTCTGCAGCAAAAGCTGCAAGTGCCCCACGCCCATCTTCTGCTTCAACCCTGCCCCAGGGCTGCTTTTCCAATTTGTGCTCGTGCAGCTGCACTGTGACCTTGTCCACTTCCCTAAGCTGACAGCCACAGAGTTGGTTTTAGCTAAATTATATTTAACCTGGCTCAGTCCCAGTTCAGCTCATTGCTTTAGCTCATTACATGGAAATGAACATCCACGGATGGAAGGAGCCATACTGCTCAATCCTCTGTTCTCAGTGAGAGAAGTCGTCATAAAACCACCATAAAACCTCAGCATCAGATTTAATTGTGTCAAAGAGTAATTTGAAGTGACATTGGTGCACTATGCTGCTAATCAACCTAAAGAACTAATCAATTAATGTGGAAGAACCTACCTAAGTATAATGTAGTAGTAACAGGCATTTTCTGTGTATCACAATAAGCCTGTAAAGCAGAAGGCTTAAAAGTAAGATTCTTTCCACCTCACAAGCAGAGAAACCTTCGCAGTATCAAATCAGGAGAGATGCTGCTCTCTCATATGATCAAAGAGGCATACTGAAATGAAACTGATTGCAGACAACAAAAATTGCTCCCAAACATCCAAAGGGTGTTTTATTAATTAAATTTTATATTTATTCATGCTAGAAAGTTAAAGCAAAATTACATTATTTTTAGATATTTTAATAAGGTGCTATTCAAAATGTCTTTTTAATGAACTATTTCTGAGAATGCCAAGTCGTTTAATCAAGAATATATAATTTAAGGTACATGATTAAGCTGTAGCAGTAAGATCCATTCTTCCTATTTGTTCTGCAAATAATACCGGACTACCTGTGTTTTGCTATGCTGGATGTGTAGCTAACTGAGTTTAGCCTCAGTGTGAACAGAAGGGGGTGGTGTTACCTTAGCTTGTGCAAGACTGTGTTTCCTAAGAATGGAACAAAAAAATTACCCCTAACTTCATTAGGTCCACTGAAAGGGTAAGATACCTAGGAAAAGAAACAAATTGATATTTCTTAAATTAAATGAGACTCCTAAAACTTTTTATTGCCATTTGGTATGGCTTTCCACCCCTTCTATTCAGCATTGTGGGGCTAGCTGATTTACAAAAGACACGTGAAGTTCATACAGATATTTAGATTACAGTTCTGCAGCATTACTTCACAATGCTCAGTTTCTGTGCTATTTTATTCTTGAAAATGCATTGTATATATTGCCAGACAATGTAGTCATAAGAAATGCCTAACTAGAGATTCAGAAGACTCTCTCTCTATATACAGCTTTTTGGAGTCAGATGGGAAATGAGAGAAGATGATGCAATAAGTCACAGCTGTGGGAAGAGAATTACAGGTGGGTAATCTGTGATCGTGGTAAAGTCAAGTAACACCTCTGCTCCAAGGTAAAACGGCAGAAAAATTGTGATGAGCTCTGCCATTGAGATAGGAAACTTATTGGGAGTTTCCCTACAGGAGATCCAGACTAGAAAGATTTTTATCTTTTGCCTGCTTGTGTGTGTTTGCATTTGTGCATAAGAGAGTGAAAAGCCTTCTTCTAGTTCTTTAACGAAGCGACAATTGGTTTTTGGGACTGGTTATGCAGTCAAAAAGCCACATAACAGTGCTTGCATAAGCAAAATTTATTACATAAATATACTCACAGCTGGGTTTTAATAAAAGGGACAAGTGTATGGGATAAACACATTCTGGCACAAAAATTACTTAAGTATCTATGTCAGTTGAGGAGAATACATTTAAGAATGTTATGGCAAACAAATAATCCACTACTATGCTAAGAGCTTTTTAGAATCTAGTTAGATATGTTAATCTGAAGATTATTTTGTGAATTTATTTTAAAAATATGCTTTGCATTTAAGTATCTTGAAGTAGTGTATGAACAGATTTTTTTTCCAAAAACTTTCTCTTGGGAGAAAAAGGAACTTTACATATCCATCCTTCTCAGACAGCTTTACTTATATTTTTCTCCTGCACTGCTGATAATTTTGATTCACAAAAATGTCAAGCTTTTAAAAGGTTGTATTCCTTACCCAATGTGAAGCTAAGTGTTCCTAACATCATGCAAAGTAGTCTAAGGAGAAGAGAGAGTTTTGAAAACATGCATTTATGACTCTTTGAAGCTGTGATAACCACTTGGAGCCTTAGCAGTGTATCGTTGATGACCTTTTCTCATGAGCACTCATAATTGCAGAGATATTAATTAATTAAATTTTACTAAAATGTTTTGAAGATGTAAGATTTCAGATACTGTAAGTATGACATAAAATCTAATGAACTGTCTACTTATGTCCAGAAGAGTCTGCTTGGGGGGATATTTATGCACAGTAAAATATTGCAAACTGTAGAAGTCAGAGAAGCAGCATGAAAGCTTGCTGGAGGAAGGAAAAGACACAATCAATTACATATTTATCTATAGTCATCCTCTTCTATGCATGGCATCCTCTAAGCAAACATGGCTTTCAGTAAGACCAGTACAATACATACATTGAATTTTTTTTCTAGTACAGTCTAAGTGCTGCATGCTGCCTGGAATAAAGTCCACAGTCTCAGAAAAAAAGTGTTTTTGAAGTACTTAGTTTGCAAGCCCATCTGGTCTCAGGTTGCTCATCATAAAAATGTTAGGTTTGCTTGATGTTGCAGGTTGACATGGCAAAACATACTGACATCACAGTCAGGATGAGATAATGACTTCAATTTTTCTTATTCCCAATTTAACAGTGAAATTAAGCATGTGCTTATTTTAAGCACATGTGTAAATCTTATTGAGATCAGTAGGATTTAGGCACATATTTAAGTGCTTTTCTGAACTGGGGCCAGTAAAGAAATATGACTAATCTCATTAATAAAGGAAACAGGAGTTAGTCCAAGTTACTTAATCACAAACAGTCTGTTTATGGGGAAAGAACTGTACTTTTTATGTCTTCATTGTTTCACATTTTTAAAAATAAATACATGCCAGAAAGAGAAATTCAGCTTTATAATATGATGATGCTATAATTTTTGCAGTAACACCTTCACAGTTGTTCTTTTGCTTGTTTGTGCTACTGACATTTCCCACTCCCCTGCAAGTCTGTGCTCAGGTTGGCAATCCATTTCAAAGTTAATCCTCACAGCTCCACAGCAATGATTGAAGCAACATGAGTTGAATGCTGGCTGAGGCTTTAGACCTCAGGGTTGGGTGTTTTCTTCCTCCTTCCATAATGTCTAAAGAAGAATTAAAACAATTTTCTTAGATTTGCTATTCAAAACTGTCCAGCTACTCAGTTTGTGGCTTTTTTTCCCTGTGGATTGCAAAAGCCATGCATAATCTTGGTACATCCTACCTAATCTGCAGGTGAATTGTTGTGATTTGGCCATATAAATCAGGTAATGTGTTTTTTTGTTGAACATGAGTACAATTCTCAAAAAATGAGCACTACATAGAAATCCACAAGAATAATTATTTCAGAGTCTGGTTCAGAGATTTCGTTCTGTGGAAATTATCATCAATTAATGTTGAAAGACTACAGAAAAAAATACAGAGGAAATATTTTCAACTAATATATGGGTGGGAGGGGTTGCCTTTTTTTTTTCTTTTTGCTTTTTTTTGCTTGATTTTGTTAAGGAAAAACCTGGTCTATATATAACAGAAGAAAATAGAAATTCCAATATTGTAACTTTTTACACAAAAACACAGAACTGAAATATTGGATTCATTTTATGGGTCCAAAAATTTCTTTCAATAAGATAAGGAAGAGGGAGAAAAAATAAAACAACAAAGATATTGCCACAACTCAAAACAAAGACAAGAAAAATAAAATTTCGGCTACAAGAAAGTAATAACTTTAATGGAAAGATAGAAGCTATTTATACAGTAGATAGAGAAAAACAAGTTTCCTTTTAATTTTTTTTTTTAGTTGGGTCTATAAATTTTGTCTGTCCTAAAGTTTACCAAATAGGCATAAACTCCAACAGTTGAAACCCACAGCAACTCTTTGTTAATTTCCAAATACTCTTTCTTGGTCTTACATTGCAAGCCTAGTTAAGAATTGAGGATTAGTTTGATTACTCACTTTTAGCATGAGCCTCCACAGTTGTCTATATCCCGTAGGTAAAAGAGAGATAATTAATACAATAAACTACCACAGAGATACTTTTTCCATCTATGGAGTTAATTATAAATCTAATTTGTTCTGGGATGCTAGCTGCCCATTTTATTTTTTGATCTTCCTGGGGTTGCTGTTATATGATGGGATGCTGTGATGTAATTGAGCATACTTTCTGCAGCTTTTATATTTACTAGACTTTCTAAAAGGAGTTGTAGAGAATGAAACATGAGGTTAGCAGGCTAGCACAGTGAGTCTTAGTAAACACCTGTTTCTCTGCTTTGGCTTACATTTGTGATTTTGCCTGAATTAATTGTAGTGCTGCTCATGGCACAAAAATTAACTAGCTGCTAGGACATCTGTGGCAAGCATCCAGTTTCAGAAACCTATAAATTAGGTGTAAAATTTTCTCCGAACTGAAATGCTGAGATTTAGTTATTCAAAACTTTGCCCTGCTTAAAAAAAATGGCCCAGAGTTTTGAGTTCCAGCTTATATTCGATAAATTAATTTTGATGTATATTTACATTGGGAAATAATTTTCATTTTTTGTGCACTCTATGAATCTTTCCATAGCTCTCCAAATAATTAAGTGGAAACAGGATGATCTGAAAATCCATATGTAGAAATTAAATATGTGAAGAGCAACAGAGAAACAATTGTACTGGGCAGGAAGGCTCCAATGACAGTAATCTGAAACTGGTGATGACTAATCCAAATAAATTTTAAAATTTGGTCATTTCTCTGACCATCTTAAAATTTTACACTGGGAATATTTCCATTAGTATTACTGTACAGCAAAAGAGAAAGAGGCTAACAAGAAGGGCTTCAAGAAATATCTCTGGTCAGTTCTTAGGTGTTTGCCTATCCTATGATATGTTGTTTAGAGAAGGGAAGTTTTCTAGACAAGGAGAAGAGCAGAATGTCTTACTTGCAGGTTTGGTGTCGATGTGTACCCAGTTTGCCTGGGTAAAAATATTTTTGCAAAGTGTGCCACTGCTGTGTGGAGCACTGCAGTGCTCATTGTGGCAGAACACAGGAAAAATAAATTCTGGCATAGAAAGAGCACAAGCCTCTGCTCTAGAAAATTTTTCAGTGTAAATTGCAAGGCCTCTGAAGCTTTTCTTAAGTAAAGTTTTCTGGGTTAAACAAATGCTTTAACTCCCTGATAGTAAGTGATTTATATTTCAGAGCCTTCTGATGAGTATCAATATTGAATTACGGATAGTCTAAATGATCACAATGGTTTGTTTAACTGGGAAATCTTTCAACCCCATTTTTATTCATGTCCAGATAGTAACCACATTAGAGACTGTCAACAGAGAGTGAAGTCATAATCTTCTACAGTGACAGTTACCACCAAAGGAAGGGTTTTCTGGTGGCCATTTTTATCACAAGTGAAAGTATATCTTGAGTTGAGAAAATATGGGCAGATTGATTCAGCATACTCCCCTTTAAATTCATCTAACTTCCACAAAAGATTAAGTGAATCAGAGCTGCTGTGAAGATCCAGTTCACATACCAGAGAATGACAGTAGGGGGTACCTTACAGTAGGGGATAACGTGGAAGTTGTGAGATTGCTTCCAAAGATAAGATGAAGGTAAAAGAAAAAGAAATTAAAATCTGACAATTCTGAAACATCCTGAACAATTTGTATATCAATAGAAATATTTAATTAGGCCCCATCATTTTACTAATCAAAATTTCAAGAAAGAGGGGAAAGAAAAAGAAATGTTACAATATTATATAAAAATATCCGGAATGCAATAGTTTCTGTTAGTTCTTGAACTGGATTAGTCTAAATTCTCCTACAAAAGTTCAGGAAGACAAGTTGACACTTAAAACAATGTGCTGTATTCTCAACTGGTGATGCAGGAGTCTGTGATAATCACTTAGCCTTCCCTTTTCTCTCAGCATAAATGGCTACAGATATTGAATGGGAGCTCATGGTTTCTTTTTTTAAACTACATTTACATCTATGAGTGATTTCAGTGTTTGCAGCCTTTAGAGTCCAGATGGATGGTAAAGTATCGTTGAGATTGGCCTTGATGAAAGCAATAAAAGAGTGGTTTTTCAGCAAAAGCCAATCTGGGCTCTTGTTTCCTCTCCGTCTTCCTAACTTGGCACACAGCCCCCTCAGAGCCAAAAGCAGTGGTGCTGTCATACAGTCTGTAGATTTGAAAATTACGCTACTAGCTCAGTTTTATTCTCTCTTTAAACAAATACCGTGTGAACAGCTGAAACTTTGGAAGGCCAGTTCCCCACGGGTCTCTCCTATGATTGATGGTCTGGTGTCTAATCTAAGTTTTGACCTCAGGCTTCAGGCTCTGTCTCAGTAGGGACTAATTTGTGTCTTTTTCTTCTAACCAGCTATTCATTTTTTTATGTATGGAGTATCACTGCTTTTGTCAGAATTAATTTGAGTTGAAAAATATATTCCGATATTAATAATTTTGCATAAGCTGTTTAATTGCACTCGTGTGCTACAACTGTCACTTAACACAATTTTTCCAGCAACTGAATAGCCTTGTTCCAAAAGTCCTAAAGATAAGGTGTGAATTTAAGTCACACGTAATGGCATAGGAAAGAGTGGATTAATGAAATGAGATATAACGACAGAAGCAGGAGCAGATTAATGCTACTTATTTGTTCCTTTAAATACTTTTCTGTTATTATTCTTTAGGATTTGAGGAAAGGAGGAGAATGGCAAAGGACTATGCATCAGAATTTTGCATGTAGTGATCGCACTCCTCTGTTCACCAGAAAAAAAACAAAGTACACAAAAACATACATTTCCTTTTCCCAGAGGGTAAAATAGTAAAAATTTTCAGAGTTCACACTGATTCCTCTCAAAATTGTGTGATTGTTTTCTGAAGAGACAGAATTTTACAAAGGCATGTCAGAGACCTCTATCAGTCTGGGAAGATTAGATTTTGAAAGATTAGAATTTGTGTATTTCACCAAGATTTTACCAGATTTTGGTTATATTCCTATCCTTTGGAAATTCTTACAACCCAGGAGCTCAACATCCAGGCAAACAAGTAGGCACTGGCTCATATTGTTAATTCACAATTTCCAAACATACAAATGTGTCACATTGTTGTCTTCTCCAGACATACCTGTTTTGTTATAAGCCTGAAGGGGAATAAGACACAATGCCATGTCACATTTCTTCCACCTAATCTAATGCAGAGCTAGTCCTTCTGATCTTCTTAATGCAAAGGAAGTATCCAGCTTCCTCCATTTCCCACCAACGAAGTGAGTGGACTGTATGAGATTTGTACTTAGAGATTCATCCAGCTGTTAATGAACACATTTAATTCTCAAACTTCCAAGGTTAGAGCATTTTTGCTCCATAAAGTAAGGGATTAAGACCTTCCGCTCCTATGAAGTAGCCACAGTATCCATTAAATCTACAGACTTTCACAAAATGGGTATTTCTTTCAAATCTATTTTCATGCTCTTGAAAAATCCCAAACAGATATTATATTTGAGATCAATCTCCCAAGATAATGATGTCTTTTCACCACATATTCTTCTCTGTTTGATACAATAAGACTATTTTTGATACAAGAATATGTCCTGAAATATGTTTACCTTTCAAGTAAATATAATTAATAAAAGTTTCCTTATATCTAGAATTATTAATTTCTTATCATCATAGGTGCATGCATCTGTGCATTGCATGATTCTGCCACCTGAGAAATTTCATCTCATTATTTTAGTCTAAATGGCAGATATAGAAAGCAATGTGTACCACAAATCCTAACATTTCCAGAATGGCAGAAATACAGGTATCAAACACCTGTAATAAGTATGAAAAAATAGCAAGAAATTGGATATGACCTATACCTGAGCTTTCACAAGTAAAATGAGCATGCAGATTCATACAAATGTTATTTTATTTAACCAATGGCAGCAAGAGGCAATATTACTACTGAATTAATTTTTTCACAGTCTTTTTTGAAAGCGATTGCGCTTCCTGGTGAACGAGAGTTGAGGTCTATTCTCCTCGCACCCCAGACTGACTGTTCAATATAACTAGAAATATGATAGAACTTATTTTCCATGAATGTGCTTCTAAGAAGAGTGTCCTTGACAAAGTCGTAAATGATGCTGTAAGTAGCAGCTGTGCTTTTGCTCTCTAAACTCAGCCTGTGCTTCAGACAGAATCTCAGGAAAACCAGAGCCATGCAGTACTACTGCAAAGCTGTTACCTTCCGTGGTGTGTAGGACTTTTAGGCACATAATGACCAAACAGACAGTCTTTGACCAAACACTGTACAGCAATGGAAGTGAAGCAGTGTTTGTTCTGATCTGGGAAGTATCCATTGACAGACTGCAGACAGTTCAGATAGTAACTCAGAAACTATCAACACAAATGAAAGGAAATCATAGAAGGAGGAAGAAGCTAATATTTCATCTTCAAAAAATGATAAACATTCCCACGTGAAAAAGACATTTATTCAGCTAATGAATAATTAGGATATTCAAAACAATGATGTTTTGCTAGGCAGTTAAGATCACTATCAGCAGTTGTGTTAAGCTGGCTTCCCATTTAAATCACCGTCATGAGGAGAGGTCCAATAAATTATTTTCTGCCAAACCATGTAACACATCTGTTGGAAACATGAGAGGGGACAAAACATATCATGGTAAGAGTATTTACATTGTGAAGTCTAAATTTTTTAGCTATTGGAACTTATTTAATTAAAACATGTATTGAACAAAAGAAGTCACGATGTGATTTTCACTGAGAAAGTGTGCAAACTGGTATTCTGAGTGCCATTTTTTCCAAAAATATCTGACACAGGCATCTGTTTTAGACTGAATACAAATTGAATTTTTACTTTTCCTTGATAAATATCTATTTAGGGTTATACTTGTAAAGAACAAATGTGTTTAAATGTTTTGATTATTTAAAGAATATGCCTGTCTATAGATGGAGAATTCAAAATTACATAATTGTATAGCACTTGTGGTATAAGGAAAGACCATACTTAATAATGCAAATATCATTTTTCAGGGAGTTTAAATGCCCAGGGTTTGACTCTGATTTAAACACAACATCATACTACAGTGAAACCCAGTCAACTGTGGACCTGCTGGTTTGCTCCACTTCAGGAATAGAAAGGTCTACTAGAAAGAGGGATGTGTTCAACTATTTCCAAGAACCATCTCCTGTCTTTAGCCAGTGGTGGTGAGAACTGTGGGCAGTGAAGAGGGAGAGTAAAGGAGATATGAATCCATACTTGAATTTTAGGAAGTGAAGTAAATCACAGTGAGCACCAAAGCAGGTTAGAGGTGAATGTGAAGCAAGAGTTATTTATTCTTGATATCAAGAAGTATCAGCTGCAGATTTCAAGGAAGTAGTTGGATTGGCTTAATGTATTTTTAAATTTTCTGTCATGAATTAAAAGTTTGAAAGTGTTATTCAAGCTGATGGGTTAACACCTAGCCTCCCCTACAGGTCTGGGTTTGTCTCTGTAGGGAGCCAACTGCTGAAATATATGTGGGAGCCCTGCAACACAGAAGGACCTTACTGGGATTTTTCAAAAAGGATGATGTCTATGACGCTCTTTTTGAAAATATTTTAAGACAAAAATTGTGATAGAGTCTAGGGGATGTAAACAGCCTCTAAGAGTAATTGGATTATATATTTTGTTCTAAGAAAATCCACTATGATGTGGACTACAATTACTGTTAGGATATATTAGTAAAACAGAAAAACGGTAAAATGTTAAGTATCTTCATCCATTATTAAAGGGTTTTTCCTAGAAACATTCTCATGTTTCAGGGTGGTGTGAGTTCAAGGGAATAAATGCTGTCTAATAAAATTCAATGTACTAATATGTAATTTAAAGCTCACTGTTCTACTGCTTGCCCAATTCACCTTTACCTTTTTGTCACAGTTTTTGGTGCAAAGTAACAGTGTAATCACTTATTTTTCACTTTTTCAAACACAAGAAAAAAAAATATGTTCATGTCCAGTAAGTACTTCCTGAATCGATAAAGGAGTAAAAAAGTATAGGAAACTACACCGAAAACATAATATAACTGTGAAATACATGGTGTGAATTTGGAAAGAAAAGTGTTTGGAAGACAAAATAATTTGCAGAAATGGGCACTTTACTAAAAAAAAGGAAAACTAGAATTAATCAGGACATTACAAAACTATATTATGTCACATGTTTACATCTACCTGTGCATTTTTAACTATATAAATACAACAGTATCTATAACCCAAAAATTAGTTCTATTTCAGCCCAGGCACTGCCACACACAGACATCCAGTGAGTCTGTGTATGCTTGTGCTGATATCTACAAATCTGTGCCATTTGAAATAAATTGCACCTTAAATTTAAAGGCAATTTTAGGTAGTTTGGTGTGCTGTAGGATCCCATTTTTGATATTTAGCAAGCCTGAGATCTTTCTAACTTATGAAGTCTGCATGTCTACAAACTAGTATGGATGCGTTTGTGTTTATTACCTTTTCTCATGCATGCCTTGAAATAACTAAATTACAGGTATTTTACATGTGTTTTGTGGTACAAGACAGATACCGTCTGTTAGTATAATTTGTCTTGAAATACCCTGTTTTACAAAATTACAGAAAAGCACAGCAATTTGCTCTTTTTTTTCTTTTCCTTTTTTTTTTTTTTTCCTTAAATTTCCAAGACTATGGCAAAATCTTCAAAGCCCAGAAGATGCCTTCTAGCTAAGAATTTAGCCAGGTAATAAACAATTTTCATCAAAGCACTAGGTTTGTGAAAATAAGAGTACAATTGTAGAATCCAAATTTTGATAATGTTCGGTACTTATTAGTTATTTTGTCTTTTGTATTTTGACCTAATTCAGCCAGAAAACATATCAACCTTTATCTAAGATTAGATACACATACATACACATCCTCCAGCCCAGATCAGATTAGCTGCAATCAAGGTAATTATGTTGAACAAAATTGTTCATCTGTGCTTTGCAGCTGTCATTTGGATCTAGTGTTTGATCCCAAGTGACTAAGTTGTACATGTATTCCTCCTTAATCCTGGATAACTTAGGGTTTATTTTAATGCATAATCATCTATTTAAAACTCAAGACTGAGATTATAATATATTTAGTTTTGCAGATAAATTAACTCTTATTTTCTTTTAATGTTTTTCCTTGGTATAATCCAAAATTCTTTAACGGATAATACCTGGAACTGCGCTTCCCGAAAACTGAAACCATCATCTAGACATCCTGCTGTCTTCCACCTCTGCCAGTTTGCAAAAGCCACTTCCTCAGTCAATTTTCATGCTCCTCCAACTGATGCCTTTTTCCTGGTGTTAGGAAAATGATGCTAAGAGGGGTTGGGGTCTTTTCCTCAGTATTTTAATCAGGATCCTGTTTGATGCATCCACTTCGCCCAGGTGACGCGTGGCAAAATGTACAACCCCAGCCCATCATACACACCAGTTATAGACTTTACACATCAGCATATCTAACAAGGGGGCCTAATAATGGGGTTGGGGTGGGCTAACCCCTAGTTTACAGAATCATCCTGTCAGGAGACCTTGGGTTCCTGAGACAGTAGGAATGTTTGGTCTCCCTGGCTCTGCAGTTCTGGGGTGTTCAGTCTCAGGCCTGCAAAACACTTACAAAACACTAAACACTAAACTAAGTAAAAGGTTGCAAGTATGCATACTGCTAATACTTGTGGATACAGAGAACTGTGTAAAAGGTATATAAAAGAAAAGACAAAAATCTTTCCGGCATCACAACAGTTAAAATTAGATCATGAACATACTCAGAGTGCTAAACACCACACAGTAGCCAAGCAGCCCATCCTGTGTGTTTCTTCTACTCTCTTACAATCTAGACATAGGAAGGCAGTATGAATTCTTGTAGGCTCCAGTAACTGTGTTTAAAGAAAAAAGTTATAAACCCGCAGCAGCCCTTCTCCCCAAAAAGCAATAGCTCCAGAGAACTTTGGTTCAAAATCATTGCTAGAGCTGACACCCAGTTTTGCACATATTCAAAGAGTTCAGGCTTATAGTTGTGGTTATACCAAAGTTCATAATCATAAATTTTGATTCTGATGACATCTGAGTTCTGGCAGCTCCTACTCTATATCATATTGAATCAAGGTTGTTATCAAACCGGAAGAGCAAGAGTCTGGAAGTCAAGAAAGATAAATGCAAATTTTGCCTAGGATTTCAACCCTTAATGGCTTGGAGAATAATAACAATAACAATAAGAGTAACAATAATTATTATTATCATAATCACTATTATTATTGTTGTTGTTGTTGTTATTATATTATTCCTCCAGCTTGACTTCATAAATATTTACTCTTTCATACTCTGTAAAATGAATTTCCTATTTTCATAAGATAAAAAGTTGCATTTTGTTAGTGGACAGAGAATTTTTCTGTTCTTTTTAAAAGATTAAGCCCTTCAACTGCTCCCTCATGAGAAAAAGAAGTCTTTAAATAAAGTGGCCTTGTATTTGTGAGCTATTTTCCTTTATAAAAAGTAAAAAAAAAAGGATGGGAAATACAATTAGGGTTTGATATACAGAGCACATATTGACATTGAACTCAGTTATCATGTTTCTAGATAAAGGAGATAAAATTGGATCAATAGAAATATTTTTTACAGGCTTTTGAGCTTCATCATTTGTTTTTGAGGTTCACCAGTATTTTTAAAAAGCCAAAAAAAATCTGGATTTGAACTGCAGATTCTATGTAAGAAAGAACTCAATTTACCCAAATATTATCTTGTGAGTATTGCAAAGATCTGTTCAAAAGGAAGAGGAAACAAAAAGTTAGGAAGTCATAAATGAGAAGCTGATTGCTAAGCCTATGTTCTACAAGCTTCTGTCCTTGAGTAAATCAAAAGGGCTGTAAAGTCTGGAGTAATCTCTAACAACTACAGGGAGGATTTGCCTAGTTCTGCTTTTCCTTTGAAAATACAGCAGTTTCTGGTTTTCCCTTGAGGAAATGACCTATGAATAAATTCACAGAGCCAAATGCCATATTTCAGAGTTTTTTCGTCTAGGTCTGCTTTATATATAATTCTAACCATATCTAGGAATTCTCCATCCCAGAATTCTAGTTTTGTTGCCCCAGTACTGGAATTGTAGAGTTCCCTACAACTCTACAAAAAGTTATAGGTGTGTATGTGTGTGTGTGCATGTGTTTATATATATGCGTATCGCTCTCTCTCCACATATACACACATTGGATATATCTATATGCGTGTGTGTAGTGTGTATACATATATATGAATAAGTAGCAATAGTTTTTCGAGGTGACTACTCTTTTATTACCCAACTACTCTCTTAGATATATATAATTTTATCTCTTTTCCAGAAGTGGTTTGGTGTGGAAGGAAAGCTGGACTGCAGTTTTGTACTATTAATCTGTTCACAGCAGAGTTGTTTATACAGCATTTTCCTGTACTTGGGTTCTCTCTGCTTGTTCTAAATGAAGTTATTCAGAGTCAGCTCACAATCTCTGCATTTTTACTGTGGTTTTTTTGTGCTTTTTATTGACTCGTTAGACAGTAGGCATTGATCTTATTAGTGGAAGTAGGCTATTCTTGGTCACCCTGTAAAGATTGTTGCTCAAGTATTGAAAATAGACTTTTTAACTTGTATTAGACTTACTCTTCTCAATACCAGTGATGGTGCCATGTTTTAGATGAGCTTACACAAATAAACCTATCCTTGGCCTTGGGTACTAAGTAGAACAGTGCGCTACATAGATTTTTTTCTAAGATTTTTGGGAAGCCTTTGGAGCAGACATTCCAGTAGTATAACAGTCTCTCATTTAAAGTACAAGTTTTTCCACAATACACAGAATTACTGAAATCTGTGTGGAGGTACTGATGATTTATTTTGCAACCTTGAGTAAGTCCCCAATATCCTCCATCTGTTTTCCTATCTTTCCTCTTCAAATTATTATTTGAATTAGCCAGGAAATGTAATATGGTTCCAAGAAAATTTTGGAACATTTTAAACATTCTCAATTTCAGAAGAGTAAATTAGATTCAGAATTTCTTTAATTACTAAAAATTTCTGAACAAAATTCTTCGGTGGATTTGTTATGTGATGCAGTGAAGAGAGCCCTGCACAAGTAAGTGCTAATTTTCTATCAAGAAATATGTATGTGGTTGTTCAATCAAAGTGCTATCTCATGAATTTAATATTCAATTCAGTGACATGAAATAATGAACAGATTATTGTATTCAAATGTTTCAGCAGTTCTGGAAGTTGTTTACTATCGAAACACACAAATGAAGATATGTAATGATTCATTTAAATGAATCTTACAATAGAATGACATAAGAATACTAAAATGATGTACAGTTTTATGTATATGAAGCTCCCATAGAGGACGAAAGAGTCTGGGCCTAAGTCCTCTTCCCGTCATCCCAGTGAATTAAGTATGTGGTGGCAGGAAATTTAAAACGTTTCTCAGATGGGAAATATTTAGAAAATAAATAAAAAGAGCCATCTTTGCAACTACAAATTATATGCATTTTGCCAAGTTTCCTTCAGGGTTTGATAACTCTTACTGTAGATGTCCCTGTAAATATGACAATAAATTTTTAAATCTCCAGAGAACTGGCAAATACAGGCAGACGCACTTAACTGCTGGTGAGCAACAAAAGTCAGCCTGCAGGAAACTGTGGCACTAATGTAGTTCTTGATTAATCTCTAATTACACTTTTGTCATCTTAGCAGGGAGACAAAACTATAGCAGTTCCTAAATAGGCAGGCAGCATTTTGGCACCTAGCAACCAGCAGTTCTTTCATATTAGCTGCAGTGGACTCTGTGCTGTTACATGGAAGGTTGTTATGGATCACTGCTCTTTTATTTATAGAGCAGCATTTACAGAGGCCTTCACAACAGTATATAAATTAGCAGCTTAACAGGCCATTGCTAACTAAAAACATGGCATGAGCTGAAGCATCAAGTATGAAATTAAAATGTGACTTGGAGATAATAATGTTTGTAACACACATAGAAAGGAATGTCAATTTATTTTCCTGTTAACCATTTCACAGACAGATTACAGTACAGTCTTTAAGAATTTTTACATGGATGTGTATGTGCCTGTCTCACTCCTTTCTTGTATGCACATAATGAGTACGTACGTGAATATATAAACATATATACTTAAGCCTAATAAATATTCTGCTATATTTTCTCACATAAGTATTTTTAAAGACTAGTGTAAAAGCTTGCCTTTTTTTTTCCACAGTAGGCTAATATAGCACTGAGGAAGATGAACAAGGAGAGCAGTGCTAAAAGGGATCTGTCTGCTAATTGGACTGCAGGCTGCAATAACATCACAAGTGTCTTCATGAAAGGGCCTTGTTAGCTATCAATCAGGCAAATAACACTAACTTTTTTCCATCTTCTGTTCTTTAGCAACTTGTCTGTGAGAAAACCAACTCCAATGAGAAACCTCACACCTTTATTTAGTGTCATTCAGAGCGAATAAGAATGAAAAGTGATCAAATATAGTAAATGTCTGCTTGCTGGCTGCAATTGATTCCTTATTTAATTGGCTAAAGAAAGATATGAATTAATGTTTATATACTAGGGATTCTGGTATAAGGAACAGGATTATTAACCACGGGAAAACACAAGCAGAGGAATTCTAAGTACATACAGCTTTTGTTTGTAGTCCTGCCTTAATTAAATCAATATTTGGCAATGAAAGACAGTTCTGATCTAAATCATGGGGGTTTCTGATGCTTCCACTGGACTGGATCCCATTTTGCTTTCCCCTCCTCAAACATATCAAAAGGTAGCTGTAGAGTAAGAGAGAGCTCGCAGCCTGGGCAGACATAGCAGGTGATGGAAGGGAAGAAACTCAGCTGCATTCACTCCCTGTGTTCGTGCAGCTAGCTGGTGACATCAGAAAAGGGAGGCTGCACTGGGCGCTTCCATCCACACAAATCAATAGCAAAATTGCTCTTATCTTCAATAGAGGAGGAAATTGTCTTCAGTTTTGTATCAGAGAACCCATTTCTAGATCACCAAGTCACCTTCCTTGACTATGCTCTTGGTTACTGGATATTTTTATCTAGGGATTTTTTAAAAGGGTTTAGAAGTTAAATGTGATATACCTTTATTTAGGTAATGGTGTTTTATTTTCAGTTGCTAGGTCAGGAGGTTATTTCCCTCTCAAGTTTATACATAATATGCTCCTTCTGTGTAGAGATTATCCAGCAATGTGTTATGTGATTGTAATCCAAAGGTTCAGTGAAGAATCCCACCATATTTTCATGATATAAATAAAATTAATTACTGAAAACTGGACCTTAAAACGATTCAGAATGCCTTGAATTTCAGTACTACACATTTTCCCCAGCTGCCTGGGGTGTCTGTAATCATCATCACAGAACTGAAAACCAAGTCCGAGCAGGTAATTCTATGCCTCTAAAAAAATGTTTTCTCTTTTAAACTCAAACAAACAATTAAAACCAAACAAAACAACCCAAAAGAGAGCAGACCATTTGTTTTCTCCTAATCAATTTTTTGAAAGGTGCCACTAGTGTTTGCTCCTCCACCAGAGACTTTCAAAATTGTAACTCTGAGCCCTGTGTGAGGTGACAGAGCCTTATGTGGGACTTTACACAGAATACAAGCAGAAGTATAGGGATAGTATATGTTTGGGCTATTTAAAAGCAGAAGAGAAACTTAGAAACCCAATTGGGTCACTTCTGAGAGATATTGTCATTGCTTTTCCTAGATTTTAATGAAAGTGTAGAACAGTATTTTGTTGTGGGGTTTTTTTTTTGTTGTTTACCATTTTTGTTTGTTTTTTGTACACAAATACCTGGTGAATTTGACAAAGCTGGAACATAAGGCTGATAAAAATTTCTCACAAAATCTCCTAGCTACTGAAGGAGAGCAGTAATCACCAAGCTATTGTCATCATAATACTACAAGATGACTTAATTAGTTAGTTGATTTCTATGATGATGCTCAAAGAGATGGCGTCTGAGATGCATTTAAGACAGGAATTATGAATTTATATGGCATCAAGAGGCTAATCAATTGTTCCTTCTGCATTGTTACTGTGTTGGCTACCAATGTTTCAACAACAGAAACAAAGCTATTTGCTAAGTGTGGGTCTGGCAGCTGGATCTCTGTGCCACCACATTTGCAAGTTGAGCCAAGCCCTGTGCGACACAAATTTCCCCCAACTTTTGTCTGACTGTGGGACCTGTTTTATGTTGCCATTAACCGTAGCTTTGGTAAGGATATTACTTTTATCAGTGGATACATAATCCCATAGATTGTGAATTATTAACTTCATTTTTTAAACATCAAGAAACAAAACCGAGAATCTGCACTAAGGAAAGTTCCTGCACAAATATGCCTTGCAAATCAAAGAAATGCACAACCAGAACAAGAAAAGCAAAAGAAAAATATCAAAAGCTGTGAAAACACAGTATTTTTTCTTGCTACATGATTTTTCAGCTGCACATAATCAGGGTTCTTAATATATTTTAAGAATTCATTTCCACATCTTAATATGTTTGATTTTTTTACAGTACTATTGTCACTCAGAATGATCTACAATTTCATATACTCATTTAAGAAAAAAACCCAAAAAAATAGCCTCAGTGAAGCTCTCAGCTTTAATCCATACATATTTCTCATATCCTATCTTCAATCAAAACTCCATATTAATTTATCCATAAATCGAGTAAGCAAGTTAATTTCTTTTGTGCTGTTGAAGGGTAAGACATATTCAGTGGCTGTTTTAGTAAAAGAGAGATGTATTTTTTTCACTCAGCATAGAAAAAAATTAGAAAAATATTTGTTGCAAAAAATTACCTCAAAAGAAAGATGGTAAAGACATGACAAATGAAATTAAAAAGATATATTGTCAATTACCTCTAATGATACAATTTCAACCAATTTTTTTTAGAGATGACATCTTGGTTTTAATGAATCACTTTTTAGGGATATTTTTCAATGAAATGTCTCTCTCTGGTGAGTAATTTAGAATAAATAAATCCATACTTGTATCAATACAAAAAATCAAGTCCGTTTATTAGCCTCCTCGATTTATTAGACATGGATATTTAAGGATTAGAAAGAACTTCTGACTCGAAGGTTTAGGGTCAGTAAACAGGTCACTGGAGCCTTCAACACTAAATCTGTGCAAGACAGCTTCAGCTGATGACTTCAATCAGGAAATTTGTTTACCAATCATTATAAATTTAATTTCATACAATATATAGACTCAGAGAATCTATATCATATCTAAAGTAATCTTAAGACTCTGCTCTATTTTTAGTTAGCATTCAATGAATAGTTCAGAACAGTATCTTTCCTGAATCTTAAATTGTAGAAATGAAGCCCATATTTTTATTTAAAAAAACCCCAAAGAAACCAGACACATGAACAATCTTGTCTCTTAAATTTTGAAAATACCATCCCTATGAATCATTTGAAATTGAATCTAATTCTGTATCTTCAGAAAATCACAACTAATGTTTCTGGGATGTTTAAGCAGATAAAAACATAATGATATAAAATTAGAAACATATGAATTATATATAATAATGAAAAATAATTGTGCTGATATTTCCCATTTATGACAGGTAAGAAAAGAGCAGCTTTCTATTTTTTATTTTTTTAAATTCCTGTTTCTATTTATTAGGTAGACCTATCCTGACATCTCAACATTTTAAATAAGAAAAATAATATACTAGTCATTAGGTTGAAACTTGGAAATTACAGGCAATTAAATGTGTCTGTGTGTGCGCATTCTAAATTTGATGTCATTGATTTTATGTTTCCATTTTCTTAAAGCAGTTTCTGCTTTCTGTATCTAACTATTTCAAATTTGCATTTTCTACTTCTACAACATTTATAATAAAAAATTCTCTAGATAAAAAATTGGAGGATTTTGACTTTTTATTTTAAAGGCTTGATGTAGCACAATATCTCAGAAATAACAAGTTTTAACCTACAATTTATATTCTTTTAGAGCCCCGTGGAAAGTATTTTTCTTGGAAACAGCGGAATAAGCTATGCTTACAACAAATAAATGGCAAAAAATCATGGTGTTGGTAAGCACATGTGGAAAGCTAAGCATGTTTTGAAACATTTTCACTAAAGGTGGAATTGAATAACTTTTGAGTAATTTTTTCTTTGAAATCTCAGGTATATTTAGGCATATTAATTCTTTAATTAAAAAAGTTTTAAGATATATTATGAAGTTGTGTATTTTTAGCATAAGAGTGCTGGAAGCCCTAAGATTCACAATGATATCAAGTAGTTAGTTAACAGGCATTAACCCAAAATCAGAAACTCTGACTATGAAAATTTTTATCATAGTGCAGAAAGGAATTTTCCTGCACTGTAAAGTGAACACATAAACTAAATGCAAATATTACCTAAGACTGTCAGCAGGGATATTTTTTGTTTGTGTTTTTCTTTTGGTAACATAAGTAAAATAGCGTCTATTCCACTACATTTGCATTCATTTACAAAACAAAACAAATTTTACTTTCAATTCATAGAGAGCACATACAATTTCTTATGCTAGAAAATTTTCTCTTTTAAAATTAAATTTTACCTCCTTGCCACTTTAAAACTTAATAAGCAGAATAGTTAAACTATACACAGTGACAAAGGAAATGTGTACATGCTTTAAATATAAAAAGAAAATGGCAAAACAATTCTTAGAAAGGAGAATGTATGTATCTATCCTTACCTACACATGGCTTATTCTAGTTCACTATCGGTTTTAAGAAGGTTGAAATTTCTCAAAGTCATAAAGTGTAACAGATACTGCAGGTGTTGAAAGCAAAAGGAATTCTCTCCATGCTTTTAGGACTGTTTTAGGCTCGCCCTAGATTTTAAATGCACTGGAAATGGCTTGTAGCGGACAATTGTGATATTTTTCTCCATACACAGTTGTTCCTTTATGACAAAAAAAGGCTTCAATATTGTGATAAGAATGTTGTGTCCTTTGCTTTTGTGACACTGAGAATTCCAGAAGAGCTGGACCCCAATGTCAATATGCTTCTCCATAAACAAACAAAAATCTGCTTGGAGCAAAAGCAGACAAAAACATTTTTTGTTGCTTAAGCTTTATAATGTGAAAGGTGGCTTTAGGAATACCATTTCTGTCACTACGTACTCACGCTGTAGATCAGTTAAAGATAAAAATAAAAAGAAAGAAAAAATACAGGAGCAAAAAAGAAAAAGTGATTGCTCATTAAAATTTTAAAACTTTTTTTTTCTACTGAACTGTTTAGTTCAAAAAATATATTAATTTTATCTATTAAAATGTTTAAAATTACATCAGTGAAATGAAACAGTTCTTTTCAATCAAAAGGGAGTTATATTTCTGCAAGATCCTAGAGGACACCAGTTTCATACATGATTAGTTCCTCTGACTTCAGTGAACCTACAGATCTAAATGCAAAGCTAGGTTTTTGTCTGCTCTCAGCCTAATTGGTAATGTGTAGAAAGGCTACAGAGAGAGTCGCCCATGGTTTAGTTTGTGTAGATATGGTTTCTTGTTTCTTCTTTTCACACGCATTAAATATCTTCCAAAGGATTTACTTTACATCTGCTCCTCTGTTAGCCTGCAGTCACTGGTTTGCTTACTGCTGCAGCTGAAACCTCAGAAGTGCAGCTCTGAAAGGCAGTGCTGTTTCTGCAGGGAAAAAAAAAGAAACAGATGACAACAAAACTATCACACACAAAAAAATGTCTCTCTTTTATCATTCTAATCAAACCTGATTTTCATTTTTGAAAGTGTAATTCTAACACTACACCTGGGAATACGTGATCATTACAGCTGAACCTGGCATGTACTTGGTTGGGCTTGTCTGAGTTCCATGGGATAGAGCTTTATCTGGTAAAAATAAGGACAGCTGCATGCAGATGCAGTGGAACTCTGCTGATTTACACCAGGTCAGGAACTAGTTCTGTGTATTGATTTACTGCAACCAATTTGAACCCATTAGACTTACGCCAGTATAAACCTGAGGAAACCCAGTGGTGAATCAAGCCCAAAAAGAAAGAAATCTTTAGATAACTGCTTAACAGCTGTGGAAATATTGGCTAGTTCTCTTAGGACTTCATTACCACATCTGATGAGAATGCTGATTTATGGAGCCCAGTAAACAAATCTCAGCAGAAAGGGTGTCCCAAAAAAACCAGGGAAACATACATAGTACAAGAATACACCATCTCAAGGATTGTATTTTCTTGCAGTCTGAGCCACTAAAAGATTTAATGGAAGACATTTTTAGCTAGCACTTTGGATTTAAAGGCAGATGAAAGAAGCAACACAAAGCCCCTGTGGCCTGTTGATATAAAGGACCAGGGGCAAGGAGGATCCTAGCACTTGGTTCATTCAATGACTCATCATGTAACATTGGACTCATCATTTGACCCTTTCTTGCCTCAGTGAACTCAAGTAGAGATTAGCGTGAAAAATGTAGGTTCCTATTGGAAAACAGATGATTTATAATAGACCTTCCTTGTGTAAATACATTACAAAGAAGTGGTAAATCCATAAATTTTACATCTACAATCATAAACAATAGAGTGAATGTCTGCAACAACCTCAATTTCTCCTTCATTCTTCAGGTTGCTTTTTTGTCTTACTGTATTATTCTCACCATAAAACCATGCACATTCATAACAGCTCAGCAAATGAGAGTAATGTTGTTACTTTCTGAATTTGTGGTCTGGTAAGAGATACAAGAGTAAAACCAGATTCCCACTCCTTCCATAAATCAGTGAATGCAATGACACCAGTTATACCTACTCCAATATCAAAAGTAAGTTTTACAAAAACTGTTTTGGACAGCTGTCCGGACCAAGCAATTTCAGATGCTGATGGTGTATACACATGTGTGTGCTGAAGATGCAGAATGAAACCTGTTCACCATCTGTTTTTCAGACATTAGTACATTTTGTCCTTTATCACATGAATATGTGGTCCACAAACTGTCTCATAATGAAGGTCATTTTATTCAGTAATGAATTGTGTGCTCCTCATCTCCAGTTGCTTGCAAGGGAAAAAAAAAACAAACATAAAAATCAAACACTAGGAAAAAAAATCAAGTTGTCAACAGCCTTTGTTGTCTTAATTTTACATTTTAATGATTAGGACAGATCTCATCACTGCTGTTTTAGTCATCAAAATTATCACAAAAGTTTTGACTATAAACAACAAAAATATACAAGTGTTTTGCCTGTGTATCGGACAAAAGATCTAAACATATTTTGACAGACCGGCTGCATAAAGGGCTAATGGCATAAGAAATGTGAAATGATGGTAAGGTTATGAAACACATTGAAAAAACACACATCCCATAAGAATTAGGATTCTTTCAAAGTTCAAATGTCAGCCAATTAAATCCTCTGTTTAAACGCTGAGACAAAAAGCCACAAAGATCTCAATGCTATCTCATCAGAAGAAGGTTTTTTTTTACTCTCCTGCTGGCAGCTTGTAGATGCAAAAGGTCCTGATATGGAGAAGGGTGCAAGTATAGCAGCAGCTAAGGAGTCTCAATCAGATAAAGTGACATCTGTGACAGATAGCTCTCTTACACAGGAGTCACACAAGCCTTGCTTGCTTTTCTCACGGGAATGATCCACCACTATTACAGTATCTCTAATGCGGCTACTAACATGAAGTTCTAAACTCATTCACAGTTTGAAACAAGATCACATTTACAGTGAAAAGCCAAAGTCTTAAGTAGCATGGAAACTCAGTTCAGTTTTCCTTATCACTTCTTTTCTATAGCTTTAATCAGGTGTTTTATTTATTAGGGGTTCAAAAAATAGTCTCAATGAATAGCCATTCATTTCTCCTGAACTCATACATTTTGTACTTTTGATGCTACATGAGCATGTCTTTAAATACAAGTTTGGAAAAGATTTTTTTTGAAGTTAAAATAAATTGCACTTTCATGTTATGGATGATATCATTTGCACAAATATTGAAATAAAAAATACTTAAAATTAAGCTTTGTATGCATTAAAATGCACATACACTACAATAAGAAAGCATCTATATGATTTCATAACATGATTTCCATATAAAATCCAATCATTAGATATTCATTTCAGGTCTAAACAGAAAAAAAAATATTAAATGGTAATTTAATAAAAAAATTGACTCAGTTTTGAGTATCAGGAAAAGATGAAGTAAAGATACCTGGAAATGTAATGAAAAGGTACAGAAGAGGACAGATTTTCTAGAAAGGGTTCAGGGATTTTTTATATTAAACAGGTAAAATGGAAGAGAAAGAAAAATTTGCATATTGGACTAAAGAATAGGATGCTTACAGTAATGATAGTAGAATAAGCAATCTAGGGTATCAGAGGAAAAGCATATTATTATTTCTATCTGAAAAATCTCTTCAAGCAGAAAGTGATACACTGTGTAAAAGACATCCAGGAAAGGATTCTGTATACCAAGTGAATACTACAGTGAAATTTAAATCAGTTTCTTAAAAGAAAATATCTTCTGTCACTTTATAGATATGACCAAAGAGAGAGAAGGAAGACATAATTTTGAACGTGAGCTTCCTCTTGACTCCATTTTAAATAATCTGTGCTTGGATTTTTAATCTCTTTCCTTCTGATATATTCTGGTTTGGTTTTTTTTTCTGACTGAAGGAATTTTTTCTTGATTGAAAAAAATCATCTGTATTCTAAACATAGCCCCATATGTCTCAAAGTAAGTGATTTGTCTTCCAGACATTGTGCATGTATGTGAGTACTTAACAGGATTTCTTTCCATGATTTTTTAGTATCAGTGAAGAAAAATCTGTTCTTTCTTTTCATTTAAAGTTGCCATTGACCTGCAAAGGGCCTGAAAAAGTGAATGTTGTGATATAAGCAAGTGTTACAAGAATCATCAATACTGCAGATTATGCGAAGTTTTTGAAGTCAGAATAGCACAAAATATTAATTGTAAGGTAAAAAATGTCTGGTCTTTACAGAGAGATACATTTATTAACAAAACACAGATTTTTTTTTATTCCCTAGAGCTCTTGCAAATGCACAAGACACAGTCTCAATACATCCAGGGCTGCTTCAAAACAGATTATTGATATTCTGACCCACAGCTCTCTTGGAGGATATTGAGTATCAGCTGCCTCAAAGGTTGGCGCCAACCTTCCTCTTCTATGCACCACAAACCAGAATTAATTGCAAATCAATCGAACAAACTACAACTGATCAGTAAACCAATTAGTAATTTTAGCTGTTCATCCTGTCTTCATTTACTAAGGGGAAAGATGTGGGATGAAGGAAAGTGATTTCTAGTTAACATTTACGATTTTTTTTTCACTCTGGTAACAAGGATGCCCTTGTAAAAACATTTCAAGCAGGGACATATGCAAGCTAGGCAATTCCAGCACTTTAATTACATTCTTCTTATGGTTCTTTGGTTCTTTTTCCTTCTTATGGTTCTTTTATTTTTTCCCCTGAGGCTTTCCTTCTGATGACACTGGATTCTATTTTTACATTAAAATTTTCCATGTGTCTTACCCATGAGTTCACCACTGTTTCTAAATTTATTAAGAATATTCAGAGTGCAAAAACCTACTCCTATATGCATTAACTTCTATTCTGACTCTCACTGGATTACTAAATTGCTGCTTGCTGTTTCTAAAATTGGATGAATCCATAATCACCTCTGGAGTACCCATAACTAAACTCTAAAAGAGTAGCTTTTATTTTGATTTGATTGAGATTTTTTTTTTTTTTTTACCTTGCAAGTAACTCAAGAATTAAATTAACTTTTTTAACAATCTACATATCACTTGAGTATAAGTACTTCACAGTTTAAACAAGGTAGCAATGAAGGTCACATCTACATTGACTTGATCTTTCTCATTATACTAAAGCAGAGGATTCCATGGAAAATCTAATCAATCGAATGTATTATAAGTGGCCATCAAAACACGGCAGATTATATTTTATGCAAAAATATAACTTGTAAGGAAAGAGAGTTATGTGGGCAAAAAATGCTTTTACTGAAGAAGCCAAGGAAAAATAAACAAACTAGTACTCCCATCAGGTACATTTCAAGGTCTCAAAAGCTCCTGGAACATCAGCATATGCATACAAAAGAGTTTTAGGTGTCTTCCTTTACAGCAAATAGGTATCCAAGAAATTAAATGTCTAGAATTGTCTGTTACTAGTAGATTACTCAGTTGGCATTTTTAGAATTACTTTTCATAAGTGCAATTCTTTTTTGTTTGGTTATTAAATCCTTGCTCTTCTTGATAAAACAAAGGAACATTACCAAGAAATAAAACAAGATTTAACATATGTACTACCACTCATACCACTATATATAACCTCTAATAAAAAAGAAAATAAATATATATTTTTTCCACGAAAATAATATCTTTTGTGTGAGACTGTTTAATACTGAAAAGGTTGAAAACTGAACTCCAAAAGCCTGACTGATTTTGACAGCAGAACCTTTCACCAGATGATTGAAATTAACAGTTTCTTTCAGTTGTCCTAATTAAGACCAATGGGAGTTCTGGAATTCACCAAAGTTGTTTCAAGTTGCTCTCTTGTTTAGGTGTTGGTGGTATCAGCTTCTACTTTATTCAACAAACGGTTTAGTCTAACTTGAGAACAACTCCTTTCTTAGGGTTCTCTTTCAAGAACTGCTTGGATTGATACCTTCTATGAGTGCTTCTTAATAGAGAGCACTGCAGTTAGTGATGAAAAGGATATAATTTCTGGTGAAAGATTAATACATGGTGGGAGTAACTCTGACAATATGAATACAGAACTGTTACTGAACTAGCAGACACTAAGGACTCACAGAAAACACTGCTAGCCTTTTATAGTGACTGCCCTTTGTCTGCTATGAAAAGGCCAGAGCTGGAACATAGCCAATGTGGGGACACCACCACTTTCAGTGCTGAGTTTTGCAGGAGCCTTTCATAGTTTATAATCTGGGTGCCTGAATTTAGAGAAGAGGTTGCATTAGAAAGGAGCACATAGCAGGTGTGAGGAGCATGCTGGCTGCAGTTGCAGAAATCTCACACCAGGATCTCCACATGCTCTGGGGACTGGAAGTGCCGTATTTTTTTTCTTAGCAGTACCTTATATACCTTGGTGACACTTACTGCAAAGGGTTGTCATTAAAATGGGATTAGATGAGGCGAGCCCAAAGTTTCAGATCCAGCATGCACCCAAGGATGGCAGGCACAGGCTTACTTCCTGTATTTAAACTTCTATCTGTAAAGAAAATGCTGTGCTCACCAATCTGGTTGAGCAACCATGCTCTTGCAACTGCACATACCAAGCCATGTTTGCTAACCACCAGTAAAAACTTAGAAAGGAGCTAAGGAAACCATGACTGAGAACCATGATGCATCCTGTAGCTCTGGTCCACAGATTTTCCAGGGCAGCAAATGGCTGCATTTTGGTCTGACTAAACACTCACTTCCCTAAATACTCATAAGTGAGGTCTGGAAAGTGAGAAAGTACTTCAAAATTCCACATCTGAGGCTTGCCCAAGGTTATTATGCATGATGCATCTACTGCATAACTGTAATTTTACAGCTATTACATATGACAGTTCTACCATGCTCAGAGTTTAATCTGGTTATTAAATGTATGCCTATAAATTTCAGACTTTCTTCTTAAATGGATTTCAAGCACATTAGGAAGTCATAAATTAAGTGCTATTATATTTGAGAGAAAACTTTAGTATTGAATTTTTCTTGTAAAGTATTCAAAATCTCCTAATTTTGTCTTCATTGCTATGAAATAAATGGTTGTAGAATCATAAATAATTTCATATAGTCATTTATATGGTATCATTCAGAGAATGATGTATCATTTGACTTTCATTGAAGAGTTAAAAAAAACTCTTGAAATAAAAGTTGTATAGTGGGTTGGTTATTTTTTTCCCTTGGGAGATTAATGGGCCATTTAACTGAAAGATGCATGTGTTGTATTTCATCTTTTTTAATGTAATTATAACAGAGGAGGTGGAGGGTTTAGACTTTTACGAAGATAAAATTGTCCTGTGCTTCAAATGTAATTGCACTAGCAATGAATTTGGTTCAATTTTCTGATGTACTTGGACAACTTAACCGGTGAATGTTTTTTACATATTTGCTGGTATTCTTTCTGTTAAGATCTCCTTATATAGTACATATACATATACCCTTCATATGCTTAATCTTTCTTGTAGTATTTCTCATTGTCCTTACTCATATATGCACTGTGTAGAGGAGAGATAGTTGATGATGGTTACCAGGTCTAATTCCCACAGTCTGGGTTCTCTTCCTAAAACTTCTTGTTCTAGAGTTCCTGTATGATCTTGAGTAAACACATCTATTAAAAACATCATGGCTTTACCTGAGAAAGCTGCAATGTTCTTTACCCTTTCTGAATCCCTGAAAGCTGTAGAGCAGGAGCTCCCTGTTTCTGTTTCTGTATTTGAGCTCTGCTTCACTCCCTGTCCCTGAGCAAAGCCATGGGTGCACCACCAGGTGCCAGAGAAACCCAGGCTCCACCTGCTCTCAGGACAGGCATACCAGTGAGAAGGAAAAGGGGACACCATGATGTTCGAATGGACACATTAAGAGTGGACACACTCCACTTATTGTTTCCATGTCTTTACATGGGATCCTGAAGTGAGGAAAAGAAGTTGTCCATGTAAACACTAGGGTGTCAGTGATTGTCTTCTGGCCCAGAATCAAAGGTCTGTACCTATTTTCTTGCACTGTTAAATAAGTGGCCAGGCCCATAAATGTTATTGGGAAGGTCTGAATCATCATCCAGAGCTTTCCTAGATATGGGCAGCACTCGGATCATGCTAGAACTCTGCTAGAAGGATTACTAGCAGTTATATGGGAGTGAGCTGAGCTTAAGTCCAAATCCTATTCAGTTTCCTGAAGCAAACAGACAACCAGCTACCAAAGCATGGCAGTGGGATATGTGAGCTACCAGCATGGCAGCAGAGGAGTAGGGAAGGCATATCAAGTCTTCTCTAGAAAGAAGAAAGAGAAGGAGAAAGGGGAAGGGACAAATAGGTATGCCCACATATGGACTTAGTGCCATTGCACTACTGACAAGGACAATAAAATGTATACTGATCCTGATCTGTGACAAATCCTCATAATAATTTATGTATGTTTCCAATAACAAAATTAAGTGACTAGTATGCTTTGCATTTAATATCAGCTGGTATAGATGGGTCATGATTTACTTCTACAGCAGCCACTCAGAATTAGCTTATCCTCTCAAATATTAGTCAATTTCCATAAATATTATAGATTTTTAAAAATTACCTAATTTTTCCCTGTTCCCAAAAATGTATTTTCCCTTTCTCATTATGTTTTCACCCATATAAGGGGTGAGGCCCTTCCCAATGGGGAAACCTTCAGAAGCAGCTCTGTTCCCTGAAGAGGTAAATTCCTTCTCCAGCTACAACAATGTTGATAGAAAGGCACTTGTGTGCCTTTTTCCCAAAGTAAGAGGACAAGTGGCTCAGATAACAGAGGAATTACACTTCCTATAGTATATATATATATATATATATATATAACCTTTATTCAAAACTGCTGTTAAAAAACCAAACTGGATTAACATGGAGCCAGCTTCTTTCACCAACAGGGTAAAAAAATTCTAAAGAGACAAAATACTTCAAGGTAGTTTCACAAATACTGAAATTTTCCAGACTTACTGGTCCTGTCACATTTAATTTAACTGATGACATAAACACTAGGCAGGGTTACACAGAATTATTTTATGGTTTTTTATGAACCTCAATTTTTTTGTCTATTATACTCTTTAACACTTACAATTGCCTTGTGAACTGAAGTGAAATGCATCATTAATCCCTGAAAAGCACCTTGTGTTTAATTATTTAGACATGTAGGGAGATTAGGCCTCTTAAGACAGAAGTTCTTTTCAAACAACATAGTCTTAATTTGCTCCTATTTTCTCCTACTCTTTCTTTTCATTGCCAGATTTGGGAGATTTTTACAGTCATCTTTTTATACTATTCTGCATTATTATTAAATTCACAGTGAGCCTTAAAAAGTTCCTCTAATGGATTGTATTTTTCAAGGCAGTGAATGCAAATTGCCGGAAGAAATTTAGCTTTTCCTCAAATATGTGATAGGCTTTTCTCCTACCCAATAGGAAGTGAAATCTTATATAGCTTCACATATTTGGTGATATAAAAATGTCTTATTATTTTAAATACTGGAATAAATTGTAGCAGTTTTCTAAAGTTCTTTCATTTACCACAAATAGATAACAGGCACATGATTTGTAATTCATCTAAGAGTTTCCACAATTCTCAAGGGATGTTTAATTGATCAACCTGGAATCATTAATGGTGATTAGCATATTCACTTAAAACTATTTCAGAATGGTTTTCAAATTTTCAAAGCAAAAGATATTTCTTCGTACTTTACCTTCATTTTTATATTCAAGTTTAAAAATTGAAACGGTGAAGAAGGCTTTTAAATTCTAGGATAAAAAAAAAAGGTGTCAAACTTTCGAAAATCTATATATCTGAAAATATTGCTGGCTTATTCATAGGAGCAAAGGTCTTAATTTTGCTATGTTCATTACTTGATGGAGAGCTGATAAATTTCAGTGAGCTTCTCCACTGTGATATCTCAGAGCTGACAGGATATCAGTACGCTAGATTAAGTGGCATGAAAAGTTGAAGAGGTATTCAATTAAAGAAGGATTGAAGAACTGTCATACACTTAATGCTTGTTGACATGAGAGTGATTTTTCTTTTTTTTTTTTTCCTGTTTGAAAAGGACCTGTCAAAGAAATATGATACTCTTTTTTGATAAGATTCCAGTTTGGTTGATAAAGATTTTCACAGAGACATAACAGGTCTAGACTTTTAACAGGTTTTGTGTTCATATCACATGACATTCTGCTTGAGACACTAGCAATATTCAGTATCAATAAAAGACATACTAAAATTTGGTAATTAGATGGTTTTCAAAAAGTACTTGTCCAGGTGAGTCATTATCACATGAGGATTTTGCACTGGGATTCCACAAAGACCCAGTGCTACTCAACATTTTAACAAACAATATGCAAGTAAATGTAAAATCCATGCTCTTAGAATTTGAAGTTGACACAAAAATGATATACAATTGATGGGGACAGACAGGCATGATTAATCATCAAGAAAACTGGGACAACTCATACAGCATGTTTTTTAATACACCCAAGGAAAAAGTAATCTGCCAATGAATAGTGAGCACAGGTAATATCTTAATGAGATAAACTTTGATTCTACGATTACTGTGACAGTGGAAAAAAGATCCAGGGTTTATGGTAGATGAGACCTGAACATGGCTATAGCAAGAATTAATTCTGGGATCCCAATATGACAAAAGGAAAGGAGCCAGAGAAGATACTATAGAAATACACTGTAGAAGATATCATATAAGAGAAGAACTCTTAAGAGGTCTGTCTGTTTAACTTAACAGAAAGAAGATTGAATAGTAATTTGATTACAGCTTGGAAACCAGATATTAGCCATATCTTAATCTATCTGGTAGGAGTACAATAAAAAACAGTAGCTGAAAGCTGAAACCAGACATGTAAAGTGGAAAGAAAGCCATGAATGTAAAAAAAAACTTCAGCCATTTGAAAAATCACAGAATTGATGGACTTTCCATCTCTTGATTTTTTCATTAAAGTCTGATGTAAAGGGCTAGTGATATCCTTTGAGATCAGTAGATTGTATTCCAGATAAAATATTAGAATATTATCTATCACGTGTAATTGCCATGAAATCCATTACAATTAGGGCCTGCCTTTGTATTCATTGTATAATACTGAGGTATTTAAAACCAAACACTGGTGACAGAAATGAAAATTTGATTGAAGTCTTCAATCTGAGAATGATTTATTCCCTCTGTCCTTTCTAGAACAAAAATCATATTTAACAAAATAATTCTACTGGATACATACTTAAATGTTTATGACTTGCTAAGTCATTAAAAAGATCTCAGATACTAATAGTGTAAAGAGTCATAATTTCAAATGGAAGACATCAGAGGTAAGAAATTAAATGGAAGAGAATTTTTTAAATGCAGAAGGCCTGCCAATAGTAGCTCAGATCTGTGATGAGATAATTCAAAAAGGTTGGGGAAGGTCTAAAATGCATTCATTCAATTCTACTACTCTATGCTCTTTATTTAGGCTTGGTCTGTCTGGAACCAATCACAGAGTGCTTTGAATGCTTATATGAAACACTGAGACAGCAGAACATCTGATTATGGGTGATTTTCAACACTTTCCAAGATTAGCAAGAGCATGTGAAGGAAGAGCTGAGATGCTGTGTATTTAGGAAACCTATGCATTCATTGTCTATGCTGCACTATACAATATTAGCTCACCACTTAAAGAACAAGCGATAAGTCTACAGGAATGGGTGACATGTGTCCCACCGTCCTAAGGGAATTGGTGGATGTTGTTGCCAAGTCACTCTCTATGGTATTTGAAAATTCATGGTGCTCAGGTGAGGATCCCAGTAACTGGGAAAAAGGCTCCAATCTTTATAAAAAGGGTGAGAAAGGAAGACCTGGCTACACACCCGTCACATTCACCTCTGTGCCAGGGAGGGTAATGGAGTAGATCCTAATGGAAACAATGGCAAGGCACAAGCATGTGCAACCAGCGCAGTTTCACCAAGGGCAAATTGTGCCTGACCTGTCTACAGGAATCTTCTACGTATGGAGTGACGGTGGCAATAGAAAACGGAAGGTTTCCTGATGTCACCTCATTAAACTACTACAGCAGGTTTTCAACAGGGTCCTACATGACACCATTATTACTAAATTGGAGACATCTGAATTTGAAGGATGGAATGTTTGGTGGATAAGGAATTGTCTGGATGGACACAGTCAGAGAGTTGTGGTCAACAGCTCTGTATCCAGGTGGGGGCTTGTTGTGAATGGTGTCCCTCAGGGCTCTGTCTCGGGACCAGTGCCTTTGGGTATCTTTCTCAGACACAGTGGGATCAACTTCACCCTCAGGAGGTTTGCAGATGACATGTAGGTGCAACTGAAACAAGAAAAGGATGGGATATCCTCCAGGGGCTCCTGGTCAATCTTGGGAAGTGTGACCACAAGAAACCTCATGAAGTTGGTCTTAAGTGCACCCAGTGTTGCACCTGGGTCAGGACAGTCCCAGACATGCATACAGACTGGGATAAGAACTTACTGAGAGAAGTCATGTGGAGCAGGATGTGGGGATGTTATTGGATGAAAGGCTGGACACGAACCAACAGCCCTGAAGTTTAGCTGCATCAAAAGCCAGTGGCAAGCAGATCAAAGAAGGTGGATCTCTCTCTTTAACTCCCCCCTTGCATGGTCCCAGCTGGGGTGCTGCATCCTCAACACAGGAAAAGCATGAACCTGTTAAAGAAAGTCCAGAGGAGGCCACAAAGTTAATCTGAGTGATGGAGCAATTGTCCTAAAAAGGCAGGCTGAGAGTTGGGGTTGTTAAGGCTTGGGATGAGAAGGCTCCAGGGAAACCTCATAGTGACATTGCAGTTCCTTAAAGGGACTTTCTATTGAGCTTGCACTAGGGAAATTAGCTTATTTTATGACCAAGTCTTGAAACAAAAAGGGCAAGAAACTTGTCAGCACTTACAACTGATGTTGCTCCAGTAGATACAAAATAAAGAAATATGCATAGATGCAAGGATATCAACAGGTGATTTTTATATACAATTACAATAGAAAAAGTGAAATCTAAGCTTTGCATTCATTCTCTTTTCAGAGCCCCTACTGCTAGTGAAACTTCCTCTACAGGATTCTTGTCAATGTTTTACAAATATTTCTTATGCCAGTTCTGTAATGTAGGTTAGATACATCTAGATACCAAACTACCTACTAAAGTTATCTGTCCATCTTGCTTTATGGTCAGTTAATTATTTTAGTAAATAATAAGTGATGAGGAAGCAGAATGCATCACACTCATCATATTAATTGCTGAATGACTAATGAAGAAACATTTTCCCACCATTTCAGATTGAATTCCAGGGAAAGCCATAAGGTCTACACCTGTCACCACTAAACCAAGCTTAGTTACTTAACACGTGAAAGCAGGCCAGTGTAAGATGCTATTTCACACCAAGCAATCTGAATACATGCTCTTTTTAGAAAATATAAAGTTTCTGTTATAAATTACTATTGAATTTATGTATTTTCTATTTTCCCTGTTAAGGAATGGCCATTCTTTATGTGATTTGCCACATCCAAAAACATTTTAGAAAAAGTATATTATCTTTCATTTCATGAAAGATAGCATAGATGAAACAGATGAATAGCATAATTTATTAATTTTCTTTCAGGTTTCTCTTGCCTTTAAATTTTTTATTTTAATTCCTTGGTCTTAGAATATGTACAACAACAAAATTACTCATAATAGTGCTGGGATACTTTATTAAAAGCAGCATTTATTATTTCAATTCCTAATTGTTTCTATGTAATATTGGGTACTTGCCGGAGAAGATGAATCTTTTCTCTTCTTCTTATCTGCCATGATTAAATTATATATAATTACTGCATAATTACAGGTGTTCTGTCTTCCTTTGCAGGATAATGATAGGCGTGACTTAAAGAAACCTGCAGGTATTTAGGTAAAACAACATGGTAGGTCAATTGCCAAAGTACCACAAGAAATTATCCCACACATGTGCTGAACAGTCTTGTCAGCTATTAACATCACAGCTATAGCTCTGAAGACAAAAAGAAAGAACTGATTGCTTGGAGGTGTTTATTAGCTTGCAACAAATGAAAGAGAAAAAAGTGCTTCTGCTTATAGCTTATCTGATAAGAATCTGTCTTCTCTTTAAAATATTAGGACTACATTATTCACTATTTTTGACTGAGAGGTATCTTGATCCACCAATAATCTCACTGGCCAATAATCTTGTTGGGTTTAACATCGATGATCATTATGCACAGTACATCAGTAATGTACGGATAACAGAAACAAGTTGGTGCCATATTGTCTAAGATGCCAAACTGATAATTCAAACCCAAGTCTCTGGTACTAATCTTCCGGATTAATAACTTTTCATTCAGATATGTCGCATGAGAAAACTGAGTTCCTTTGTATGTTTTCACTTACCAAATATCTGTTCAAACTCATACTCAATTGTTAAATTTCAAAGCCAGTACTATCTGCTTAGATTGGACTATGTATGCTCAGAGTTCTGAAGAGGCAGGAACAGTGCTTTTACTATTATCTTTATTACTTGAGATTTCTAGGTAACTGCTACTTATCCATTATGTAACTGCTACCAATTGTAAAGCAACCTGGCCTATTTGTGATGTGTATTTGTGCATCACCTGATTTCCCTACAGTACATTTCAAAAGCCACTTGCCCCAGAAGTATTGTCAGAGTCTGAACGCCTTCCTTTTGCTTGTATTTCATGTACAATAAGCTTTTCTTTACATCATGCTTGGGGTGTTTCTAGCCCATTTTATCAAAAGCATTAAGTTATTTTTAATATATTTTTTCCTCTTTCCTTCATAATGCTATGAATATGAATTTTTTAAAGATACTAACAGACTTTGCCAGTAGGGATAAAAATTCTTGATATTGGAAGGCTACCCAGTACTTACTGGGGAAAAAAAAATTAGAAAATACCTTTCTATAATACAATGAAACTTTATCATCAGGATATCGCTTGAATAAAACACACAACACAAACAAAAAGATAGAGCCAGTACAAAGTTAACCCCCCCATATTTTAGCAGCTGCTGCCACCTGCAGCTACCTCATTCTAATTCAATACCTCTACCATGGAGCTGTTGAAAGGGTGGATAACTTGATACTGTCTCAGTCTGCAGGAAAGCAGGAGTAGTGGTTGTAGCCCAAACACAGAGCCTAGTATGGGGGAGAAGAATCTTTTTGTTAGTTCTGGAGGGTATGTCATTTTCTGTGAAAGAACTAGGTGCATCCTCTAAAAAGACAGGTTTTTTTATTATCAGGTAGTCAAATAAAACCACAGAAACCAGTGTGCCAGGTATGCACAGCTGTATCCATCTCACTTCAGATCCACTGCATTTTCCTATCCTAATCCTAAACCAGAAACACGGCTATGGCAGGGGATCCCATTACAACCCAGATGACCCCTCTTGGTTAAAGTACAGTTCAAGCTGTCTAGTTTCTTATTTGTGTTGAGGTGAACCATAAGAACTCTGACTGCAAATTCTTTGTATGAGGACTGAAAAAAGAAATGAAAAAGGATCTATGTCCTAAAAAGAGAAGTGTTCACACTGGGTCTGTCACCACAATGACTCTGTAGCACATCAAGTCATTAGACCTTGCACCGTGCACAAAGCTGTAACTGTGAGCATTGATCAAGATTTCTTGTCTTTACAGCCACTTTCACTTGCAGCTGCCTAGACTTTTTCACTTTCTGGAACATAGATCCTACCTACATTGCAATGCACAGCCGCATTTTAACCATGTGTGACAACAGCATATTTTATTTTCTTGTCAGTAACCAAAGAATAGAGTTTTTCACCAAGAATAGAGAATTGAAAGGGAGCTCAAAGGAGTGTAAGAAAAGATACAGCTATTTAGATTTGGAGTTACCAGAGGTTGTAGAGTGATAGCAAAATTATGATACAAAATTGTGTTTGATAAGGACATCCAGATTCTGTGACAGATTTAGTATTTCGGTCCACAAATAAAGTTCAAACTCAGAGGAATGATAGTCCAGATTTTTTTGAAGAGCTTAAAAAGCAGTAGGGGGCAAGAAAGCAGCTGCCTATGGTTAATTTGCCTCTGAAGCAGAGAATTCTCTTGAGAAGACACACAGTTGTATGAAGTTTATACTATTCTGGTAGTGGTGCAATAAACCTGATGTCTATCTAAAAGTCTCTTATAGATATTTTGGGTATTCTGCAGCAGTGGACTAGCACTTAATAGATTTAAGTTGTAAGAGGAATCTTGACAGATTGGATCAATAGGTTGAGAACAGCAGAACAAGGTTCAACATACTGGATCCTGCCCTTGTGTCACAAGAACCTCAGGCAGTGCAATAATGCTGTGTGGGGTCTGTGGGGTGGAATGAGGTCCCTGCATTTACCAGAAGTGTCTCTGTGGCTCTGAGAGATCACCCTGGCCAGAACTGCAGGGTTCTGTGCAGGCAGAGCTTTCCTACCCCTGCCGGTGCTGGCAGTGCACACACACACCCACTGCTGGAGAGCTCGGGCCCTACCAGGGAATCAGAGTACAGAGGCCCAGACGCATGGAGTTCCAGAAATACTTATTCTGAAGGGGACCACAAGCATAAGAGGCCAAATGATCGCCTGAGTGTCCCTTGTTATAGGCACAGGGGTGGAGAGAGGGCAGGGAGATGCAGTGACCACTGATGGGGAGAGGGAAGGGGTGGAGTGAGGGAACAGGACAAGGCCAATGAACACAGAGGATTAACATATCAAGGTGAGATAGTTTAGGGAGAAACCACTCAATTCTTAGGAGCATTTCAACCTCAGAGCAGTCCCACCAGCGTGGTTCTGCTGTTTTGGGACCTATGGGCTCTTTGGTAGCTCCAAAGGTGGACTCTGCCACCCCAATAGTGAAATAGCGTGGAGACAGTTTCTTGAGAGCTGCTCAGAAAAGGACTTGGGACTGCTGATCAAAAGCAGCCGAACATGAGCCAGGGTGTGCCCAGGTGGCCAAGAAGGCCAATGGCATCCTGGCCTGGATCAGCAGTGGTGTGGCCAGCAGGAGCAGGGCAGGGATTGTCCCCCTGTGCTGGGCACTGGTGAGGCCACACTTCGAGTGCTGTGTCCAGCTCTGGGCCCTCAGTGTAAGAAAGACATTGAGGGGCTGGAGTGAGTCCAGAGAAGGGCAGGGGAGCTGGGGAAGGGTCTGGGGTACAAGACCTTGTCAGGAACAGTTCAGGAAGAATAGCCTGGATTAGTGGAGACTCAGGGATTTCTCATTGCTTTCTACAAGTTCCTGAATGAAGGTTGTAATGAGGTGTGGATTAGTCTCTTCTGTCATGTTTGAAGTGAAAGGACAAGAGGAAATGAACTTAAATTGCACCGGGGTAAGAAATTTAGAAAAACCTTCTCTGTAAGAGTGGTTAGCCATTGGAATAAGTTGCCCAGGTGGTAGAATCACTGTCTCTTAAAGCAAAGTCACCTTGTTGTGACACTTGGATATATAGTTTAGGGGATTGACTACCACCATTGATTATGGAGGTGCTAGTTGGACTAGGTGATCTTCAAACCTTTATGATTCTGTGAGAGTAGATTTTGGTTGTATATTAGAAAGAAATTCTTTACTCTGAGTGGGATTGCCCAGAGAAGCTGTGGCTGCCCCATCCCTGGCAGTGTTCAAGGTCAGGTTGGATAGGGCATTGAGTGATCTCATCTAGTGAAAGCTGACCCTGTCCCATGGCAAGATGGTGGTAATTAGATGATGGTTAAGGTCCCTTCCACCCCAAGCTATTCCTACAACTCTATGATTTTGTTCAGGAAAATTATTCCTAATGACAGCATAGTCCTGGTTAGTGCTTCATCTAGTGACATTAGGCTGCTCTCTGCAGACACCTGGCCAGATCCTCAGCTGATTTAAGTGGGTTGTCACACTGTTTATTTGTTTAGGCATTTGCACTAAGTAAAAAGCTTTACATGATTAGACACTGTCTATATTTAAATCACAGATAATTTGTGTGTGCACGTGTGGTTAGGTATAGTTTCTGTGTATGAGAGTGACTACATGCAGTGAGATTTTTTTATAAAATACATGCCAAAAGAAAAATTTTATCGTTATTTTAAAAAATTTTCTAGCTTAATACAATAAGGAAATAGTACTAGTAACTACATATGCACAAAAATTCAGTAATTTTATACGTATGCACACATACACATACAGATGTACATTCCACACTGACTATGACTTTATAATATTTAACAAAAATTTTGAAGAAAAATTATTTGCATTAGCAAATTACTTAGTTTAAGCACAAGATCACAGTCCACAGTACCATTTGGTGGTTATACTTTGGACACTATCTGATTTAAAATTGCTTTTTACAATTCCCTTCTAATACAGTATTGAATCCCACAAAAACTGTAGCATGTTGCATGATAACATTATAAATTGGTTTGTCAGTCATACTTCTGTGTTTACTGAAGCTTTTATCAGAGGCTAAACTTCTCTCAGTCTTTCAGAAAGCATTAATTGCATTTGAATGAGCCAGAAAAACAAAGTAGTAAAATTAATTACATTTTATTTTATCATCTTCCTAATGCCTTCCACAGACCACTATCAAATTTGTACAAAGCAAGGCCAAGACCTCAGTGTACCTTAAATATTTTAGTGTCTTCAGGTCATTGACAAACTTCTTGGTGTCAATCTAGTGATCTCAAAAAACTTGGAAGAGGAATTAAGTTTCAATGGTTGTGCTTTTTTAGGAATGGAATACTAGAGAGCAAAACAAGGAAGAAGTGATTTAGAGCGCAATGAATTCTTGAGGAATTTCTCAACTTAGGAATCTGTATCAGTATTTTCAAATGACATAAATAATCCAATAAAAATAAGGCAACCCTCCAAAACAACCATGAATGTTTTCATAGGATTTCAGTTTTGTTTAGATTGTTAACCAATCACTAAAGGCAGGAGGAGAACATTAAGATATCAACTGCACATTATATTTCCATTTTTTTTTACATATATACTAAATCTTATAGATATAGGATTATTTATATGCTGCAGTACTAAGATTTTTATTAAATAATTTACTGATATGAACGTTTTAGCTAAAATATTGCTGGATGGAAAGAAATGCTATTCACATGGAAAATAAGTGAAAGGATGAAAATGTGAAAATTAAAAACCTTAATTATTTGGCTCATAGAAAGATTCCAAACGGTTTCAGAATCCAAATAATTATTTCAGTATTTTCTTCCCCTTGCTTTTATTTATTTGTGTTAGCAATTTTAAGAAATCCTAAAATGTGCAACAGCAACAAGAAAGTTTCCAGAAGCACTTGCAAGTGTCTCCTGGAGATAAGTGGCACTTCTGAAATAGCTGCCAAGGAAAACAAGTACACAGGGAATCACCCATTTGCCCAAGGTAGGAATAAAAACAGAGCAGCAATCCAAGCTGTCAGTGCTGCCACACACTGCTCTAGGGCAAAAGGAACAACTGTTTCAAATGAAAAGGAGTTTTGGTTTAGCTGAATTATGTCACAAGTGAGCCAGATAAATACAATATCAGTGCCAATATTTCCATGGGTCACAAGGACAAAATCAAAAGTGATTTTGGTTTCAACACTGAGTGACAAAACATTTTCCAGATTTCACTGGAACCAGGACACCTATAGAATGTGCATCTTGGAAAAAATTTACATTATTTTCAGAAGATTTTGCCTACAAAGACAAGACAATCTGTGCCATAGATTCATGCCAGAATTCAATTCTTTCCTCACTACTAAGTGCAACACTGTGCTCACAGTGCTAATCCTTTAGCAGCACAAGCTAGGAGCTACACCCCACAGAAAGACCAGACAACGATAACATCATAATCCAAGAGCTATAACATTAATTCAGTATTGTTCTCTTCCTACATTGAGTTTTCTCAAAAAAGGGAAGATGGGATACTAATAGAAGAAATTTTAAAGATTTGGAACCCTAAAGGCTGCAATATATATGTATATACATATATTTTAATCTTGGCTATAATTTCCTTTTGGGATTGAGTAGTATAGACAGAACAGGTTCGGGTTCAGTCCCCTGCACTTAGTTGTTCTTCCAAGGTATCCACAAAATCTCTGTCCTCAAAAGCCCCAAGCCTTCTACGTGCTTTTTGTGCTGCAGCACAATCTCAGTTGACTGTTACAAAAATACACTTGCAAGAGGCTACGCTGTGAATTTTTATATTGATTCAGCCAATTTAAGATGAAATACTGCACCTGGTGGTGTTTATATACACATGCCATAGTCACAGAAGTAACACATGGAAGCCACAGCAGATCCAGGTCAGCTGCTTGTGGACTTGAGCAGGTTGGAGTTGAGCCACCCTGCACACCTGTGCTGGGGCCAAAGGCCATTCTCTGGGAAGGATGCTTATTTTATTTCACACACAGCCAAAGGTACCTTGCAATGAAAAACGAATGTCTGGAACAATCATAGAACTGCTGTTGTCTAGAAATCAATTGCTGTGTAGCTCACAGACTCTTGTCTGTAAGACCTGTCTTCCTGCAGATCAGCATGAAGAAGGAACATTATTAGCATTTCTGTGCTTTTGCAGTTTTGCAGTTTTGCCTATCCTGCAGGAATGGACTATTTTTACCACGGTGATGTAGTGATATTTAATGGAACTCATTTGAAGGCCAGTATTGCATGTTTATATTTTTCATGAAAAGGTATTGTTCTAATTTTAATGTAATTAAATTGTCATTTCAGTAAAAATTGCCATTATGTTTTAACAACTCAGTAAGACTCATTGTAGTCAAATGTTCTCTATTCATTCACATGCAGTTTGCAGCCAAATAATTAAATTAAAATTACTATATTCCTTTTTCAAAACCTAAGGCAAAAAGTAATTACAAATCAGTGCATGATTCCCAGTAAGAAGCCCGTTATTCAGCTCAATAATCAGTGTCACTTCAACAACAGAATCATAAAGACTATTTAAGTTTCTGAACTAAAATTTTCTTTAAGAAAAGAATAAAATGAATCAGACCATAGGATGAAAAGCTAATGCCTCTGTCTGCTACAAACCTGCTATTTAGCCTTGGGATAAATTTCTGTACTACCGTCTATGTTATAATATATTTTCTGAGGTATTCTAGGTATGAAACTCTTCGATTAAATAGCATGAAGGGGTTAATGGTGCCAAGGTAAGTAATTTCTTTGTAAAGAAAAGAGAAAAGCTGACATTATGCGCAGTATAATTATTTTTTTATTAATTGAATTGAAATACTGAACACTAAATTGTGATACTTAGTCATATAATCCTTTGCAATTACATATTCTACAATAAAAGACTTTCAATTAAATTTTATTGCAAGTCTAAAATTCAAAAAACACCCATCTTTACAACAGAAGCAGTCAGTAGCTAAGCCTTTTGAATAATTTTTCTCAGAAATTAAAAGCAAACTGGGAAAAATTGGCATTATTTTGTCATTTTAGAATTACAACATTTGCCCACCAAATCCTACACAATTGTAGATAAAAGCTCCTACAAGAGTGAAAAGCATGCCTCCTTTTTTTTTCTATTGCTACAAAATATTGATGAAGTGCTCTATTGAGGTAGAGATCTCATTAATTATTTGATTTACAGAAAAAGAAGACAGAGGGAAATGAGTGTCGTGGCTAATGCCATGATGTACCATCTTGAGACTTAAGATCTTTTTAATGTATTCGGCAATGATGCAGCTGAAAGAGGAAAAAGGGAACTGAATGGATCCATTAATTTAATTGAAGTGAGCTCTGACAAGAGATAAAACATCTCAGGCTCTGCATCTCTTCAGGATGCATCAGCACTATAGTAAACAGCAAATGATCCTCAGACACAGACACACACAAACACACTCACAAAGCTAAAGGTATACATAGATTTTCACACATACACACACACACACACACACACACACATCACACAGACCCTCACTTGTAGGTTTACACAGATTCTAGAGATCTCAAGGCCAGAGAACTCTTCCTTTATGCAGCTTCACAAAATATTCAGCACAGAGTCATAGAATGGCCTAGACTGGAAGGGACCTTAAATATCATCTCATTCCATCCCCCTGCCATGTGCAGGAACACTAGACCAAGAAACTCAGATCTAGATCCAACCTGGCCTTGAATATTTCCAGGAATGGGGCGTTCACAGCTTCTCTGGGCAACCTGGGCCAGTCCCTTACCACCCTCACAGTAAACAATTTTTCCTAATATCTAATTTAATCTCTCTCAGTTTGAAGTAATTCCCCCTTGTCCTGTCATACAGGCTCTTGTAAAAGTCCCTCTTCATCTTCCATGTATGTTCCCTTCAGCTACTGGAAGGACACAATTAGGTCACCTACTACATCAAATGTACTCTCATGAAAATCTCCTGGGTTAGCTGTAAGTGATTCAGACTTCTTAAAGAAAAGTTGTATTTATCTTTTTTTGTTTTGTTTTGGGGGTTTTTTTGTTTTTTTTTTTTGTTTGTTTGTTTGTTTTGATAATTTTCACTGTCTTAGAGTTTTCTGAAAGGTGAAGGAGAGAAGGATACTTTACTGCTCCTTATAGAAACTCTGGCGCTGCTTTCTTTTTTGTGTATTACCCCTGTTCCTCCAAATGGCAGAGAGAACTTGCTTTAAAAGAAAAATACCCCTTCTAATATGTAAGTTCTTCTTAGTGGTTGCCATGAGCATTCTCAATTAATAACAATTTTTACTAATACTATAGTAAACTATATATAAACTATATATAGAAACTATACCACTTTACCGATACCTGGGCTCACATGCCATAATTACTGTGATTAATATCAAGAGGCTAATGCAGTAAGAGAGTCCTAAAGGGATATAAAATGACACCATTTTTTAAAACCAAAGTTTTAGTGATGACTTACTTGCTTCCTGAGATCTGGGCTAATACCAGGAGAATTGAATAAGATCAGAAGGTGAAGTTTAGATACTGGCAGTGAACATTATGAATTTATTGGGAAATCTGATAATTTCCTACATGAAACTACAATTGCTACTTAATATCGATATCTAAATGGATAGGTTTTCAGCCAGCTCAAATGAGTCTGTGCAAACACTTTCCATCTGTGATGCAAGCAAACAGAAACTTCTTTCAAAGAATGAAGGCTGTCACAGGAAAGGGACACCCTTAGAAGTTACAGCCCTGAGTAGTTGATGGTTTTTGAAGTTACCTTGCATCCCAACAGTCTTGCTGTAAGCTTAGGTTGATTGAAAGAAAACCATTTTATGCAGTTTTGAGAGCTAATTCTATTTATTATATACACAGAGAATATAGGCTCCACTTTGTTGAACTATGGAAATTGTATTCAAAGAATAAAAAGAACTTTTCTCTGCCCTATGAACAGGCTCATGTTTTCCCTTAGGCTTTGTTTTGCCCTATGATTTCACGGTGAAGCAAAAGCAATCTTTTGTCTTTTAATTTAAAGTCAGGTTTGTGATCATGAGTTTAAAACAATTATTTACTAAATAGAAAATATTTCAAAAGTAAGTGGAGGATGAGCATAGTTTCTTAAAGTAGGAACTGCAAGTTCAGGGATACTCAGGGAACTGGGGACAGTGAGAAATAGAATAGTTCTATAAAGATTTTTAAAATTCAGGGACTGCTGTGGGAGCCATACAGAAATGGATCCATATGTCTGGAGTCAGCCAGTTAATATCCCAGAGCAGACTGCTGGAGTGGCCATTTTAATATCTTTACATCTGCTTTTGCAGTAGTTGAAACTCTAATGACATTAAGCAAAGAGGCAGTGCAACACAGCACTGAAGAAAATTGCATCTAAACCTATATTCCTGTCTGAGCCTACCCATGCAAATCAGAGGACCTATTTCCTACCAACGTCAAACATTCAGTCAAAGCTGTTTTGTTCTGTGGCGTATAAATATTTATTTCTGTCTATATTTTTAGGTTTCCACATTCAGTGACTTTCAGAACAAAAAAAACAAGCAGAAAAATAAAACAGAGAATTTTTAATGAAATTTCTACTTGAAAAAACACATATCCAAATATGAGCCTTTGTCAATTTTGGCATTAGATTTGACTGTAGTATCAACAGGTATTTATTTTAAAACTATGTAGCAATATATAATGTGAGCTTGTTTATCTCTCATTTATCCCCAAGACATTGAAAATTACAAAATCCAATACATCTAATATAGTATTCACCTTTAATGTTAGTTGGATTGCTGGCATTTAACCAATAGTGCATTTAAATTTAAATAAAAAAAAAATGCAAGGGAAACAATCTCTGTCTCCTTAAAGGAAGTCATTTGAGCTGATTATACAGAGTGCAATGATGCATTAATACATCACTGGATGTGAAATGTGTACAGTGTATCACATAATTCTTTATTTAGGGTTTATTAAACAATCATTGACCTTCAGTCTTATCATACACAAAACTGTATCCTCATAGTTCGATAAAGTAGGTTGTCAAAGTAAATATTTACAGCAGCTAGTAAAATAAAATCAGGTTATTTTCACTAATGGTCTATAGTGATTTATTTTTTGAGCAGCTATATTCTTTCCGTCAAGAGGAAGCCCTCTTTGGCATTAGAGATCCCATCCAATGTGAACCCCTGAGAACAGGCAACTGATTCAGAGTTGTTTCCTGTAACTATTAAAGTTGAATTTTCCAGGACAAGAATACCAGAAGCTTTAATAACTTCATTTACAATGGATCAGCTTTTCTGAGTGATTGAGAAACAAACCAGCAAACACTGCCTGATGCTGTGCTACTGAACATAAAAGAATACTACTGTCCTGGCACAAAAGAGAAGTGCATCCAGTTACACTCTCCAATCAGTGTAACCAGTGGCATTAAATAACCATAGAATCTGCAGGATAACCAATCTCGCAGGAAAAGAAAATGACAAATAAATCAATTACCTATAAGTGAGAATCACTGGGATGTCATTTCTTGAAGGGAGGGCCTCACATAAAAAACCACAATTGATAATTTTTGTATTGAGTAAAGCTACTTATGTATTTCTAGTACAAAATAATACTTCTTACAAAAAGTTTCTTTTTGGCTAAAAATACAGTTTAGAAATTATTATCCAATATCATTATCCAAATTATTATCCAATATTACTGGTAAACAGAAGAAAACTTCTGCACAGAGATGATTGCATTGAAAACCAAAGTAACACAAAAAACAGTTTGCAATGTGGTTTTTATATGTACTTTTTCCTGATCTACGTATTTTATAAGTTGTTATCAAAGCACTTCAGGAGAGATACCACATTTCTGTCATTTCTGTCAATTTAAATATTTAGCAATATATGCTTCATGATCATATCCTAGGAGTACTATTTTGGCATCAGTTTTCTGAGAGTAAGGTCATTCAATTCAGAATCCAATGTTGTATTTTATCAAAGGAATATGTGTGAAAATATGTGTTTATGACACCTTCTCCATCAAATTATAACTGCTCTCAGGTATCCAGAGTCACAATCCCCCTAAGACGTCCATGAGACCAAAAAAAGAAAGAAAAGTGGAAGCTGGAGAAGCATTCCTTATGATATATTTAGAAAGGATTTTTTTTTAAGCATAATAATTTTCTTATTAACAACATAATTGTCACTAACCCTTAAAAAATAAGAGAAGTAAATCCCAAACTAGGAGGGGGACCATCCATCCAGACCCTAGTGTGCCACTGAAACAATGGCATTGTCAGTGACAGCCAATATCACACCTGATCTCATTGTGATGGTCTTCAGTGTAAACAGGAAAGCAGCACTTCAAATAAGACAGAATATACAGTCACTCTGCATTTATCAGTATGCTGGGTTGTGTAACAGCTCACCCAGTGTATAGCAAACTCTGATACAGATAACTTGTTGATGGACTGTAACAACAGGTTACTTACTTATACCCAACGTTTTAATTTCAAAGAGGCTTATAAAACAATTAAAATGGTACATCAATTGGAATGTAAGGTGCTCGGGAAAGTTCTTGATTTTTTCTTGTATTAACGTGGCATTTTGTCACTGCTAAAAGAAATAAAATGATTTTTGGCTACAAGAATAACTTCCATAAGAAGCTACCTTTTTATTTTCAACAAATAATAGCAATATATTTTATTGTATAATTAATGTCTGTTCTCAAATGTCTAATTTCATTTTATTTCATTTTGAAGTTCAAATCCCAGACTTGTAGGTTTTTTGGGGTTGGAGGTTTATTGAGTTTTGCTTGGGGTCTTTGGGAGGGCGTTCTTTCTTTGTTTTGGGGTTTTATTTGTTTGATTTAGGGTTTTTTTGGTGTGGTTTTTTTGTTTTTGTTTGGTTGGGTTTTTGTTTGTTTCGTTTGGGGTTGTTTTGTCTGTTTTGTTTTGTTTTGTTTTGTTTTGTTGGGTTTTTCAATCATTGATTGGTTTTGGTTTTTGGGGGAATTTGGAGTTTTTGCTTTTGTTTTTTCAAGGGGACTATTACTAAATCATATGCATATGCCTTATAAATAAAGAGGCAGGGGAAAAAAAAAAAATAAATAATTACAACTTGTTGGCATAGTTGTAACTTACTAGTACACTGGAATAATAAAGTGGTGTTTCAGTTTCATTTGTTCTAATGAGTGGTTTAATAATGAACCTTTTAGACTGTACCAGCTATACGAAAATGGCATAAAATATATAGTGGCTTGACAAATTCACTTGAATTATAGTAAAATCTGTTCTTTTCTCCAATACCATCCATATCTAGAAGGGGAACAAAAAAACCAAAAAACCTGGTTCTGTTTCTCATCACTGGTTTTCTACATCCTCTTAATTTCAATTAAGAGTTCTTAATTTCAACAAGTTCTTCCATATTCCATATCTACCCTTTAAATTCTCTTTACAAAATTTAGAGTAAGAATGAATCTTGTGCAGGAAAATTCCCTAGAAAAATTTCCTTCTCCAGCCTCAGCAGAGGGAATCAGAATCAAGGAAAGGGTCAGAATAGAAACTATGTATCTTCTCCCAAGCCAGATAGCATGAGAGAAATTCTCCAGGGAGAGAATAATATGTTCAATAGGAAAGAACCTCTATTGCCAGTTAAGACAGGAGAAATGAACGTCAAACTTTCATTTCATAATACTGCCTTCTTCTCTGATCTAAAAGCAATTGGAAATGATGCCACAGACACATGTATTTCTATGAGATTTTGCAAAGAGGTATTTAATTAATATGAGAATAACTTCAGAAGGTGCATGGTGCAGTCTTTTGAAAACATATTTGATACAAAAGCTATGTAACACCATGATAAAATTAAATATTACATATCAGTGATGCCTTTTTTTTGGTCACAGATTTCTAATTAAGCCAGCTGTTTAAAGACTTGCTTTCCTTCCATTTTTTGACTTGTAACATAATTTCATTAAAAATATATTCAGTAAGATGTATATTTCCCTGAAATGCACAAGTCCAAGATTTACTTTTATTTTGTAGCAGAAGTCTTGCATTTTCAAATCCCTTCTGAATCTGCAAGGTTCAGAATTCTCTAGAATAACTTCTATAGCCATGGTAGGACTACAGGAAAATACAGACTAAGGGGAATGTGGGCCATCCTAGAAATAAATGTGGCAGAGCAGCAGTCTTGTAGCCAAATAAGAGGACAGGAATTTGGAGGATTACCAGACTCCCTCAGCATCAACAGTGGGTGCTACATTCTTTGCAGCTATAGGCTATTTAACAGAGAAAACCTGAAACCAGCATAAACCTCTTCCTGCTTAGGTGTGTCTTAAGCCTTGTTCAAAGAATCAATCCATTGCAACTCAGACAATGTTAAACGTCTTTAAAAGCTGTGTGAAGAGTGATTTATAGTCTGCTGTTTCAAGTTTAGTGAAGAATGCAATGATGCTTTGTCCTTAGCAGGGGCGATGTTATGTGACCATTCACTTTTTTAATCAGATATAATTCTATGTGGTTAGGATTTCCTTCTCATCCATCCCATTCTCCCCATAAACCTTGGCTCCAGCTTCTCAGAATCACTCTCCGGGATGAAAAATTTTATTCATAACTATCTAATTACTTTATAGCTAAATCGTTGTGAGAGGGACTTCTAAATATTTACTGATTATCTTGCTTCTCTTAAAATGATATTTTTAAAATATTTTTTTAATAGATTTACATTTGGTGGGTTTTCCTACATTAAAGACTGAACAAAACAAGACTATCCACCCATTTATATTTGAAATTTCGGATGAAAAGTCTTTTATTTGATGGAAGTAAATATCCATTGGAGATGGACTGAACTGAAGCTGCTAAAATCTAAAGGAATATCATGGCATGGGGTCTATTAACTTCCTGAGGAAGAATGACAGAACAGACTTGTGAAGAAGGTACAGCTGATCACAGTAACTGCTTGTGTGTCTGCTTGAACAGCTAGTAAGTGTCAGGCAAGAAGATAACTTAAAAATAATGGTAAGAATAGTTAGAAAACATGGGCAATTACCAACAGCTGAAACATTGTATCCTCAGGCCATATTTATTCAGCACAAACTTGTTCGTGAGTCTTGATTTGCTTTGCATGTGTGTTAAATTGGTATTTCTCTCTCAGATTTCCCAATAAAGGCATCAGTACAGGAAAGAAAGGGGGAAAATGAGAAAAAGTATACTAATAAGTAATCTGTGCTTTCTTGGGCTTGTCTTGTCTTCTCTCACTGGATATAAATTTGTGGCTAGTCATCAGCCTTGTCAAGAAGTCAAAAAATGTGCATGAAGTACTCAGAACAAACCCAAACCTGTGGCCATGTGAATCCATTAATAAAAGTTACAAATATTTCAGTGAGCATTTGGGGTTAGAATTATTTTTTCATTTTTATGTAGAGTTACATCTTTATTACCCAAAAGGAGTTTATTAAGCTTGCATATATTTTAACAATTGTACCATCATTTTTCTTCTGTTTCTACCTCTATTTCAAAACTTGTTGGAGCCCTGAGAGTCATCAGCCTGGAGAAGAGATGGCTTTGGAAAGACTTAGGTCAGCATTTCAATAGCTACAGGGGGCTTGTAAGAAGGTAGGAGAAGGACATTTCATAAGGGCATGTAGTGTTAGGGAAAGAGAGGATGTTCTTAGGCTGACCAGAGTCAGCAGGAGGGTAAGTTGAGATATTAGGAAATATTCCTTACTGTGAGGGTGTGAGGCCCTGGAACAGGTTGCCGAGAGAAGTTGTGGATGTCCCATCCCTGGAAGTATTCAAGACCAGGCTGGAGGGCACTCTGAGTAAGCTGATCTAGTGGAAGGCTCACTGTCCATTATAGTGAGGTTGAAATCAGGTGATGTTAAAGAACACTGCCAACCCAAAGCGTTCTATTATTCTACTGTTCTATGATAACTTCCTTGTCTGAAGGTAAAAAATTATAAAAAATGATAAATGGTAAATACATTATGTTTTCACAGAATTATTTACAAAAGTTTTATTTACATATATTCTATACTTAGATTGCCAGTCTTTGCTCTTCTGCATATTCAGTAGTTATCTTTGTGTATCAGAGTCATTTGGATTTCAGTAATTAATGAGTCAAAGCACTGTTTGAGCAACAAACTCTAGCGGTGCAAAGGATCTTAAAAGTTCTCAACACTCCTAAATAAAAAACATAAATAAGGTACTGCAAACAGAATCATGAGTCGCTTTTGAAAGTGGACTCATTTTTCTTTAAATAATCTACTAATTTGTACTGTTTTCCAGAACTGTACATAGTACTCATTGCTCTGTTTAGGATTTTTTCATGAATTATTGAGTTGGCAGAGAGACAGCTAAAAACCTGGTCATGCTGTGGGTCCTTCTTCTTTTTATTTTCTCCACACTGGCCTATTTCCAAACAAGGGAACATTATTTGGCTGTCTTATGAAAGACTTTCTTACTTAGCTGGACCTGCTTTTGCACTGTTCTCTGACATTATATAAAGCTCAGCTGTATTATCAGACCCTTGGATCTCTTTTACTTCACTCACACTTGCTGTCAGCCACTCTTTCTTGCCAAATATGGAGCCCAGCCCAAAACAAATCACTGTTCATGTTTTGGTTTCAAGTGCTCTGACCAGTGTGATTTCCAGTTCTCTTCAGTTTTGGCCAAATGCCAAGTGCACCAGCCTTATTACAAACTCCTGAAAATTGGGGTTTGTAATGGAAGTGCTGACACAGCCCTAAATATTGGCATGAACAACATAATTATAATTATGCAAGGAGAGATGAGTAAGAAGGACACGATTGTTGAACAGAGGAAAAGAGCTGCTCTCGTTAATCATCCCATACATTTGAGAAAATGACTTTGGAAAAGGAAAGGTTAAAATGCTGAAGTACTGAAAGAAGGTGAACAGAAGACCACAGTTCATCCCAGTGTTCCTATTATAGCATCCAGAGATAATGAGGAGATTAAATTTCTCTGAATAAGGACTGTGCTAAATATAATTGTTGTTTCCTTAGGGTCCAATATTAAGCATTGTAGCAAAATGAAACAGAAGAAATTGGAGCCAAACTCTGGGAGAAGCTGATATGGATACTCTGCTTCAGGTTTTTTTTCCAGGCTGTAGCACGGTTTCTAATTTTACACTGGCTTTCAGCAAGCCATTATTTTATTAGAATTAGACTAGTCACAGGGTGTGACTAGTCCTTTCAACCTGTTAGAAAGAGCAGGAAATATGTAGATAGAGAGACAGATCGATATATCTGTGCTTGTACATGCTCACAGAAAAACATACAAGAAATTTATTTGTTTTTTTGAATGCTTGTACGTGGACATTCAAGCACAAACTCACAGACTTAATGTATGAAGCCCTATAGTGGCTTCTAAATATCCTTTTATTTAGAAGTTTCAAATAGGAATCCCTCTCCCAAAATCTGAAATTTGTTACCCGTCGTACTTGTAATAGTACAGGCTTTCTGCATGAAGCTATCAAGAAGCTCGCTCTTACTAAATCAAAAGCCCTGAAAAATAAAAGAAAGAGAAATAACATTTTGAAAAATATATTGAGTCAGTCCTTAAACAGTGGGAATTAAAATCCATATTTCCTTAATTTCCTCACCAATAATTTGTATATTAGGTGACTACAATTTCTTTAAAAAAATCAGATAAATACATAAATATTATCACTTCCAGAAGAGTAATAGTTTAATGGATTTATATGATTTTAGTAAATAAAATCAGAAAGCTACCATAAAGGGTGACTGAGATTTCTAGTCCTGACTTAATGATTTATTTAAGGACATTCACATCTGTTGCAATGGATAGATGTTTTGTTATGGTGCAGTCATGTGTGAAAATTATTAGGAAAATATTAGCTTTTCAGTTTGGATAAAAATTTAAGCTGAACCTGAGTTAACTGTACTCTACTGTTTGTTTCACAGACATTCTCTTTAACTGAAAGATACTTTATCTTGTTTCCGTACAGTCCTGGCATCAGTGAACTGCATTTTCTTCTGGAGTGAAGCCATAACCGTTGGCTTAGATGTCCAGTGCAAGATGACAAAGATGAATCTTTTATCCTAGATGCTCACAATGGCCTAGACTGGTGGTTAGAACTGGAAAGGTCATCAAATATTAATACTTAGTTACCACCATCTTACCTGTGAATGAAAGAATGCCGCTACTTAACATATATATCCCTTTCTAAATAAGTGTAAAGATGATGAATTAATATTTTATGTGAAAATATTCTCATATGAAAGGAAGAATCAATATTAGAGCTAATAACTTTAAAATTACTATTTTTTCCTAAGTTAATCTTCTTACACACTTAACATTTTAATGAAATTTTCCAATATTAAAGGAGGACAAAAACCCCTTAATTTTCAAGCACATATCTAAAAAACATGCAGTAGTATCCAGCTCTATCATAAATAGGTCCATCTTCCAGTGCAATTGGTGGTCAATATAGTCCTTTATAGTGGAGTTTGACACATGAATATCTGTAGATTTTAAAAACATTCCTGTTTGTTAGTTTTATACCTGTTGGCAGATAGATTTATAGCCCCAGAGTCATGGGGTAGCCTGGAAAGCTCTGGGATATTAAATAAATCGGCAAGCAGAAGGAATGACTGCACAATTGATAGACTGTAAAATCATTAAATAGTTGAAAACTTAGCTGTAGAATGAAAGGTACCAGCTGCTGAATGTGAAACTAAAAGAATCAGAGAACAAGAATGAGAGTAGAACCAGAAGTTCAAGACATTTACCTGACAAAGAATCCCTTGACTCCTGTCAGTGTGTTGCTGTGTCTTAAATTGAGAGATTTCATAGTTATTTCTTACTTTAGACCTTTGGCAAGAAAAGGTATCTCAGATACATCTCTGTGCAGGGAAAATTGTGAGGAGGTATCTAGCTGGATGCCATGCGCTAAAAAGGACCAAAAGAAATATGTAAAAACACGAAAACAATGGAATAGGTGTAATTTCTTTCAACCAGTCTCATTGCACAGGATTGTAAAAGTTTGAGTGCAGTAGCAACAGATATGATCTCTGTAATTTGAGCACCATTGTCCTAAGAAAGATACTACAGATTTACCCATGTATTTATGACCTGTGGTCTCTTTATTAATACTGTTTAATGTACAATGTGGTTAATGATCCCTCCAAGAGGACTACATCAAAAACACAGAAAGACTGAAGAACGAGGGGTTGGAGAGCAGTGCCATGGAAAGGCACCCGGGGGTTCTGGTCAATGGCAAGTTGAATATGAGGCAGCAGTGCCCTGGCAGCCAGGAGGGCCAAGCGTGTCCTGGGGAACACAGGGACAGCATCACCAGCCGGGCAAAAGAGGGGACTTTCCCCTCTGCTCTGGGCTGGGGCGGCCTCATTTCAAAGGCCGTTTTGGGTGCCAAAACGTATGAAGGACATAGAGTTATGAGGGTCCAAAGGAGGACAACAAAGATGGTCAAGGGCCTTAAGAGGAAACCATATGAGTGACTGAGGTCACTTGGTCTGTTCAGCTTGGAGAAGAGTAGACTGAGGGAAGACCTCACTGCAGTCACAACTTTCTTGGGAGGGAAAGAGGAGGGGCAGGCACTGATCTCTGCTTTCTGTGACTAGTGACAGGACCTGAGGGAGTGGCCTGAAGCTGTGTCAGGGTGGGGTTAGGTTGGATACTAAAGGAATCTTCACCTAAAGTTTTTCAGTTAGGTTGGAACAGGCTCCTCAGGGCAAGGGTCACAGCATCAAGCCTGAGAGAGTTCAATCATTGTTTGGACAATGCTCTTGGGCACATGGTGTGATGGATGAGGCTGGCAGGGGCAAAAGCTGGACTCAATGATACTTATGGATCTTTTCCAACTCAGCTTACTCTATGATTCTTTTATTCTATGATTCCATGATTCCGTTCTAACCTCATTTACTATAGAACTAAGAAAGTGCTCAAAAGGGGTGCCAGACTTGAAAGATGAAGAATGAAGTTTATGTGAAGGCTAATCAATTGCAGCCTTTTGTTAGATGGTTAATTCTAGGGACAGTGAAATAAAGCTAAAAATGACAACTAGAATAACATTGATTTTCACCTTGTTATTCAATGTGTCAGAATAAAATTTTTAAAAAAAGAAGGAAAATACTTAATCGGATGATTTAAGATCCTGAATAGGATTTATGTGCAGAGGGACAAGAGCCCTTTGGGCTGGAGACGAGTGACTGGGCTACCACTTTTATCTCAGAGGGCTGCAGTGCAGTAGGGTAAAAAGCTGTTGCCAAAACTTGTGAGTTTGTCTTTTATCCACTAAGGATCCCAGCACCAAAGACAGACAGTTTAAATTCAAGAAGTATTTTGACAACACTCTCAGGCACATGCTGTAATTCTTGGGGTGTTCTAAACATTTAGGAGTTGGACTCAAATATCCTAATGGGTTATTGCAACTCAGCATATTCTATGGTTCTATGATCACGTGCAGAAACTGTAATGCCACTCTTTCCTGCACAGAATCGGTCAATCATGTTCAGAGCACACTTTCAAGGTAACAGTTTAGGCAAAAATAGGCAAATTACAAGTATAATGTGTTCAAAATAATAAAGCTCATTAACTTTGACTGTGACTATAGAAAAGAATACAAGAGGTAGAATATAAGACTTTTTTTAAAGAAAATATATTTACTTGAATAAAACTTTTTACCTGCTGTGTTATTCAAAACACATAAAAACAAGTTTTGCTGTGTCTTAATATTTTTACTGAGAGTTAATGGCTATATTTTTTCACTGATCCACAGTACGCTGCTCCACAAAACACAAAAAACTACTCTGTCTCCTCCCTGTCACAATTAATAAACACTCAAAGAATGTGTTAAGTTACCTCTATCATGCAGATTAATAAAGTCTAAGGCTGAGATCACAGATTGCTGTTCACACCATTTCAGATGTTGAGGTCAACCAAGATCTGAACACTGAGAGGAAATATCTTGATTATGACAAGTTTCTCAAGAGATTACATTGTCCCACAAGAGGTTTTCCAGGATCTATAGCTGCAATTTACTCTTTTTAAGCAGAACACATGTATTTTAAATATTTATATATCACTGAGAGGGTTTTGATTCTCATTTAATAAATTTTTATAAAATGAGCTTTATGTCAGAGATAGGCAGACAGATTTCCAGTGTTTAGATATATACTTAGAATTTCCATGAATATGTTTTAAATGCAGGTGGTTGTTACTTCACGTATAGAGTGCATTATTTAATATCTGTGGCCAAATTGTAATAGCCCTGTTTGGACTGAAAGATCTCATATCACATCAGTGTCAGTGGAAAAATGAAATCACAGTTGAATTGAGTGCTGTTCAGAGGAATGAAACAAACAAAAAAATAGCTAGACTGTGCCTGCACCCAAAGTATTTAGTAATTTCTATCAGGCTGATATAGATTATTATTTGTAGGAAGAAGGTTTTCTTCCTACTCACTCTTTTTGCCTTTTTTGTTTATTTAGGAAACTTGTGGTGCTGTATTCAGCTCTGCTGCTAATTTAGTGTATGTGATTGGATATTTACGATCACGGCCATTTAAAATTATGACCATAAAAAAAAACCCAATAAGAGATTCTTTTTAAAGTAATCTCAAGGTGTCAAAGATTGCAGAATACAGAAGCCAATGTAATAGCATTGTTTGTTTCTAAAACATGTCTTCAAGGCTTATGTTTTTTGTTCAGTTTTCTACCATGTTATTTGGTTAGAAACATTTTGCTCACAGTATTAGTATCAGATAATCTTCCCAGATATCAGCTTTGACAGAACTAAGTGGGCAATTTTTATACATAAAGCTGTATTGTTCTCAACATCACTAGCACAAATATTTTCTATTAATACCAAGCATGTGGAAGAGTAAAATTTTCTTGCCTTCACTGCATAGATCCTGCTGTTGAAAAGGAGGAAAGAATATTTTCTGCCTTTCTTTTTGTTACTAATTTGCTGCCTCTGCCACCTTTTCACAATTACAATTTTTTTGCATGGACCTGAATTTTTTTGCCTTCCTGTCAGGACCCCTATTAATTATGTCAGCTGAACATGATATTTATAACACATTCTAAAACTCTATTCTGTTTTGTGTCCAGTGTGGGACACACAACTCAAGAAGGGTGATGAGTAGGTGGGTGGACATTAATTCCAAAAAATATCTCTCAAAAGAATGTAAATATATTTGTTACCAATTAGTTTAATAAACTTCCTTCTTAGGGAGGAATCTTATCAATATATCTGAAAGAAGTATTAAGTTTCAGTTTGAAAACAAAGCCATTGAATGAATAATGACATATTCTCAGTATGAGTTGCAGAAAATATTGTCTATGGAGTACAAACGAAGGTGTAAAAGATAGATATGCACTGTGAATATTTTCCAGAGGGCTGTGTTTAAGATATACTTGCTAAAAATTCTGAATTCTATACAGCTAACCTTATCATATATTACATAAAAATAAGGCTATCCAATGTACAGAGAAATTCTATTGTGGAAAATGGGAATTTTATACTGTTTATAACAGCAAAGAGAAAAATAAATATTTTGTGGGAAAAAAATACCTTGAAAACCTACTGAATTTCTTAGTCTATTTATAAAGTAAAACAACACTAATGAGTTTACTCAACAAATTGACAATTTCATCTTGTCCTACAATCTCAAAACAACTTCACAAACCTAGAATTTTTTCCAAGGGAGGGTGACTAGATCCTCAAAGGTCTATGGCGGCTTCAAGATAAGGAAAGAAAGCTCTTCAAGATGGGAAAATACAGAACTGAGACAACAGCAGAGAGAACCATGGCCTCAAGGCCATGCTTCTATTTTCCATAAGAGAGATACAGGGATACCTATTGAATTTGCAAGGGAAACAAGTTTAAAAGAAGTTTTTCATTAACTGGAATGAGTTATCACAGAACATATTAAAATAATCTGCATTTCATTCCAGAACATTTCATAAAGGACTTAGAAAGCAATTAGACAAAGCAATGGATGAATGGTCAATGAAAAAAATAATAAATGCAATGACAGAAAATTAACCTGTATTAGAAGAATCTGAGATGGTAATTAATTTAAATTTTTGTTCTTTGTTTTTATGTCTTTATAATTCTCCACTGGAGGTAGACTCACTCAGGGAAGCCACTTTTAAGTCATGTTTCTGTGCATGGTATTTAATATATCCTTGAATTTGTTCCCAGTCTTTTTTTTTTTTCTTTTTAATGGAAAATAGCCATAGGAACTTGTTCTTCCCAAATATCTGAATTACTTCAGATGTGTTTTTGGACGGAGAGTGAATTCAATTGGGTAGAGGAGTTTGCACTCGCTTGATTGCATTCCTATTAACATTTTAGTGTTTAATGATACAGTCCTCTTATCTGTTACATGATTCTTGCCCCTATTTATGTTTTTAGTTTCTTCTCTTAGTCCACCTTATGGAGTAATGTGAATAAATTGCCACGTGACTAGACATTTTTAGGCCTTTTTATCAGGTCATATCACTCTGGAGCACTTTCTACACAAACAATCTATTTCTTAAACACATTACTCCATGAAAAACCTATGTATTTTTGGAACAATAGCATAAATTATGAAGGGGCAAAGAAGAAGGTTAGAACTTTTCACTTTGACCATTTCATCATTATGCAGACATAAGCGTTAACCTTGAAATATTTTAACTTATGTCTAAGAAGACAGATGGCTGATGAGAATACATTTTTTTTGTATGAGCTTTCATCAGAATATACTGCAGGTAGAAAGAGATTGCATTATTTTCTTTTTTTTTTTTAAGGAAATTCTGTGTGAGAGAGCATATTCAAAATTCTGCTAAGTCATAATGGTATACAATAATTCATTAAATATTTGCTCTATATTGACATAGGAGAAGTGCTGCAAATTAAAACCTCATGTTATTTGAATACATCTCTGAAAGTACTATGAATTTAAAAATGCTTTTTAATAAACTTTTAAAAGAGAAGTATGCTATTACCCTCTTTTGGGATTTAAAAAGCCATGATGAAAAAATGTTCTTTAGAGGCCACTCTAAAATTGTACAAAGAGCTCTACATTGTGAATTATTTCTGTATTTTTTATATTTTACAAAATTGCCTTTGTATTTTTGTATTGTGTATGTCTCCTCATCAAATATCTCAATTCACACAATTAGCCCAAAGATTTTCCAATGTGAAACTCAATATTTCCGCATTAAACATGTAGCATAATTTGAAGATGGTGACAAAATTTTAAAAACACCAACAAACAACAGGATATACATTCAAAACAGGAATTTTAAGACATCTCTTTTTCCTTGAAGAACTAAGGGCAAATACTTTCCAGAACTTTTCAAAATTGTACCTAGTACAGCTCTGTTCAAAGATAATTCAAAATTAAATTTGAACACAAATACAGATTATTAAAATTGTGTAGATATGTAATTATTTGTACTGTATAAAATATGTAGCCATTTTATGTAAATAACCCAACCAGGATGTTGCAATTTCTGCTTTTGTTTTTACTGTTTATTAAATTAGTGTGTTTTTTACTATTTTTAAAAAATATTTTCTTTGTGGGAACCTGTTTTCTCATTTTTACTAGATTTATTAAGGAGCAGAGAGTATTATTAGACCAACATAAGATGAGCTCATGAACTTTTTTTGAGAAAAATACTGGGTAAACTTGACATAACCTTTAAAAAAAAGCAAGAGAGAAAACAGATCATATGATCATCTTTTAGGATACATTTGTTAATCTGTAAACACTTGGTAGGTATACTCTGAATGTTTATTTATATAAAATTGTATGCATGGCTTGCCATCATCAATCCGTTTTCCTACAATTAACCCAAACATATTTAGTTGACTGGCTCATGGAGGCAAATAGAGTGTCTACAGGTTAAAGCTTGAAATAAAATAATTTATTCTAATCACATTTGAAAGTTTGTTAGTTTTGCTAGGAAAGAAAGATCTCATCCTACCTAATCCTGAATTATTATACTAATTTCTCTGTCTTTTCTCAGCACCATATCAGACTTCCCCTGGCTTTGAAATAACTTCAGATTTTGTTTATGTCTTCCTGACAGGACCCTCATCTTTCTTAGATGCCCAGTACATGGACTTTGTCGAGTTAAGCTGATGACATGACCTCACTGGCCAGAAATTCATCACTAAAGAAAAGGAAATGTTTTCACCTGGAAATGTTCTCACCTAGGGAAGAACAAGGTCCAGTCTCAGAAAATCCAGTTTTTTTATTTATAGTGGAAAAACAATTGTCAAAGTAGAACTCTTTTTAAAAGATGTTATAGTGGCTACCTATAAATGGAGCCTTATAACATGTATTGTTTACATATTGAATAGTTATATTCTAGTTTCAAATTTATTCTCACTTACAAAAAAAAAACTAACAAAAAAACCAAATGTTTTAACTCCACTTCTTATATTACTTGCCATTGTAGGAAGTGTCAGCATATTAATTTTCTAATGGGCACTTTTAATTCAAAAATATAAGTTTAGAGGATGGTGTTCCAAATAGTAAGGACAGAAATTAAATATCTGTCTGTATTTGTAAGATATCACCTTTTGCAGCTGAAAATTACATTTAAATCAACTAAAACGCTCACTGGAATATTTCTTTCATGCAAGGAAGTGGATTTCCATGTTTCTTTCATATATTTAACAGATGGTTTTTAAACTTTTCTTGGGTTGTTACAAAGACCTCAATGACTAATGTTACCACTGTATATTTGCAGAAACCGACTTCTGTCATTGGTTTGTCACTGGCTCTCAATTCCTAAAAACCAATGGGAGTATCTTTCCAGTCTCACAGAGACAAGGATTTTTCATTTAGTCACCAAAGCTGATCACATTTGTATTCCACCTGGACTGAATCTCAGATCTTATCTGTGAGAAATACTGAAACATAAAGATTTGTAGTTTAAAATGGTCTGTTTCTTATGTATTTTTTTTTCAATTTAAGACAAATTAAAATTTTCTTCTATTTCTCCCTTGTTATTGTGTAAAAGGTGTTTTGGACCATGGCATGCTGGTCCATTATGATGCCAGTATAAAAGGTGCCTGAGTCTGTAAGATGAAGTTTAATAATGTTTTTATCAGAGTTTACAGTCTGAGAAGGCTTAGCTTTACGATTGTCGCCAACTCCTTGATGCACAGAGGACTTATGACCAAGCTCACAACACGAAGTCCATAGTGATTCCAGAGAAGAAGAAGACACTGGATTGCCCTCACATTGAGTAGGACAGTGATTATCTTGGTCATTTACCTGAATTAAGCATAGACCGTGAAAAATGAATTAGGAAAATAACCCGAATTAACTGAGACAACATAGGAAAAAAACAAAATAAACACAATTTTCTGTGAAAGAAGAGAGAAATCCTGGGGAGGTGTGGAAAAGACTTTTATAATTCTAATCCTCTGTGACCTTAAGTGTATTTTTCAACAGAGATTACAGTATTGAGGAAACAGGGCAAGAAAAGAAGACAAAGGATTAGAGAACTCATCACAGATTTTAAAAAATATAGCTAAGACTGGTAAATTTGAAGTTGTGAGCAGACTAACACTGGGATCAGATAAGTCAGTTGCTCATTCTAAATTAATATGGGCTTTTGAGAGGTGACAATGATGCTAGTTAAGGAGTAATAGGAGACCTGGTTATATTTATTAATTTTTCAGGAACTGCTTTGCCTAAAACAAAAAGAGATGGTGGATGCAGACATGCACTACTGGGGTTTTTTACTGTCTGTGGAAGCATCACTGATATATTTAAGTTAGACAATTATGCTATGATCTTAGTATGTCATAGAATTTGCAATACTTTTGCTGTTACTTAATGCTTTCTGGAGACTTCCTTTCTTATCAAACAAGGTGGAAAAAAAGCCTTTACTTAAAATAAATTAATATAATGGACTGCCTATTTTTGATGTTATTTTTTATTTCTTAGAAATAACTGTGCTTTAAGCTCATTAAGATTTTTAATCCCCATTTGAATGCTAAATGATTGTGAACTGTATCCTTTTAAAACACCTACCTGTTAACGTTAAGATTTGGCTTCTAAGGTACAAGCTTCATTGTAAAACATAATGAAAATATAGGAGCATGAGATCTGTCCAACGTAAACAACAATGTACTTACACTTCATTGGTTTCCTCTCACTATGACTCTTGTATAAGCTGCCCACACTGTCAACTTCCCAAACAGGTACTTGTCTTGGTCAAGAAGCCACCTTTCTCCTGAGCAGAGTCCTTCTCCCTGTGATTACCTTTACAGGAATGTCAGAAACATATTTTTCTGGGACGGCAAATTAGTCTGCTGAGGTGCTGGAAGAGTGGAGGTAAAAGAAAAAGATATGTCCTTAATGTCTATTGCTCATAGATGAGTATGTATCGCATTGGATCGCTTTTGTCTTTGAAAAGAAGATTATCTTCTCAGCACGCTTCAGCTGGTCGGCTGTCAAAGTCTGAGATGAAAGTGACAGTGTATGATTAAATGGGCTCAGATAAAAAAGCACTCTTAGTCACAAGTACATTTGATGTTAATGATTCATGCAACCTTCCTGCCCCACGGCCAGTGTGACACAGCCGAGGAGAGAAGGTGGGGAGCAAACACGGTGGCCTCAGTTGGTGGCAGCAGGCTGCAGGGCTTCCCTACCCTACCATTATGCCATCACACTCCAGGAGCCCTCACACACCCAGAATCCTTGGTCTTCTAGGACTGGGTGGAGAATACCCAGTTCAGGTTGGTTTAAATCACACAGCTGCTGCTCTGTTGGCTGTTGCTGGGTGGGCTTGCACAGCTTGACTTTCTGTAAGGTAGGCCTTGTTAGGTCTTAATTGAGGGCATCTGCACCATATTGCATGCATATTTGCTGCAGATAATTAAGTAGAAAACACCTTTCTGTCTATCAACCCCAGCCTGGGATCACTCACAGGACACGATTATAGCTCTTCTGTAGCCTCCATGGAGAAACCCAGTACATAACTGTGGTGGATGTTGCTCGTACTGATTTATTATAACCTGCGTACAAAATTCCACTCAGAATGCTACAGCTAGCAAAGAAATTAAACCACAGTCAATAGTGAAAACATTGATGCTGTAACATATACAGGAGTTGTAAAATATTATTGAGGAACCTACAGACTATTGTGAATTTTAATAATGGGAAGCAATGTTCGAGACTGATGATGAGACAATTATTAGTTGCTTCTTGTATATTCTCATTATGAGGATCATTGTTTTATTGATTAATAAAAACTGTGTAATCTGCCAGCAATGCAATTAAGGTATTAATTAGAAAGGTGTTCTAAAAAATAACCACAGCTGATAAATTTATCTTATGTTTTTTTTGCATGTTTTTCAGCTTTCTTTTTTTGTGGGAAAAAAAGGAGAAAACAGTAGCAAAAATGTTTGAACTGATGTCTGGCCAAGTTTAGAGCAAGTATTACTCTAATACACATTGCAAGATATTCTATAGTTTTTGGTGTGCAACTGAAATCCCTACATTTTTTATCAATGGTGCTATTGAGTGAAGGTGCACGAGTCACTGTATCACAGGAGGTCAAATTTACCTAAGAGGTCAAATTTACCTGAGAATATAAATATTCTCACCTTGTGAATGCATAGAAATGAAGATTGTGGTCCGCCTGTAATGGGGTTTTTTTTTCATACTTTCCATGACAAAATTATAATTTTGTCCTTTTGGTCGAGGAAGAAAGAAAAGTATTGTCATCAAATTGGCATTCTAGACAGTAGCACAAACCTGATTGTTTGATCAACCTGGATGCCTATTTAGAAAGTCTTATTAAAGTAGTAGCCTTAATCACACTTAACAGGTAGAAGGATTAATGCTAGGACTAGCTCCTGGAAATAAAACTAGGAAAAAACAGCAGATGTGGTAAGGTAAGATAGTATCATTCACAGGGAGAAGAATGAGAGGACAAAGATTCAATTTCAGATAGTACTCTATCGTACTGGATTCCTCAATTTCAATTGCTTTATTTATTAAGTCCCATATTTCAAGTGTTTAAACAGTCAAGCAGCGTAAACAATGACTGTAAATGTTTCTAGCACAATACGTATCCCCTAGGTATTTCCACACAATGAAAAGTAATAGGATAAAAGAAAAAGTTTTCAAAGTATGAGCAGCTCTCAATGTACAAAATATCATGATGTGTTTGAGAGTTTATAACTGAAAATCAAGTTCTAGGTATCTTCATAGGAAGTATTGAGAAGCTACCATTATGGATAAGACTTCATATTCCATTTGAAACTCTTGTTCTATTGATTCATAGTCAGTAGGACTCAGTTCTCACCTACATTTACCTGCTCTTGTGTATAATATTATATGTGAGCCAGTCGTTTAACTCCTGTTACACTCAGGCTGTCCTGACTAGTACAGTCAAAGGACTTCAGTAGGGTCAAAAAACCAAAATGGAAGTAATTTGCTGAACTTCACAGAGCAAATAAATCCCTTGAAATGAATAGCATTTGTCACTATAGATTATTTCCTTGCTGTAGCCAAGAGATTGTTGCCAATCTTGAAATTTCACAAGCTTCATGCTTACTCTACATTATGTTATGTATAATCATAAACAAGCTTCTCAGGAATATATTTGGCACAGCTTTTCTTCATACCAACATTTTACAATATGTCAAAAAATGAATGGTAAAAAGAGCCAGATATTTGGATCTTCTGGAAAGCTCAGTCAAGTAATTTTTATTTTAGGGTTTTACTTAATTTAAAGTAAACACTGGGCAAGAAGTACTAATGAGTATTGTTTCAGAAAAGCCAAAAACATGAAGAGGGGAACTAAGTTCAGACTATGTTTTATCATTAGTATTAAATGGCATTTTTCCCTTTTCTGGATACCTTCACAATAATGCCAAAAAATGAACAACAACAACAGCAATTTTAAACAGTATTTTATTAGGAAATAAAAGTTTAAAGACCTTTCATTTTAGCTGTTGACCTCCTCAATTATTTTATCAACATTGTGGATTTTGTTCAAGTTATGCATATAATATTGGACTATTCAGAGTGACACCTGCTTATGAATGTTTTGAGATCTGAAGGATATTTATGTCTTGTAAATCTTGGGAATTCATCAGAAATCATCCACTATTTCTTGTTTTTGTGTCTTGAAGTTCTTCTCTTGAGAATTACAGCTCTCATGTTCAAAGAGCCAAAAGAGCAAAAGAATCATACTTAAGACTCTTATGGTTGTGAACAAATCTTGAAAATTACAAGTTCTAAGCACAAGATGAATTTTTTAAAAAAATGGAAAACAAAAAGAAAAAAAAGAAAAAAAGTAATTTTATAAAATTAATTTATAATATTTGTAATCAATTAATGTGAATTCATAGCCAGATGCATAGTTTGCATAACATTAATTTAGCCATATGTTATATACTCTCATTCATGTGTGAGAAAGGTTAATAGGTTAGCTCTATTTTTCAAAGTGTTTAAGTTTTTTGAACTGTATATATATATTTTTTTTCATTGCTGTTATTATCCAGAGAGAATTTAAATGCTTGTTCTTGATGAACACAGTTTTTCTACTTTCAAGACTAAAATTCATCAGGTGACTCTGGGTGAATTGTTTGACATTCATGTACCCCAGTAGGCTGAAAACAAGCCGAAAACTCTGCAAACAACTCTGCAGGTGCAGAACCAAAAGAATTAATCTATTTGACCATAAAAATATTAAACATAAGAACTAGTCTAAGTGGAAAGCATTTTGGACAGCATCACTTTAGGAAAAAAAAAAGGTTTTGTTTGAGGTTTTAAACTTTCATAGCCTAAACTGCCAGAAAATTATTGTTATGCATAATAGAAAAAAAAATCCCAATGTATTCAAGTTGGACAGTGCATTACTGTGATTTTTAAAGGATATTTATCCATTACAACTTCGTCATCAAATATTGCCTGTGGCCTATGGTTATCATCACTGTGCATTTTCATTTCAATTGTAAAAAAAGCCACTTTCTTTTTGTCTTCCCTGATTAACATTTTGAAGCTCTGTAATTTTCTTGCTGCTCAGAGAAACAAAGCACCCAGGCTCACAGAGAAAACCCATTCAGCAAGATGTAAATATTTGCTATTCAGAAAATCTCAATGATGGTTTAGTTATTTTAAACTAAAAAAAGAAAATTACTAATAATGATTGGTTTCAGCTAATGAAATGCTTTTATGCAAATATGTGAACCCTAAATATGACCTGGAAACAAAAGACTGCTTAACAGTTACTATTAAGCAATACATTAGGAGATCAATTAAACAGAACTCTTTCTAATGAATAAGCTCTACAAGAGTTGCTATGGAAACCTGGAAGGAGAAAGCCCTAGAATACTAATTTGCAATTTTAAGAACATGAAGTATTAGAGATCTGCTAGTGGCTGGCTGGCAAGTCATATACCAAAGTTGAAAAGTGTCTCCAATAACTCTCTCAAAAGAAGAGAAGGAAAGTAAAGGAATGGAGCCATACTATTTATAGAACGAATTATGAAAAAATTTAAATTGAATATTATACCTGAAGGGGTAGTTGTGAATACATCATTCCAAAGTGGATCATCAGAGGGAGCCAGAAATTTCAGTTTCTCTGTGAAAGTCCATTCATGATAGTCTAGGAGGGAGAATAGACACTTCCTCAAGACAGACATTATTTTTGAAGTATTATCAATACTCTTGGTTTTTCAACATGCTTATAGCATATTTCTATTTAAAAAAAAAAAATGGACAATTGCAAGACATGAAACCCAAAAGATGTGTTGGAGTGAAGGTGGGAGAACATGAGAACCAAAAAATTGCATTCAGAGAATTGATTGCATTTATTTTTCAACAGAAATTACATGTAATTTAAAACATGAAGAAAAAATGCTAAGTCTCAGAGACAAAGGATTTTTTTTAAAAAATCACATCAGATAGTGCTGTTTTCTTTTAGAATATGGGTTAAGTAAAAATTAAGATTATATTTCACAACTCTACTTCAAGATACTGCAACATTAAAAAAACTGTTTAATTTTTCACTCTGACTTCAGTGGCAAGACTGTGAAGCCTTTCCCCACTAGGCTTATATTTGAAAAGTAGAATTCTTTTGTTGGGGATATTGAGTTCTAAATGCATAATCAGAAGATGGAAGCCTACTGTTTCTAATCTTGACTTTAAAGCTATGTCTACTCTGAAATTTAAGAGGTTGAAGGAGCCCGTTTGGATCTTGCTGCTGTGTCCACACAGCAGCATGATCAAAATGCAGCTTAGTGAAATCTAGAGCTCTATAGTTGAAACACAGCTTTTAGAAACACACTCTGCTATTTAACTCAAAGGCCAATTGTTTAGTGAATGGGAAGGCCATGCTATGTCAGACTCCAGAATTTCCATTTACCAACAAAGTGACTGCCAGGTCATTTAACACTGTCATCTGCAAAAGTAGCTACGACTTATGCATGGTAGTAGTGCTAGAAAACAAACCACAGATATGCTCTTTACCACAAAGTGGATATCTTGGTCCCAAACACAGAATAAACAGTCTGATTTTATCTCTATTATCACTCAGGTTCATAACTGAAAAACTGAAATAAAAATATATCCACAAGCATATAATTGCAGACTTGAGGGCGAACTCAACCTCCACTTCATTTTTCAGTACCAGGAGATGGGAGATAGCTGGTATATTTCACAGAAATTTTGTGAAATGGAAAAAAATTTCCTTACTATCCCAAGCTCAGTGAAAACTTCTCTGAAGTAATCTATAAATAATCTCAAGAGATGCATTTTTAATCCTACTGGTCAATAACTGCCATTTTAAAGTTCAGAATTATGTGATAGCTTTAAAAGATATAGACTTCTTAAACAGTACCTCTACCAGTTTACATCTGCTACCTTGGGTAATGTAATGGCATGTTAGAAGTGACAACTACATTGCTCTTAAATGTTTCCAATATTTCCTTTATAAAATAATGACTTTTTTTTTTATATATTCCAGAAGCGCAACATAGGTATTTCAGTCTTTAAAATACTGCAGTGGGTGATGGAAAATTTCATGTCGAACAAAGACTTCAAATTCAGATTATATCCTCCTACACTCTATTTAGCTTTATATAATTCAGAGAAATTATATTAGATTTCTAAACAATGTTTTTCAATGATACTTAATATAAGAATATATATAATGGAAAAGAAAAATATTTTTATCACAATTTCTAAGGAGTGGATGATTAATACAAAACTCTTAGGAGAGATATATTAGTCAGTAGATTATAATGGTCGTGTATATTCCTGTCTTTTCACGTGTCTTAAGAAGATCACACAGTACATAATCTTAAAAGCGGTATTTACACTGACATTCATTTCTTCCTGAACTCCTTTTATACTGTATTCAGAAATTCTCCTTTCTACAGAATAGATTTCTTCATACCTACAGCCCCCAGAATTACTCTGATGCTATGATAAAGGCTGCATTTATTATAGTTGAGTGTACACTAGCAAAAACATTCCTGTGCACAGGTGGAGAAAGATTGTTTATTAGACAGTGTATTGAAAAATCATAGACTAGCCTCTTGCAATGCAGTTGCCCACAAATTTAGAAGGCTGATAACTTTGTGAATCTGTAAAATTTATGTAAATATCTTAGTAAATTTCAGAGCAAGTTTATATATTGAATGTTTCCTACTTTCTGTCTCAATAGAAATATGAGTTTCTTCTATTCTTATATTTATGTGAGTTCTCTACTGAGATTAAGGGGCATGATCCAATTTATTTTTCATTAAGTACTGCACAACCCACGATACTGACAAGAAACTGGCAATGCAAGTGCTAGTGTACATTGATTGTGAAACAAAACGGATAAATTTATCCTCAAGATGAACTCCTGGTAGAGCTTAGCTACAACTAAAACAGTACTATTGTAAATAAGAGAAACACTCTAAGTGCAGGACTTTGATTCCCTGCAAATTGTTATTTCTTGGTAATATTGTGTTTCTTCAGTGACACTGCAAAGAAGCCTTGGAGCATGTGACAATATATGCCAGTAGATCTGGCAGTGAGAGCCAAGACTCTGGAATAAGTGAAAAAGTCCACATAAATGTGGTTATGGCATAGATACCTCTTACAGCTCTGCACAGCTCCAAGGAAAAAAGAGCAGACGGAGGAGATTAGGCAATCCCTCCACACTCCAGCATCTCACTGAGGCTGCCTGGTGGAGAAACTTGTGCTCCCCTCAAAGGCCATGGAGCTGGTGAGGTGTTTTCCAGGCAATCCGAAAATCAACAAAATAGAAACTTCCCTGTGAAAAACGTGCTCTTTGACAATTTTCTGATGTGAAAACCAAAGGGAAAAAAACCCATCGTTCATATCGAATTCTATTTTATAAGTGATGTACATTATTATTATTATTATTATTATTATTATTATTATTATTATTATTATTATTATTACTATATCAAAAAGGCTTTCTCTTTGAAAATGTTTGATATAATTTTAAAATGTTTAGTGTCTTCCAAATATTGTCAAAAGTTATTGACTTTTTTAAAAAAATCAACTCTTTATAACTGCCTTAGATATATGACCCTGGTTTACACAAATCAGGATTTTAGATAGAAGAGGAAAATCTTTCCATGAGAGTTTTAGTGAACTAGCTACCTCCTTTTAAGAGACTTGAAATTCTAAACTGGTTTATTCAAATTCTACTGTTAAATAAGAAAGTTCTACATTGACAATATACTCTTATGTGGTGTTTTTTAACTAGCAGTGAACTTTACCCATAATTCTAGCCTTTCATTTTTACCAAATGAAAGAACAGCTCTTACATTTAAAGGTGCTAGTCTGAAGAATACCTTACTCCCTACATTTACCAGGGGTTTATTGAGTAAAAGAAGTTATCTGAACCTGAATAATCTAGAGTCAAATCTTGATCAACCATTTAAACAATAGTTTTTACAGGTGTTTATGTCAGAGTTGGTTTTCCTCCTGATTATTAACAAATAATAACAGAATAACCCCAAACGTGGCATGAATGAAGGTCTTACACCAAGAGTTGTAATGGTTGTGAACTAGAAGCACTGACTGTGGTAAACTCTTTTTTTAAAATTTCTTAGCTATCACAATCTTAAGCATTCCACTGACTCTGCACTCGAAAGTAATATTAATAAATCTCTAAGAAGAGAAAAGTGATTAATACAATACTTATTTTAGTAAATGAGACAACATTTTTAATTGAGCCAAACTGTAGTAAATTAGTTGTTCTATCTTTTTTTCTGTGATGACCATATTGTGAGATGCAAGGTTAAAAAATAATTGGAAAAAAAAAAAGACATATATCAAGTAATAAAGATAACAATACATGAAGCAGAAATAAATGGAAAAAAAATTGTTTCACTTCACTTTTTTTCCCAAATATTTCAAAGCCAATAATGAATGCTATGTATTTCCTATTTACTAAAAATTATTCCTTCTGGGACTCAGGCTGTCAATCATGATTGCAATTTAGTAGAGGTGGTACAATGCAGTCAGTGTTATAGCTTGACATTTTTTTCCAAATGTAGAAATGTCATATTTAATGACAAAACAATGTGAGAAGTGGTGAATGAGTTGAAGTAAAAGATGACGCATTCAGTTGATTAATTAAAGGGTAGGCTAAATGTGTCTATGTAAAATCATACCTTTTAATGGTTCTGTCTTCGACATTCTGAACACAAGCCTGTGAGTCTGCTTTGCGTGAGAAGAGAAACCTGGGAAGGGTATATTGTTTACAATCATAGTAAACCCAAAGTTTTTCATGGCCCATTCTCCTACTGGCTTTCTCCCCAGACCCCTAGTTTCAGCAGGTCAGGGTGCCAATTCAATAATCACTGGTGTTCTGAATTAGTGTCCTCATGTCATTTATTTAAAAACTAGGCAATGTTTTCCCTCATTGCCTGCTCTTCTCTCAATATATTTCTTTGCCATTACATCCTCCTAGGAAGGGAAAAAGCTGCAACATGTTTGATACTTGTAGAAGGCAGAAAGAACTTGCCAAGGAGATGCTGTGTGTGCTTGCTGGAACTTTCAGTGGCTTTGGGAGGAAAGAGTGTAACTGGATCCAGGGTAAACACAATAATGATAACAGTTTTGCCGTGGCTACTGGCGCTAAGGTATTGATTCTGTATTACCTGGACTGTTTGAAGTAGGCTATGAGCATTCAGGAAGGAAAAAAACCCAGTAATTATTGACAGCTTTCACCAGGCATACAATGTGTGGTGGCAAAGACATGAAGAAGTGGTCTCTCTCTGTTATTTGGGTGTCAGACAGTAACCTGACACAGGAGCCAGTACTGCTGCCTTTATTTAATGTCCTTCAAATTTCATGAAATGTGATAAATAATTGAGAATCTCTGTTAGCCTAAAAACTTAACTCTTTCCATTCATATTCCGACTGTCTTTTTTCTACATAACTACAATGAAATTCAACCTTTGCCATAACTGCATTCCATGAGGAGAAGAGGCACAAAACCTTTTAATGCCCTTTGAGAGAAAGTATTGTTCGAAAGGATGCTGTCAAGGGTCTCTTCCAAGACTAAATTATATGCAAGATAACTCTCTTTTCCAGAGTTCATCTTATAGAGGAGCATAGGAGTTCTGAAAGGGATTAGGATACTTGACTTGTTTATGTTAATAAAGTTCTTTTTACTGCTTCTAGTATAAATTTTACTGTCAAGCATACACCTATAATTTTACATTTCTTAGAAAATGTTTTGTCAGGAGATCTTGAGATTTTATTTATGAACTACTTTCCACAGAGGAGTTAAATCTAACTGATATGCCCTGCCTCTCAGGATGCCATTAACTCTGTGACACTTTACAGCCTTTGTTAATCAAAATTACTTTAGCTTACTTTTAGTAAAACAGAGACAAATACAGCTTCCTTGTCAGTACAAGCTCAAGGTACACAGATTTACAGTCTTGTGATAAAGCTGGTTTGGAAAATTTATATATTTAGAAATTTCATATCATTAAATTTCTCCTTTACTTTTTCCAGGATATTCCAGGTAGTGTTTTCCCCTTGGTTGGACTTAGAAGCCTTTCTTTATTAATTTCAAAATGCAATTACTGAAACAGAAAAGTTGCACTCAGTTTTATTTTCACTGTCTTCCATTCTCTTGCCAAAATAGTAGAACCTAAAATAGCAAATCTCCATTAAACATGAAATTGAAGGAGCTAATTTAAACTTGTTCCTGTGGAAGCAAAATCTGGCTACTGTGGAAAATATTGCATTAGCTCCATGCTTTCCAGACTGTCAGTTAGCTGTGCTCTGACAGCATGTTTGCCAATGTCCAGACACTAAAATGCATTCTGGAAACACTCACATTTCTGTTCTAACCCAGACAAAGTCCCCAGAGAGAATCTATACTAGGCAACCTTAAAGAAAATCTGTGCAATGAAAATGTGAAAATTTATATTCCCATAGCTTAACTAGAATTAGATGGTTACCAAAATTAAATATCTCTGTTTCTTCAATCATATGTAGATATTCATTAACCAAGAAAGGGAGATGACTATGGCTCAAGACTAAATTCTGAATTGAGCTTGTACCTGACTTCAGTGGATGCTAATATAGGAGAATAAGGTATAAACAAGCCAAATAAGTAACTTGCTTAAATAAACATTCTTCATTGTTTACAGACCTGAAAGAAATGGAATTTCATTCACCCCAACAAGCTTTAGACATTTTTCAAAGCTAAGTCTGCCTTCTGCATTCAAATATTCATGCTTTGTGTCAAATTGTATTCAGTCTATGCTCTTGGACTATATAGCTTATTACAGCATTAAAGTTCACAAATTAGATTTACAGACATACTGAGTCTACACTACAGACACCAACTACACAGGATTATAAGGTTACAAAATAGGCTTGTAGCTACTAAGATAATTCCTTCTTTAATAAACATAAACAAATTGCACAAAATGCCATTACTAATGGTCAATCTAAAAGAGGGCAAAGCCAGGACAGGGGGAAGGGAAAGAGGAACCTTTTACTTTTTCCCTCTGTAAGAAGCCAATTACATGCTTTTAGATCCTGCTGAAATCTCTCTTGTTATCTGTCATCTCACCTGCATCACTTTTTGTTCCCTTTTATCCCAATATTCAGCAATTCCAGCATTCAGGTTCTCCTTCCTACTTTCTTTAACTGATGCTGCTGCTTCCTCCCACTGGAACCTCACCAGCCTCCTGTCTCTGGTCTCAACCTGCAGTTTAGGTAGTCTCCTTTCCAAAGCCATACCTAGAGAGGCTTTCCTTGTCCTTCATAAATATTCAGTAATGGAAAATAAGACTATTTTCTTCTCTGTTTAAAAGGGAAAAATATACTTTTTGTTCTTACTAGTTGAGACGAGGAGACACAGACAAGATAAATATACCTTTAAGGATGCATAAGTAAATTACTGCTATTTTTTCAAATGCAAACAACCTACTACTAATCAGAGAACAAATGCCATTTTCAGTGCCAAATGCTGCCAGCCCCAGTGTGGCTCCTTTCAGCTCCAGGGTATGCTCACTGTCCCTCAGGGTCACAGGGCCTTTTCTGCAGAGCTGCTGCCCAGGCAGGCCATGCCCAGAATGCCTGAGGTCCTGATTTTCCATAAGCAGGACTTGGCATTTTTTTCCATGCTGAACTGCACAAGGTCCATTCCAGCAGCATGACCCAGTTCTCTGGATGGCAGCCCTGCTCTCCAGTAGTGACCAGCTTTCCTGGTGACCAGCCAGCATGAGAAGTGAATGTTCCTTCCCCTCTCCCTGCCATTGGAGAAGATGTCATGGTATGGGGACTATGTCTTACCAGGTTCTAGACAGCATACAACACATTTGTCAAGACTCCCTGAGACCAGCCATCCAGACAGGTTTTTGTCTAATTCCCACTTTGGCATTCTAATTTACATAAAATATTGTAGAAACTAAGTGTCAAAAGCCTGGTTGTGGAACTGCAGGTGTTATTCCCTAATCTCTCCCTGTCTCAAAATCTAGTCATTTATCATAGAAAGCAAGCAGTTCAGCCAAACATGATTTAGCCTTACTAAATTAATGCTTACTTCCAAATCACTTCTGCCCTGAATATTTAGAAATGTTATTCTGACATTTATCCTCCATGAGTCTTATAGATGGTCTCACAGTAGATGCTGAGACTGTCAAGACAGGTCTCCAAGCCAACATGATTGCATAAATTCAGAAATCTTCTTTTCAAATAAGCAACCATTTCAAAAAGATTAATGGACATTATCGGTTCTCAACACCTCCTAAAAAACTGAGTTATCAGATGTTTTTCTGTGTCTATGCACACTGTCTCCAGACAAGTTGGGAATGAAGCTGAGATGAGATCTCTTTTGGATTCATCTTTACCAGGGCAGTAATTCCTCTCTGCACAATAATGCACAGATTTAGGTGTTGCAATAAGTTACTAAAATGCTAATACATCCAGATGTAACAAAAAGAGGTTGTGAAACAAAGGCATGTGGTCAGCGTCATCAATCAAACAGAAAATAATCTTTCAGCAAGCATAAATTGAAGAGCATCTCAATTAATAAAAGGCAAGTATAGGCAGAGCCAGCTCTCTTCGGAGGCTAATTAGCCAAGAGCTTGCTGTGCTGAACAGGCTACACAAAGACTGTCCTGAGTATTCTGTGTCTCGTACTGTATGCCAGAATTGACAATCTCTAGACCATGGTTTCATCATAGACCATGGCTCTCCACACCAACATCCAGGCACCAGCACCTGTTTTGTGCTGTTGCTTGTGTGAGAGCCGGAAGTGCATTTTTAGCTTTCTGCTGTAGGGCCAGCTATGAACATTTGATAACTGCTACCACATACTGTTAGAAGAATATCTATGAGATATTTATTAACAATGAATTGTTGACATCTCTTCATTCCTTTTGCGAACTCCATATTCTGTGGCATTTTCTGAGAGCATCAGTTGTCAAGAACCAATAAAACTCAATTTTCATGTAAGGCTTTAGTATTTACAGCAGCACAAAAAATTGCTAGATGAGACTATTTTTTACAGGCAATTTAAAATGAACTTACATGTCCTTACTATGTTAAAATGACAGTTCAAAATTATTCTAATAGACATTACAATTTCCATATAAGTTTCTATTAAGTGAAATCATGGTCTGTGTTTGCTTTCTGAGAAAACATATGGAATCTGATTGCAAATTCTGCTCCTATTGCTCCCATTTTGACTTTAATAGTTTTGTTCAAGTCTGGATTTGAAATCTGTGCTTGTACGTACTAAAGTCTGATCTGAGACTCTACTCTGGAGAGTGAGGGAATTGAACCATTCCAGATTCATGGCACAGGTTGAAGGGCTGGTACTAAAATTCAGTGTCAGAATATAAGTCAAAGAAACAAGCACACCTTGAGAAGACACTAAATAGTCTAACAGTTTAGTAGAGATAGCAGAAAATCAACTTAGCTGTTTTACAAGACGATCGTGTGTGACATTTTCACAGAACCACAGAATCAATTAGGCTGGAAAAAGCCTCTGAGACCATTGAGTCCAACCTATGACCAAACACCATCACGTTAACCAGACCATGACAGTAAGTGCCACATCCAGCCTTTTCTTGAAGACTTCCAGGGATAGTGACTCCACCGACTCCCTCTGCAGTCCATTCCAATTTCTAATCACTCTGGCTATGAAGAGAGTCTTCCTAATGTCCAACCTAAACCTTCTCTGGTATAGATTAAGACTCTGTCCTCTGATCCTGTCTCTGCTTGCTTTCTTTCTATATAAAATGAGATCTCAGAATCTCAAAGGTTTCTTTCAGGTAAGAGAGGAAAATGAGATCACAGGGAAGCAGAATGATGAAGAAATTAGATCTTTACCACTAAAAGGAGTAATTCTGTAAAGTTTACTTCAAACTTTAAATTACAGCCAATCTTTTCAAAGAATGCTAAAATCAGTCCCCAAACTGCCAGATTCAAGAAACATTTCCAATTAAAAGGTAAACCACAGGAATAAGTTTTGCAGAATATTGCTTGTATTAACACCATTCACTCACCAGCCATAAACTTAAATCCTCATTCTTTAGAAAACAAGCTTTGCGCTAACTGAAAGGAATAAGGAGGACACACTTTACAAGCTTATTGACATATTGTTCCTGTGCAAAGTCTTATTTTTAAAAATATGTCTGAAACCCCCACTACTAGCAGGTATCAGAGATCTGACATTATCTTATTAAACTAATATATCCAGTGACAGTTACTAATTGCTTTATGAGCTCAACATGCTGGCAAGTTGCACTGAGCATGGACATGCCAAATGATACTGGTATTTGTCAAAAACTATGTCAAGCAGTATCTCAGATTAAGAGAGAAAGACAGCAACTGTACACTTTGAGATAGAAAACAGTTGCTTTACCTACTGTATTATTATGGTTGCACAGTCATTTATTAGTAAAAGCTCTGAAGGTGAAATCACTGAGGCATGAACATGTCTGTACAGCAAAAACAGGTCTGCATGGTAGCAATCAGTGCTGCACACAGAGTGCAGGGCAAGAAAGGCAGCTCAGCAGCAGCAAAACTGTTTAACATAACTCTGAGTCAGGCTGCGGGAGAGGGTCAGGACACAGGGCAGGTAAAATGGGACAGAGCAAGCAGGGAAGGCTGTGGAAATGATGACTGCTGAGCATTTGGTAGTTATTTAATATTCAAGATAGATGTTCAAATATCTAAGAATAAGGTATTTTAAAGAAAAGTAGATATGAAGCATATAATTGGAAACTATTCCAAGTTGAACATTGTGATTACAAAAGGGACAATTAAAATTTATAAAGTAACCCTAAACTATAAACTAGTCATGCTGCAAATGCAAAAGAAAATGGTATATATTTTAAATTTCAACTCATAAAAAATGAGCTGTAGACAAGACCCCTCTGAAAGGACCTGCGATTTTTTGAGAAGTTTTCCTTCAGTGGTGGGTGTGAAGACAGGTGCAGGATTTAGGGATTTTTTTTAGGTGCAGTGTTTTGAAGAAAATTTACTTTTAACTCTGTAGATATCTGGCCTTTACACTGCAATATTCTGTATCTATATTCTGGTGAATTTAGGACAAATTTATACATAATGTGCACAGTTGCCTCAGTCAGGACAGACAAGAAAAATGAAGGTGTTAAGACAACAGAAGAATTACAAAATAAAATTATCATGTATAATTTGGTTATGGATAATATTCATATTTAGGCTGTTTTGGTGCAACACCCCCCAGATTAACCATTTTCTTTCATTTAATTTCTTTACTCTCTGAAGCTAAGATTTCAATGCCTAAAACTGCACAAACATTTGCTTTATGAATATTAAAGTGTATTTTTTTCCTAAGACAAAGCAAAACTATATTTTCCATGATTCCTATATTTTTTTTAATACTAGAATCTTCAAGTATTAGCAAAGTATTTAATGAATTATATTAATTTTATCAATGACCAGGGTAAATGTCGTCCAGTCAAGCTTCATTTCTTAGAAGGTGCCAAACTTCCAGCAACTCTCTTTGCGCATGAAAAGTCTATTGAAGGCTTTGTGTTTACATGAAAATGAACAATTTACATATTTATTGCCTGTGATTTGTGTGCTAGCTGAACCATCAACAATGTTCATAGAATGCTATGTGAACTGGAAGGGGAGTGATTCATGTGGCTCTGAATGAGACCAAAAGGGCAAAGAACAAGTACATGTATAAAGAGATTAGCAGCTGAATATTGTTCTGAAGAGGAAAGAATGAGTATGTATGCAGAAACAATATCAGTGAAACAGTATATTGCAAAGCCTATCTATCATATTTCTAAGGTTCTTATCACAATGTCACCTAATTATCATATATATCAAATCATTTATCTTCCCGGATTTCATCTCTTTATAATTCTACAATTTTCTACTCTCCTTCTAGAGCTCCTGAATAGAGCAGAAGTCATTTAATTTTTAAAGATATGGATAATATCAACATCTTTTTTTATTGGGACATTGTGTTAGTTACACAATGGTATACAATCCCAAATAAATAGAAAAGAGTGGCAATTACACTATATGCTGATGTACTTACACTATCTCATTTACGTAATCATATTTATTGATTTGCTCTCATTGAAGAAAGTTACAGAGATTTCTACATATCTGTAGAATTCAGTTCACAGGTATGATAGGCCATCCGATTTTTGCATGTACAGTCTTTGAATGTAGAGAAATGAAAATAGGACTGTTCAGTAAATGAACTTCAATATACAACCTGAGGTGACTTCCACCTACCCCTTTTTTATAACATAGTCGAGTTGGAGTAAGACACACTAATAATTTGCTTTTGAGTGGAAAAGAGAATGTGACAAATATGAGTTATGGCTGCTGGCATTTTTTCTTGTGTTGTATATATTTGCTTAAAGTTCCTGACCCATAGACATGAGGTATCAATAGATGAATTCTTTAATTTCCTCTAAAACATCTGCACTGGTCCTCCTGCTGGAGTCAGAAGCCTGGACCAGGTAGATTTCAGATTTTACATCATACATTAGTGTTGTTTACAATAAAAAGAACTACTTTTTCACAGCAAATATAATTACATGATTTAAGTTATTTCTGCTAGATGTTGCAGGATAGAGAATTTTAGAAATCTTTTGTTTTAAATATGCCAAATAGATCTGTTGTTATGCTGATTTTCCTCTGTCAGAATGTTGGGTGTGATTTTTGTAGGAATTAAATTCTGACTTTATTTTTTCCTCCTTTTGTTGTCACTACAAAGAAATGTGTGACATCAAAGCTAGTGTAGGTTTGAGATTTTTTTCCATGAAATGAGACTGAATTTTCTTCTGATCTAAAGACACCAGAGCTTGTTTAAAAGCAAGCATTTAATGCAGTGATCCAAACCTTGTTCCCAGTGGGAAAAAAACCTGGAAATTTCATTAGGATAACAATAAAATCTGTCTCATGTATGGGTAGAAGATGGGAGCTGTCTCAGTGTGAAGTTTTTTTTAAATTACCCTGATTGTTGGTGCACATGTGGACAATAATCACTTACCCATATGAAACTCATTTGTCCTGTATATTACACACAATACAATCAACACATCATAAATGTTATCACCCTGTGTGATAACTGCTTTATATATTTACTGATTCCTATTCCTCCTTTACAGGAGGGATTTGTTTCAGATAACTCTCCTTTGTGCCATAAGCAGCACTGACAAAGTGCATACACAATATGCACCGTCAATTCTTGTTGAAAGTTCATTCATTTTACCAGATTGATAATGATTGTACTTTATCATTTGGCACAAAAGACTTGTATTTTAAAAGTATATTAGCTTACTGAGCACTCATTTATAAAAATTGCATTGTTAGAAGTCCTGCTGGTGACTTCACCATGGCAGACTCCTTTGAAGTGCAGACTTTCTTCTAACATGTTTGCACTTTCAAATGCACATATCACAAGCCTCTGCTTACATTTTGCTTCACATATCTCCTGGGGTTGGTAGTCATGGTGGTAAATATTAGCACTAATAAGCTGGCAGGCTGCAGATGTGTGTTTGTGAGGGGGTTGGTGATGGTGGTGATGTGGTGGAGTAAGTTTGATAGATTTTTTTACTATCTGCTCTTAACAAAGGAGCTAAATTCTCTATCTTTACTGCTACAGTCTGTAACCAAGCAGCACTATAAAATTATTGAAAATTTTCACAAACAGATAAAATGTTCATCTGGAGCAAAAGTGGAAGGGAGGCATGTTTGCCTCAGATATTTTCTTTTGCTCTAGAAAACATTTCAACCTGGTTTTGGAATATCAAGTGCAGATTAATTATATTGGCTAAATTTTAAAATTGTTATAGCATGTGATAAATGTGACAGTTTTTTACTGCCTCTCATTAGTAGTGTCTGAGAATATTTAAGGCTTTTCTGAAAGGTGCTATTTAATTTTCTTCAGAAATGGGAGATTCGAGTAACTAGAGATTAACCTTTACATTTTAAAATATTTGGAGTATTACTTCAGATGCAGAAGCAGATCAGATTCAAATATCACAGTACAGACTTCTAAAGAAAAAAAGAGGAAAAAAGGTAATTTCATAGGAACTGGGCAATCCCCACTTTCCAAATCTGAAAGAAAAAAATCATAGGAAATCATCTGAAATCATATTTATGTTGTGCTTGAGTAAATATTCTCGAGCAAAAGGATTTTTTACATTGAATAAAGGAATTCTTGAGCAAGGCCTTGTTGCTTCTAGACCAGATGCAAGGGCAGCTGTCAGACTCTTCAGCACTATAAATTCCTCCATTGCAAATTTTGCATGCAGTGTAAATATTTGCCCTTCAGACCTTTAAGATGCAAGCAGACTCATACCTCCTAATTTTCTCTAAGTTTAACTTCATAATCATTACCTTAAGTCACTTGCTCAAGATCAAATAAGAAGTGGAACAGGAACATAAATGCAAGTCTCTAAAGGTATCTTACTAAGATGTTAAGTACTGCTATTTGTTTACTTGATAAACAAATCCTCAGGCTTTGAGGATAATTCTCCAGCTAGGAACTCTCAAATGAAATGATTGTGTGGAAATCAGTGATACACAAGGTTATATAAATGGTTATCTATAATCTTGGCATGGCATTATATTGTAACTTTCAATAAACACATTTTTCTACAGTCATAGATATGTATAATATAACATGTCCCACAAATTCTTAATTTTCATAGGCAGTGTGGCTGATTGTAACAGAAAATAAAATCACAAAAATTTATTCCAAAGGAAAAATTTAAATTAAATCCAACCATGAAAAAAAGATATTCCGAGAAGGCATTTTAAGGAAAAAATATTATTAACTATTCTTGGAGCAACTCTGCACTTAAAATTATTCTATGAAAACTGAATACAATAATAATTGAAAAAGCAAGTGTGGCAGAAAAAGTCACCAATAATCTGTAAAGTCTATTTTACAGGAGGATGTTTCAAAATCCTTTGATCTTGAATATGCTTATCACTATATGCTGCATGTCTGTAATGTGCAAGGCTATTTTTAGGGTTGTTCAGTAATATTTATCCAGTCAGTCTCCTTTTTGGCTGCTATAGCCAGTGTCCGCTTCTCGTTAGTTTAATTTCTGTTTATTTGTCTTCCTCTTTATAACTGGCAGGTATATATTTCAATTACATAATTTCATGGGGCCACACAGCAATCAGTGCATCTGTTTTTGTCTTTGCAGACCTCATTATTTCACCATACTACTGTCTATACAAATAAAAAAAAACCAAACAACAAAACTATCACTGTATTTCCTAATTAAGACACTTATTATGGAAGTATTTCTACACTTTGCAGACTTAATATGTACTTTTAAATTTATTACAATTTCATTTCACAAATAAAGCTCAATAAATTAGTAAGAAAATTATGATTTACACATTTTTATTCCATAGACAGCCAATACATATTCCTCTTGAGCTAAGAAAATATTATTATTCCTATTTTAAAATTAAGAAAACCAAAATAAGAAGGAGGCATGTAATGACCAAGAAATTCTAAGAAAAAGGCATAGATCACTGGCACTTGTGGCATCTAATTACACATTTGTTTTTCTAGACAGTTGTGAAGACAAAGTGTTGGAGAGGCAAGAAGATATTTTACTATTATTGAACTCATAATCTTGAGGAACATAGGCTTGGTAAAGAGTAAAGTCAGATTAGTAAACTTCCATTTGTTTAAAGACTCAATGGATCTGATTCCCTGAGAAAGTATGTTTAAGGACAGTGCAGCTGTCCAGAGCTGTCATCTCTTTAAGGTCCTTTTTCTTAGAGTACAAGAGCTCTCCATCCTAGTGTGTGGGAAATTAAGGTAGGAAGGTCAAAAATGAGGAAAGACCTGCTCCTCACACTGAGAAGTAAGAAGGAAATGAACAGCCAGTGGTAGTAGGGACATGTTTCCTGGGAATAATAAAGGGATAAAATTTGGATATGTAGGATTGGGGTCAGAAAAGCTGAGGGACAGATGGGTCATGATTTGAGAAGGCATATGAAGAGCAACAAGGTTTTCTATAAGTATATGGGTCAGAAGAGAAAGGCCAAGGAGAGTGCACCCATCCAATAAAAGAGAAGGAAGAATGAGCAACAAATACAGAGATATATTCCGTAATTTCTTCACCTCAGTCTCTACTCTCAGTCTGACTTTCCAGGTCTCTCAAGTCCCTGAACCTACAAGTAGGGGTGGGGGAGCAGAGTATCTCTCATTGTAAGTGTAGTGCAGGTTCAGAACCACCTGAAGGAACCCAGTAGCCACATATCTGTCCATAGGTCCTCTCAAGGTGGATTTTAGGGTCCTGAAGGAACTGCTGATGTTATTGCAAAGTCGCTCTCTATGGTATTTGAAGATTCATGGTGCTCAGGTGAGGATCCCAGTGACTGGGAAAAAGGAAACATAGAGCCTATCTTTAAAAAAGGGGAGAAAGGAAGACCTGGGTGACTACACACCTGTCACATTCTCCTCTGTGCCTCGGAGGGTCACGGAGTAGATCCTAAGGGAAAGGCACATGCAAGACTACAAGATTATCTGGGGCAACCAGCATGGTTTCACCAAGGGCAAATTGTGCCTGACCTGTCTGGTGGCCTTCTACAGATGGAGTGACTGTGACAATAGACAAGGGAAGGTCACCTGATGTCACCGCATTAAACTACTACAGAAGGTTTTCAACAGGGTCCTACATGACACCATTATTACCAAACTGGAGACACTTGGATTTGAAGGACAGACTGGTGGATAAGGAATTGTCTGGATGGACACAGCCAGAGAGTTGCGGTCAACAGTTTTATCCAGGTGAGGGCTTGTGGTGAGTGGTGTCCATCAGGGCTCTGTCTTGGGACCAGTGCCTTTGGGTATCTCCCGCAGTGACACACACTGTGTGTGCACAGTGCACCCTCAGCAGGTTTGCAGATGACATGTAGGTGAAACTGACACAAGAAAAGGATGGAATGCCCACTCACAGCCTTGAAGGTCAGCTGCACCCTGAGCTGCATCAAAGGAGGACTGGCCAGAAGGTCAAGGAAGCAGAATATTTCTTCAAGGCTCCTTGCCATTTAAACTTATCTTCATTTATTATAGTACCATAATAAACCATATAGGAAAAAAAAATGCTAATCATACTACTTGTATAACAGTGAGGAGTAGAAAGAGAATAAAAGAACTTCTCTCTAAAAGGATACTGTTCCTGAGAGCACCTTAACTCGGGCCTCAGGCAAAAATATAGAACCCTTTGGATGGATACGCAGAGGATCAAAGTAGCAACAGTTGCCTGTAAAAGTTCTGAACTGATCAGATAACAAATCTAGAAAATCAGATCTCAAAGTACTAATTGCTGGTGCTCATAAATAATAAAATAAAACCATTGTATTGTACCTTTATGTTTCATGGATATTGAAATGGCTAGAGTATTTGCAAATGCTAGGAACAAATGAGGAAAATATGCCCTCAGATAAGTACAAATCCGTCCCGTACATCCATTAGCAAAAAATGGAGATGGTCTAGCCCTACGTTTTCATTAGTTTTTACACCTAACATCATCCATCAGCTAAATAATTTGAGCATGAAAAGTCAAATCAATAAATGAGTGATCTCAGCTTTTTTGATTCACATTCTTATATGACATCATCTATAAAATCTCTCTTAGTACAGCTTGTAATACAGATGTCTGAATCTGAAGAAATTGGGGAGAATATCTGTCGAAGTGATAAACAGCTAGTGGTTCATATATCTACATTAAGTGGTCTTGATAAGTGAGCTTTCACATGGACTAGTACATTCAGGACGATGGAGTGTATGCATTACCTCATCAAATCTTTTGGTTGTCACAATATCATGTTAATTCAGATTCAAGACCCTTCTGCATTCCATTTCTGATTCTCATTTCATGCCTCCTTCACCTCTCTTTCTTACTAATGCATAGGACTACACAGCTACTTAGAAAAGAAAGTTAACGTCAGACTAATTTCACAGCTGCATTGCATATAAATAATAATAGAAAAAAGTTGCATTACATGTTTATGTTCTGTTTAGCCAAGGGAAGAAGCAGCAACTGAAAATTAGGGAGAAGAATGCCAAAAAAATGGAGCATTGGAAAAGAAAATAACACATGTATTATTTTTCTAGATTTTCTGCTATACCTCTCCACACTATATTATAGTCCGCTCACTCAATATGAACTTCAAACCACAGACACAGACATCTAATCTAGATAATGTCTGATACACATATCTAGTGTACTGTGAAACTTAAAATGTTGTTTGTCTAGAAGAAGGCAACGTATTTGATTGTTATGTGATTGTTATGTAATAAAGAACAAAGAAGATGAGCACTGTCACAGTATTCTATTCAAATTCATATAAGAAATGTTTTCAAAAGCTATTTAAAGTGAGAGTGAAAATCAGCGTGATAGCATACAGTGGAACACATATTATGTGCAGAACTTAAGTTTCCTAACCTGCCCTGAAAACAAACAAGACTCTGTCTGGTCAAAAGAGAGAGAATGGTAAACTGCGTTACAAATAATAGGCCTTATGCTTAAATTCATAACCTCATCTCATGGAGCTTCCAAGCAGCCACTGTAAAATTAGAAAATTTTTTTAGTGTGCATACCTTAACTTCTATTTTTTTCTAAGAGGAGGCTAAAAAGCAGAAACTTGGAGGATAAGAAAATACCTTCCAAGTTCTTTGTCCCACCTTAGTATGTGTGTGGATCCCAACTTAATTTGACTTTGAATGCTCACTGTGCATCTCAATAAAATATAAATATTATTCAGCAATAAGATTATATCTAGCTTTTGTTTATCTTTGAATGTGAAGGACCTAAGAATACAGTCATCTTCTAGACCTAACAGAGACTTTAACAGTTACAAATCAGTTCCAAGCCATCATAATAAAATAGTACCCTGACTCATGCAGAAAGTATGTGTAAAATTGTACGATAAGGAATAGATTTATTTGGCCAGGAACAGAGAAGCAAAGTCAGTGGAACATCCTGTTTGTGGTATTTTTTATATATAGTCAGTATGTACTATTTGTCTGGACTTTAATGTACACACTAACACACACTTTTTATACTGATCACTCTCCTGCAAAGCAAATAACATATTCTGCTAAGTCTTTCAATAGGCTGCTGATTGTGTCGTTATTTCACTCTTGGGGGAAAAAAGTTAATAAAAGATAAGGTACTTTTGAAGAAGGGGAGATTACATTATTTAAAAATTATACATTTTATAAGATAACATTTAAACACATGTCAGGAGAAGTCAACATTGTGTTATGAATGGTAGTGATTGTGTTATCTGTAAACTTTGAAGCTTTACGTACTGATGTGAACAATTGACTTCGTTGTTTTGTCATTACCATCAGCATTCCTCTTTCAGAGTTGCTGAACTGACTGCTGTTTGAGTAGCAAGAAGTAAGGAAAGTTTGTTTACCCCCTTATATTTCATTGACTGCTTGGCCTGAATTGATAGTAATTTTTCATCTTCTTGCCGGCTGGATCTTTTTCTTTTGGCTGTACTTTAAAATTGACTAGGATAGCTAGCTCTTTCACCTGAATTATAATTTTAAAATAATAAATTATCTAAATTGTCAAGAGCAGTTGCTAAAATAACAAAATTTATTAAAGCTTACAGACATTGCTACTACAATTTTAATCTCATTTCTTTATTCTATTATGTTGGCCAGCAGCACATAGTAAATATCTGCCATCAGATCAATGTCTAGTAGCTAAAACACAAGAAGAAATATATATATTTTTAATTGCTATACATATTTTGCCTGAAAGTGATAGGTATTTTATTATGTATTTTACAAACTGCATTGTTTTAAGGGGACGAAAAAAAGAAGGATTTCACTGTATTCTCTGTGTGTTTAAAAAAGTATATTAGAAAACATATGAAAATTATTTTCCCTGTTTCTTTTTTCTTTTCCAGGCTTAACCTTCCTCCGGCATGACTCAATGAACAGAAAGAAAGATTAGGCTTATTCTATTCAATCCCATTTCAAATCAAAGTTTAGATAATAAGAGCAGAAGTGGGAAAATCTTTGACTTAAATAGAGCCAAACCAATAGCAAGAGATTTTATAACCCAGTGATATGTTGCATGTTCCTTCTAAAGAAATTAATCAGATTTGCTTTGTGCACTCAGACTATTAGTAGATATTTTTTGAGCTTTTTTTTTCTTTTAATCTTTTCTCAGTTTTAAATTGTTTCAATGTAGATGGCAAAACCTTTTTTATTCTGGAGATGTCTAAGTTTATAACCATTTAACTCCAGATTTTACATTCTTAGTGCTCAGTTTTCAAAATTTAAACTAGATTTTACTGTCATAAGTAAAGAATATTGGGAAAAACATATTAACAAATGTTTCTTTACAAAAATCCTGTGGATACACTGTATTCATTGCTAGAAAAATACAGATTGCAGGCTTTTCTGTAATGAGAACACTGAGACTTAATAAGCCAAGTAAGGACTCCACATGAAATCCACTACCATGTTATTTTGTTGTCCAAAGGCTGTAATAACAGAATGCACTGTTCACTTTAGTACCATAAGGAATTTTTTTTCTGATCAAAATTAAAATACAACAGTAAAACAAGGAAGAAGCTTCCCCTTCATGCCACAGGACTAGTTCAATATTTTTCCTTTCAAGAGCACTGAATTCATATGGTACAGCAAAAACATAAGTTCAAGTTCATTAAAGTGAGAAGCAGCATGCAAATAATTCTAGTATTTTCATATAAACAAACTTTTAAATGTACTAAAATGATGAAAAAATGTCATCAGCATTCTGACATTATTTGTATGGCATTAATTTTATGATCTACTGCTATTATTTTGATTTGAAGTCAAAGAATTTATTGGAACAAATTGTTTGTATTTTTAAGAAAATCAAGAAAATTGTATCCCCTCCTCTACAAGCTATAATAATATTATTTTATTCTAAATATATATTATATGAAAAAATAGTTTCTGTAGTCACAAACAGTTTAAGTATTGTTCCGTATTTGATAAAAATGTGGCACTTATAAAAATAACATAGATTCTCTTTAAAAGAAGAAGGAAAACTAAAGTTAAAAAGTCGTAAGATGTCATCAGAGGAACCTGAACTCACATTAAGGTAAGAATATATTTACAGGTGTGAACCATGCCAGTGAGCTCAGGATTACCAGCAAGTTTTATTTAAAGGAAGTGTTTATTTCTGTAGGAATAGTGCCTACCTCTGTTGTTGCTGTGTTTGCTTTGTCCTGTTTTACTTTGATAGGAAATTTATGATTATATGTACCAGAAGGAAAAGACGTAAGTGGGTAGATTTGATATTACATGTAACCCACATGTCAAAATGTGCAACTTGCAGAGCAAGAACTTAAGTACCTGGGAGGACTTATGCCAACTTAAGTTCTGTGGCATTCTGTAATAAGGGATTTTTAAGTGATTTTTTTTAAAAGTAAGGACATAAAGGCTTGGCTTTCATGGCAATTCTGACAGTTTTGGTATACTGTAGAATCAAGGCGAAGCAAGGAAATTCTGTTCTTTATTAGAACTTAGAATTAGTCTTTCTTAGAATTAAATGTTGATTTAGTTGACAAGTGATTGGATGATGAGAACAATCAGGAAAAAGCAAAAGGCAGCAGCGAGCGTTGATCAGGATCAATTAATACAGCTGCGTGAGAATGTGAGTGTTTTCCCATTTCTATTCTGCAAATGGATTTTGTCCCTTACAGACAACTCAGCTACCTTGTATCAGTGTCTTATCACTACGACCTTTGTCTCCACTCTCAGAAAAGCTGATATTTTTTTAGTTCTTTCTTGTATTTTGTACTATTGAATTTAACTTTCTGTAGCTCATGTTTGTCCTGCAAGATTCCCAACCTCTCTTTAGTGATGCCTCCCTGCTGTCCCTCTGCCATCAGCATGTGCCCAGCTTTTTTGCAACTGATACTTGCAAGGACATAAAGATGAGAGCTATCCAAATATCATTCCATTAGGGAATCCTCTAGCAGACCAGTAACTACTTCATCAAAACATCTTGACTCTTTTCATTATAATTTGTTCTTACTCCTCAAAGAACTTATTAACTCACCTTATAATTCCTGTACTAATCCTTTACTTCCCTGAGTGACCTCAAATCTCCCACACAACGTGTCAAATATTCTACTGAAGTCCAGATTAAAATGATTGTATTTTCTCTGTTTAGAGTAATTTATCTTATCAAATAAGCATATTTATCTATTTTGGCACAGCCGACCCTCAGTAAATAATTTTCCATTTACTGAGGTAACTTTAATTCTTTTTAAATTCAGAAATCATTCAACAACCTTGATATTATACTTGGTGAGTCAGTTTTTCCACTTATGAAATGGCAGTCAAAAATACGTGACTTTCAGCTATTACATAGCAGTGTAGTGGCATTGCTAAAGTGCTTTGTGGTCCTTAGCAGAAAATGATCTGAAATATTAAGTACTCTTACCATATTTTTCATATTTTTCACATTCAAAGTGGTACCTCAAAGAGTTCTTTGGGTGGATGCTTTCATTTTTGAATGCCTTTTTAAAATTAAAATATTGTTTTCTTATTTTTCAAAGTATATCACTTATATAAGCTGCCAATCAAGATTAAATAAACTCTCACTCTCCTTGTGTTATATGTTAAGATATCAGGCTTTGATCAAAAAGATAAATGTATATGTCAAGCATTGTCATCAGTATTAATCACTACAATCTCTTATCAATCTGGTATTTGATATTTTCTGACTAAATTGTGAATATTTGATTATTTTTAATTTTAAAGCTTTCTAAATAAATAAAATATCCATTCACATAATATTTGATTATTTTTAATTTTAAAGCTTTCTAAATAAATAAAATATCCATTCACATCTGTCTAACTAGAAATCAGCAAAGTAAATTTTATCATTCTATCATTAAAGGGATACATTTAATTAGTCTAGAATATGGTTAGGAAGAAAGGAATACAATTAATGAAGAAAATTTTTTGTAAATTCACATGACATTGGTTTTATTATTACCTTTCGGAAAAAAAATCAAGTCATATCAATCATTACATCATAAACAATTACTTGTCCTTGTTTTTCTAGTTTTAGAGAAACCTAAATGGTATGTGTGTTCTCCCTCTGTCTATTTGCCTGAGAGAGACGGGAAATTACTGAAAAGTAAAAAAACAAACAAACAAACAAAAAAATTAAAAATGCAGAAATTAATATATTTCTCTTGAACTCCCAGGTATTCAGTGGAATAATCTTTACATTTTTCACAATAAATTCTGTAGATTTTAAGAAAACTAAAGCTGAAAATTTTTTGCAGGAACAATTATAAAAATTCACTGAACTGAAGTCCCAAGTATTTTCTAAGATTTGAACTATCTCAAATAATTTTAAAATGCTTTTTATTTTCGCCATTATTTTTGTAATTTTATTATTTAAAATATACAGAATACGATCGCATTTTTTGATCAACTATCAGCTAACACTTTAAGTGTTGAATATGAAAAGCTGAAAAAATAAAGCATAGTTGAAGCATATTTATTTCAATAGTTTAGTGAAAGTCCTGAGCAGTTCCACTGAAATTTCCTGAGTTGGAATTCTTCCTTCCTGGCACCAAGAGCGCATTTCACATTCACTGCACACGTATCAATGAATATGGCTCTGAAATGACATTATAGTAACACACAAGGCTTCACAGAAAATCAAAGACATTTTAAAATAATTTTTACTATATTACCTGAATTGTTTATTCAGTTAATTCCATAAAACTGTTGTTTTGGAGTTTTATTTCTTTTAAAACACACTAAAGGACTTAATATTGATCGGAAACAATTCAGCAATATACCTTCCTTTGAAAGCCACATGACATTATTTTAATATAAGAATAACTTTTCCTCCTTTGATTGTCAGCATGCTTTACAGAAGAACCAAAGTTATGTATTAAGCCTGTCACAAGTTTTAAGATTATGTTAAATGAATGGTTGTTTAAAATTATAACTGTAGTTGAAAGTCCCAATATTTAAAATCCGATGTACAGTTACACTACAATTTTAAAGGAATATAGCAGTCATATGCTCAATCAAGAATTGATAATAACAGTTGATGCCAGACTATAGAATTTCTCTCTTTATAACATTTCTTTTATCTCAGTTTGGTTTTGTTTAGGGAAACTTTATTGTAGAGGAATCCAATGAAGTTTTCTCAAAAAAATGCCTGGATGTGGTTTCTAACTCCTACAAATTTGAAAAGATTTCTGTGAGCAGCAGATAATATAGGAAGCGTCTACAAAAGTTTTGTGTTTAGGTGGCCTATCCCCACCTACTCCAGACCATCCCAAAACTGCCATTCTTAGATTTTTTTCTCAGTGAAGTATTGCTGGGAAACTAAAAAATACATTATTTAGTCTTTTTGTAGGTAATGTTTAGTTTCTGATGTTTTTGGCTGAGCTTAAGTGACTTTCATTCCATGCTTCTTCTTTATAAGTTCATAAATGTTTCTGATGTTTCTCCTCATCTCCACATAACTTTCATTGTGAGTGGAGTTCTCATTTGACTGCCCTTAAAAAATGATCTTTTGTATTTGTAAAGAAATTCTTAAAGTATGGATTTTTAAAGGAATTTTCTTTTTAGGCATACTTCTTCTCACTTCACTATCTTGAACTGAGCTTAATGTGCTTAGTGAACTTGATTCTAAAAGCAATTAATAATAAAACTGTTGTGAATGAGTAATCATTCCTGTGTCAACACTATGTTGCAAATTATTTTTGTGGGATAAGCGTTTCATAATCAACTTTTGCCAATATTTGTTGCTCATCACCTTTTATTTCTATCTAATGAATAAGATCAGTTACAAAGGAGGAAAGTTGTTATGAAATTGAAACCTGAGATTGCTTTTGCAGTTGCTGTTGAAAAGTCTAAACCCAAATGGACGCTACTTCAGACACTAAAACACGGCAGACAAAACTACTATTTGATCCCATATGGGCCACTGTCTCTGTTCACTCTTACTTTTATGTCACCATGTTAGTTTGACACCTATAATGAGTTTAATAGGTTTTTCTCTGATTTTATTACTGGCTAATGATTCTGCTTTTCCTTGGAGATAGCAAAAACGAGAAGTCACACTGCATTGTTTAATGTAGCTCTAAGGGACAGTCTTAACCACAGTACTTTATGGGAGGGAGTATGTCATTTGAATTAACATTTGAATTGCTTGCTTCAGTTTTATAAATCAGGTTAGCAATTATATTTATCTTGATTCATATATTTTATGCCCTTTTTTTTTGTTTAAGGGAAACTAAAGCAATGACTGATTTATAAAACAATTTGTTTTCTAATGGAACAAACTGATTTCACATGCTAATACCTGCAGGTTCTGCGAGATTTTGTTTCATTGAATGAACTGTTTTGTACGTGACTCATCATATTGATTTTAAATTTTTATCTTCCAAAATCACAGGTGGGAACAATTAAATTACAGCAAGTTTTACATTTCAGAAATAGTCAAAGGAAAAGATAAAAAACATTAGTAGAAGTTGAATTATTGGCAAGATTGCTTCTCTAAATCAGCAGCAAAATGCACATGTTTTAATGAGTGTTTCAGTAATCTTAAAGTTTTAATTAATTTTCAGTTAAAGATCAAACAATAACAAATATAATTATCTTTGCATACTCTGAGCAAAAGAAAACCTGCTCTTGATTTTTTGTGCATTTTACCTTTACTCCAAAGTCTTCCTACCTAACTCCAAGCAATCCCTCAATGTGCTGGAATGTTCCCTTCAAAAAAAATTGAAAAATAAAAAGTAATCATAATAAAAATTGAAATCTTAGGAAATATGTTTTGGTGGATCTTATGTGGGGCTGCAATGAGAAACTGAACAGGAATACTAACTATGGTTTTTTAATTGCTTTCTTTTTCCAGATCTATCTAATAGAGTGTCAGTTGTTCTGGTATGGATGTCAATTGTTATTTAACTAGAACTTTAAAGCGGAATATTGACAGATATTCACTATTATTAAAAAAGTGGTTATTGTTTTCAAACTTATAACTTTACTTTCTCTAAATCAGGAGTAGTTCAGTAAATAATTCATAGTTTTTTGTTAAAAAATTGAAAGCATTTCACCCTGTATGATTGCAGTATCTGCAAAACAGCTGGGAGATGAAAAATTTCTTCCATAATTATTTTGGATTGATTTCTCATTAAAGAAATATTTTAGAAAAGTTCTATCTAGTAAATGTTAAAAATTAATAGCAAACACTTTGGTAACCAAAGAAATATTTTTCAATTGAAGAGCATTTTCAATAAGTACAATTATAAACATATATACATTATAACCAAATATAAATTTTCCATTAGAGAGTACTCACACACTCAGATCTGAATTTTCTTGTTCTTCACATTGGGAAAGTTTATTTGGGAAGGCATACAAGGAAGATTATACCAGTAAGGCAGCCCATCAGAGTTAGCCTTGTGTAGATTTTATACAGTCACAGTATGTCTATTTCCATTTTACCGGTTAGGTGGGGGACAATAAAGAGAATGGGGAGACACAATATTTGAATTAACAGAATGGGTAACACACGGATCTTTACCATATATGCCTCTCCACACTGTATATATATATGTATGCTTATGCTCATATTCTAGTACATATTGTAAGCATGAATGATCTAGCTTGTGCAAAAACTGTATTTGCCGTATACATGTGGAAATTTGTATTCCCATACTGATACCACCAGACAAGCAATGGTGAAACTGTACTGTCAGATATTTAAGAAAATGTAAACACATTTCTTTATTGTCATTAATACATTATTCACTTGTACAAGGCCTGTATCAGAAAACTACAGCGATTTGGATGAGAGCTGAGACACCTACAGTTAAAAGCCTGATTCTGTGTAATCAATGTAGAAGAAAATTAGGTGCATAAATTAGGAATATTTGATAAACAAACCTTTAGCTTCTATTTAAGCCTTAGTGTTCCCTAGTGAAAACTATTTTGGGCTTTTTTCTCTAGCTGCTCTAAGAAAAGCAAATCCTAAATGAAATTGGAAAGGGCAAATCCACACTAATATGTAATTACTAATCTTGAACTGTTTGGGAAATCAAAAGTTGTGGACAGAGGAATTGAACACAGAATTGCAGCTAGGATCAAAAAACCCCGAATCCTGTTCTTTTTCCCTTAGGCTCCAACGCTTCCTAGCTCCCAAAGCCTGTAACACCATATAAAATATTTAAATACTTAAGAAAAGGACTACAGTTGCAAACTGGTTTGTTGCAGACAACATATATTACAAACAGAAGAAAACAGACAATAAAAGCAAACTTTGCAAGTCAAATGGTATGTTTGTTTCTTCATTCTTATCCAGGGTTTTACTTATTATATCCTTAGGGTAAAAGAATGCCTAATGTCCTATTTCTTTGCACCCTTTGTATGTGTAAGAAAGAAGGAAGAGATGCTAAAGAAGATCCTTGGCGGCCTTGAGGGAGTACTAGATTCTAAAAACATCATTCTGTTGAACAGAAAGAATACCCAATTTCAAAAATAGATTAATGGGAAAAAAATGGTGTAAAATATTAAATGAATTTTTTTTCTGTCTCCAAATATTTGATTTTCTTAAAGGGTTTTCTAAGGTGAAATAATGGACAGTAAAAAGACATCAGATGTACTACAAAGATATGAAAATATTAAAGGCCCATTTAAAAAATCTTTTTAAATGGGCCTTTGATATTTTCATATCTTTGTAGTACATCTTCCTCTGAAGTGTCTGGCAATGATCTTGGCTTAGACTGAATACAGTGCAAGGGTGACAAGTTCTGTTTTTCTTTGGTCATTTGCAATTTGGTTGGACTCCCAGTGGTGTTCTTGGGATGTTTGCTCCTGGCTTCTTTGAAAGAAGTGTCAATTCCAGATTGATTCATTGGAACAATTAAAGTCACGTTTTCAAGACTTCACAGAATAAAAGTGAAACATTTGCCCTCAAATTTTGCAGGTCTTCATGATGAAATGCTAGAGTAACAGAGGAGAAACCCTGAAAATCACGGAGTAGAGAATTTCCCCTGAGCCTGCCTATGTCAGGCTTTTCTGATTTACTGGTTATAAAGCTGGTGAAGAAATAGATATGACTTTCTGATCAGAAAAATCAGGACAAAATTATATGAGAGATGAAAAAAGAATTGAGAGAATGCTGGTCATAAAATTGATTTTGTGAGTCTAATTCTAATTCGGGTTATGTTTTGCCACACTAACACAGAGTAGCACCTCATGCTAAAAATAATTTCATTAACCTGTCCTGTAATGAACACCTTACAGAAAATAATTCCAGATTATTTCCTTGACAGTGTTTATGTATGCTATTTTAAAAATATTTTTAATGTATATTATTTGAAGAAAGAGTTGATTCTTGAGTTTATGCTTCTCATAATTTGCTCAGTCTTCAACTTTTTTCCATTCATATTAACTCTCATTTAGGCACTTAATTACAGATAGAATTCAGGTGAATTTAAATTAAGTCTACCAGCATTTTGCAGGTTCAAATTCATGAATTTTTTATAGAAATCAAAAGTAAATTTACTGGCAAATGGGAGCTGAAAGAGAGCTAAAAGACAGCTGTTTAAACTATCTCTTCCTTTAGTCATTATGAGAAAATTTCATGTCATTTGACAGAAAGGGTCTAGTTTACTATACACTTATGAAAGCCAGAAGGATTGTAAAGGAATTGCTGAAAATTCACAGAAGTCTTAAGTAAATGCTATACCCCTAAACAGCTCCCTGGGGCTGGGGTTGGGGCACCAGGAGTGAAATTCAAATGCTTAAAAACAACAAACCAAGGAGGTTTTTGAAATTCCAATACTCTGTAACAATATCAGTCTCTTAACTATATTCCATTTAAAGAAATGTATGTTCAATGGTGATATTCTTTTTCATGCAAATCCTAGCATGAGATCTGAGATCTCAGATGCACCTGGAAAGCGAAAAAAGGAGAAACTGCTACACAAGTATTTCTTGTTCTCCCCCTGGGTATGTTTCCAGTACAGCCATCCATCACTGAAAAGTACTCAGTCATAAATTCAAATTGAATGTGAGAAGTGACTGAAGTCTCTGCAGCCTCAAGTGAAATAAAAAAGTTTCTCAGTAGAATTTTGTTTTCTTCTAACCACTAATGATATGATGCTTTCTTTAACATGCTAGGCTAAAAATAGACAAGACAAAAATATTCTTTAGCCATTTTAAAGAGCACAAGTGACATGCAGGCTGACCTCTTGACTGCATGTGTTACAGCTATAGGCAACCCAAATGGTGCCAGGTGGAGATTACACAGGGCAGAGCAACATCTGCTTCACTATCACAAGGGTAAATGATAGTTCCTCGTGTTATGCCATAAACAGCCTGAGGTAAGAAAGACTGGTAGAGCTCCTGTCACAAATTAAACTCTTGCCAGCAGGTAGGATTCCACTCCATCTGTCCATGTAAGTAGCTCAAACAGAACAGAAGCTACATAAAATATTATCCAGAGAGATAAAAGGCAAATAATGCAATTTATTTATGGGATGGAGCCAGAAATGAAAGCAAAACTAAATAGAAAGAGAAGATGTTTTTCCCTATGATGAATGGAAAGTGCTGTGCAGTTATATAATCTGTTTTCAGAGGTAGTGGCTAGAATTTCTGCAATGCCATTTTCTTTTATTTTTCTTTTTCTTTCTATGGCAGCTTATTTTGTACACAGACAAAACACAGAAGCACAAATATGTATCTTGGACATACACATCTCATAGCTCCCAAAACTATCTTCCAAACCTCTATTTGGTCATTTCCCTTTTATCTTTTTTTCTACTTAAATATGTTAATAGGATGATAAATAATTGTGGTTTTTCAGACTACAGGCAACTTTCTGAGGAAAGCAGTGTGAAATACATAAATCTAAAGCCTCCTTAAGGCTTAAAAAATGACTAAGAAATAATTGTAATTTACAGAGTAACCATGTCTCTGGCCTAAATAGTCAACTACTTGCTATATTTTTGCTTTTCTGGTACACAGACAAGTTTAATGAATTGTTCTCACCTATTTGGAGACCACAGATAAGTTTAAATTTCTCAGTGCAAATACACGATACATAGAGAACAAATACATTGGGTGGGAATGAACTAAGTTATTCAGTGAAAATTTCTTTCAGTTTCAAGACACTGAATATCCTCAATTCCCATACAATTTCCATTTCTGCTAATTATAAGCTGTGACATGCACACAATATAAGGAAACCCCACATTTTTATTATCTAGGAAAATGTGTATCAAATATTCCAAATGTGTTATGTTACAGCAAATGCGCAAGAAGAGGAAACAGGGTGCATTCTAAAAATAAAGTTTTTCCATAAAAGCCTGATGTAATTACCAAACATGAGGAATTAAAATAATTTGAAAATGCAACAGTATTTTTATTATGTAAAAGTTGAGTGCTTTGTAAGTGTGTGGTATGTTTTGGAAGTTTCTTAAGTTTCACTCAAAGCAGAAAGAGTTTTAAACAATGATTAACAGAAGTCAACTTTTAAAGTAGCTGAGCTCTTATGGGTGTGAAACAATCCTAATGGGATTTTCAAATTCCTGTTAGGATATACTCATAGTTATATACAATCCCACTAGCTTTGTTAAAAATAAATTTTACCTGTAATGAAGTATTTCTAGAATCAGATAGCAAATAACTGAATCACTTAGAACATTTTGGAAAATATTTCCTTTTACTTTGAACAATAATAAAATATGCTGTAGATTTTCGTAAGTCATATGGCTTCAAAGAACATTCCGTAGAAGATTTTTTCTGAAATATTTATTTGTTTAGGATCACAATAAACTTTCAGAGATATCTCAAAATGTTGTTTCTGAAAAATTAACACTGCATCACTGACTATTTTTAAATGGTTTTCTGAAACAAAAAATCAAAAAATGGCATTGGTTTTTAAGGTCATCTTGTGCTCTCTTTAAAACATTTCATTGAAAACCTGACCTAAATAATTTTTTTATTGCTTTTACGTGCTTTTAAGTTAACCATGAATTAGGAGAGCTCATTTTTCATTTTCTGAATGAGAACAAGAAGTAGATATCCTAATTCCTCAAAGAATACCTCTCTGTGTATTTGTCTTTTTATTAGAATGAGACAAGCTGGACCTCACATTCTAACACCAGATATATATAAAATGATCACTTTGGTCAACATTGCTGAGATTAAAATATGAAAAATGTACTTGTGTTTGGAGTCATTATAAGTAAAATAAGCTATTATTGGAAAATTTGCAAATGAATGGTTCTACTCAAGTAAAAAGGAGTCCAATGCAATTGCAGGAACAAGAAATTATTGAGAAAACACAGAATTTAGAGTCAGATTTTCTTTTGGTTGAAAGGCCATACCTATTCAGGTAGAACTAAATGTAAGATTGAGTCAGTTGCCTTTTGGAATATGTTAGAAAATAAAATAAACCAGGGTACTCATTACACTTTCTATATTCTAATCTATTAGAATAGATCACACAATGCCACATAATACCACAAAATGCTATAAATTAAAAGTGAATATAAGACTAATTTTTTATTGGAGCCATTAACTATATTGGTATTAGTGCGAACAGTCAGTGAACAAGAAACTTTCATTACTGCTGCCATAGCAGCCTGCTATTGATCTATCACTGCCTTCATAATGAAAAAATAATGGTTATTGTAGGATATATGCTAACACTTCAGATGATCAATGGCAGTCATATTTTAAAGATATCAAAAAGAATATCTGCAGTTATTACTGGGGTGTTGGTCCTAAAGCACAGTGAGAAGAAGGAGAAAGAAAAGAGCTTTCTGTGGGAACTAAAAAAATATTTTTGTAGTGTTGAGTGTATCTATATACAAGAAAGAAGAAAAAGTCAAGTAAAAATTTTAGAATGAAATTAACGGACCAAAGAAGAAAAAAGTAACTAAATTACCAAAATTACTTCGGAATGTGATGGTTTAAAAAAATTCTAGCCATGTGCATTAACATAGTAGGTGGACACCTTGAGATATTCACTGCCTTCAGAAGTAGTACAATTTGCTCCTTTTGTATTTTTAAACTTCTTGTGTGTTAGTCAGGTATAAAAATAGAGAAAATAGAGATTCTTGATGAAAGTGACTACCCAAACACGGTGAGAGTCGCCTGGAAATTTTCTTCTAGCATGTTTTCAGATAGACAGAGTAGGTCATTGAGGATGGGAGACACAGAAGAGCATTTCACGAATGACCTCAGATCTGTGGGACACAGCTTATATTACTCAGCAGATTACAGATTCAAGATCTGTCTCTGGAGACAATAAATAAGGATTTTGCTGGTTAAGGAATATATTCAGTGCAGGTAGCTCTGTGTGCAGCTGCAGTGGAGCTCTGGGTGGCAGAAGCCTGAGGGAAGAGCTGCTGACCCCCTGCCGAAACAAGGGCACGGGGACCTGCAAGCACTTGGACCTTCAGCTAAGGGACTGAGATTCAGAGACATGGCAAGAGCTGATGACCTCAGACTTTCTTGTTCTTAGACTGAGAGGTCATTAACAAACAGGAGTGTCCTTTGCTCAAGCTGCCTCCTTGGAAGCACCCGGCTCAAGCTGTTATTTCATTAGTGATGTATTATGAAATTTGAAGCAGCTTAATGTCTAAGACTGCTATGGGAAATTTGGCGTTAAGTCAGTGAGGAAGCCTTGCCTGATGGTGTGAGTGGCGTGTGTAGGGATTCAAGTGGGGCACCCATCAGGTCACTGGAGCTGCCACATGCAAAGGGGCCTCAGTCCTAGTACTGTATCCATGTATATCCATTTGAGACCAAATTTGGGAAGAAACATAGAGCAACCTGTAAGCAGATGGACGATACAATTTCTTTAAATGCATTTTTTTTAAAATACAGCTAATTACATATGCCCACCTGGCTATGCACTTTTCTAAAGTGAATAATTTTAAATTTTCTGAATATTTCCTCACATTAATTTATATTCCAGACAGTAATAGGGCTCTGTAGCCATAGGTAGGTGGCTGCCAGCAGGGAACCATGCCTCTGCTTTCCATACATTCTGGTCTCCAGGCAGCCCCCAGGCAGCTTGTCTAGGTTGGTTCCCCTGTGGCCTGAAGTCTGCTCCCTCAGCACTCGCCCAGCACTCTTGGACCCTGCTTTCACATTCACTGTCCATTTGAACAGCAAATCTTGTTGTAAGGATGGCCTTGGGGGCTATTCTCAGAGGACAGTCTAGACATACATTATTGTGTACAGTCCATCTCTTTTGTATACAGGAGAGAAAGAGTTCAATGAAGCCTTTTCCTAATCGCCATGTAGCATACTGCCAAGCACAAAGAATGGCATTATGCATTTTATATAGGAGCTAGGGACATGCAGTGATTACTCCTTTATCTCTGCTATCACTTGCTGTTGTAACATTCACATACTGCATACTCAGTTGTTCGTGTTCACTCAAGATGCAACTTCTTTTAAAATTCAGTATTGCTTTTTTGTTAACTGCATTGTTTTTTAGAAAATAATGTTAACTTTTCTTCATCCAAAACTATTTGTAAACAGAAAGTGCTCTATACTTACTCTATAGAGAAAAATAAAACTAAGAAACAGACCTCTTATGCTTATAAAGGTCAACAAGCTGTATTTTCAAGGACACTATTAATTTTCAGCCACATTTGAGTGTAAGAAGTCACATTTTGTCTGTCTCTCTAGTCCACTTGTAGGTGTTTATGTTAACAGATAAAGAGGCTGCCACATACTTCTGCTGATTTGTTGCAGAGTTGCAGTGCTTTACAAAGGAATTTCCATTTTGGTGAAGAGATATCTACATTTTCAAGGGACAGGAAAAGTAAGTTTGCATGGTGGCTAAGTACTAGAAAGAATTTAGGGAGGAAAGATTTTCTTATAAATACATGCTTGAGGTAAAAAAAAAAAAGTAAAACTAAGTCATTGTCACTAGCATGGAAAAGAAAAGACAGTAATATATTAGCATATTAACTGAAACACTGGAAGTGTAAGAATTCTACTTATGAAGATCTTTGAGTAAAAAGACACAGATTTTAAAGTTGTCTACAGTTTTTTTATTAAAAAACTGTAGACCACTCCCCAGTAGCAAACTTTCTTCTTTTTTATTCCTAGGATCTGCGAAGCAATGTTTGAATCAAGATGTATCATCTTTAATTATCCTCTTAATGATTACCAGATGTCCTTTATAAACATTTATATACACAAGGAAGACAATGGTGTCCTGGCATGCATTAGACCAGCGGGTCTGGGGCAGGTGATTCTGCCCCTCAGCTCAGCCTGGTGAGGTCTCACCTGGAGCTCTGTGTTCAGTTCCGGGTTCCTCAGTGCAAGAGGGAGACATGGAGCTTCTGGAGCACACCCAATAGAGGGCTACAATTAGGGAACTGGAGCACCTTACTAATCTTAAACACTTGTTCTAGGAACGTGTGCAAACATCTGAGATGTGATGCTGTCAGACATCTTTACATTTAAATTCTGAGAAGTCTCCTGAAAGAGGCGCTCACCAACATATCTTCTGTGTTCTCCACTCTGTCCAGAAATTAATCTAGCATAAGTTTCTTGGATTGATCAGAAAGATTGAGACAGTTTCTATTATCTTCCAATGCACTACTTCAGCTGTTTCCTCTTCCACTAACTGATTTGCATGTGGATTTTGAAGTTGGTTATTGTTCCTGCATCTTTAAAACTTAGTTATAAGATATTTTCAGTTGGGGTCTGTTTGTGAATTGTGCCTTCTCTGATACACATTCTCAGACAGACCTCTTAATCACTCCCACATCAGATGTTTTATTTTATAGAAAATCCTCAGCTATTTAGCTTCTTTTTCTGGTTTTCCTGTGTATGTGATCAGATACATAGAACAGATGTTCTTGTTATTTCATTCATTAGACTTTGATCCACCAGGGCTTGAACGTGTGCTTACTACAAACTGTGATTTATATTGGAAAAACAACGAACTTACAGACAATGATGGAGGAAAAAATTATTATTATTATTATTATTATTATTATTATTATTATTATTATTATTATTATTATTATTATTATTATTATTATTATTATTATTATT
>JAHLSL010013733.1:7011209-7088612 GCA_025920805.1 Petroica traversi
TTATTATTATTATTATTATTATTATTATTATTATTATTATTATTATTGCTAATGAATTATCATATTAATACTACTAATAATAATATTCCAGGTATCATAATATGGGTAAGGTACTGGCTTGGAAAATTTTTTGTCACTGCAAGTAATGAATCAAAATGTAAGAAAACAGGGCTTTGGTGCAATTTCTTCTTTTACTTTATGATGTGGATTTTTTTTATGAAATTTATGGCAATATTGTGTTATTTCAGGCTACCAGAAAGACATTGTTTATAGACCTGGTTATAACTTGGTTATAAAATACTCTTAAAAATCTTAAATTATGTGGTGTTACGATGTAAGTCAGAATCTTAGGCAGTGTCTGCATTTTAATTAAGCTGGAATCACTTCTTTAGGCTAGTATTTAAATAAAAGTAACTTATTTCTATTTATCTGCAGTGATCCTCTACTCTGTTTCAGTGAAAGCAGATCTGTACCAAACAATATCTGATGAGATTAAGGTCTATTAAATCTGTGACCATCTCAATATATGAAATTTAGATTTTTATTATGTTTGACAAAGTAAAAATTACATAATTTTTAATTCTGCAGCAAACTCTTGTACAAATTCTTTTACTCCTGTTTACATAAATTAAATATGTGTAAGACTCTGCCATTTGGTTGTTAAATAGCAATTGCCTACTTTTGGTTCAACTTGATTTCATTGTTCTTGTAGTGATACCATGAACAAGTGCTCAAGTTTCCCAGAATGAACCAAAGGACATATGATGACATTAATATTTTTTATTTTGAATAGACAAAAAATATATTTCTTAAATTAAGGGATCCCTTTCAGTCCTGGGGGAGTTTCTTTTTGAAACTTATATGAGAAGGAGAAAAAAATGTTAATTGAATCTTCTCATTTACACCTTCCATCTGTTTTTGTTCCAGCTGCGTCTGCTTAGATACTTGAGAAGCAGGTCAAACTAACACTTAATGGGTCTCAGCTGATTACTGTAGTAATTTAATAAAATTGCTGCAAGTAGAAAGTGGAATAGTAAAGAGGGTTTGCATTTTTATATTAAATGGAGAAAGTTTAAAGACATTTTCTAGACTTTAAAGGTTATCAAAATAAGTTGGGGAAAAAAATGCATAATTCTCTTCCATAGGGAATTTAGTCTCTCTTTTTTTTTTCAGCTTTCCAGAACTTTTTCTTTGTTTTCAAACAGTGCATCTTATTGAGAAATTGTTATTTTGCCCATTTTTTTTGTCAAGTACTCTACTTAAATTATTTTTTTCTTCTGAATCTGACTTTTCTGTCTAGTATTCTTTGTCTTTTCTAATTCCTTATGTTTAAATATTTTTATATTTTCTATTTAGTCTTTTAATCTGCATGGTGTGTCTGAAGATATATAATATGATTTATATATAATATATAAAACAATTTTTATGATATTTAACTTCTACCTTTGTAAAAGTAACTCCTTCACATCCCATATTTAATGTTGTAATTGCAGCAGCTATTGACATAAGAGAAACATATTGTTTAGACATGTAAAGGATATTTCTTTCCTTTGAAATAGTCTTCTTTTTAAAGAATTTTATTCTCTTATTAGGTAAGCTTTCGGGTTTGTATCACCTGCTTTACAGAGAGTAGGCTGGTGATGCAGAGTTGACAGAATGGCAAATGAGGATGATTTTCTTGCCCTGAAATTGGAGACATTTAGCTGAATGGTTCTAAAGTCAGAAGGTCTGCCTAAGATTGAACAAGAATAATGTTTTAAAATTATTAAAAGTATCAAATGAGATGAGTGCTGAGTACTACTGGAATTGAAGTAGAATCTAAGGTTAGTAGGGTATAGATAAGATGAGTATGGAGGAACCCACAAGAAAAGCTCAGTGCCAAGGAATTAATACGTAACAATTCCGTTCCTTTTCCTCCTTTTTCTTTAAACCCAAGTTCTCTAGCTTCACCTGGCAGCAATAGTTATCCTCTGTGTTTATTCCTGGTCTGAGTATGCATTCTTTACTTAGCTGTACCTAACACTTTTCTAAACCAATGCATTTCCAGATTTCTTTGCATCAGTATGAAGTTTAGTTCATAGTATATAATTGTTTAGAATGTAAAGCACATACTGTAAATCCATAGAAAATAATTGAAGCTGATTCAATACATATGGTTGGAATGATGAATGGAGGTACAATCAAATCATGTTTAATGGAACTGGGGGAGGAAAGGTTCTCAAAAGATTTGGTGTTTTTCTTCAGAAAAATTTTGAAATCATAAAACAATGCAAACTCACAAACTTAAATGAGGATATACTCTGGTCACAGTTCAAATCATGTGAGTTTTAAACATTACTCACATAAACAAAAATATAATTCCTTCAGAATATCAAGCCTCTGTGGAAGTGAAACTGTGACATTCTTTGAATGCTTCTGTTTACTGACACTGAGCAGACTACCTCCCTGCACAGAGAGTGAGTCAGAAGTGGAAGCTAGACAGAGAGAAATGAGGTCACAATAAAAGAAGAGTTCAGGGGAAGGCAAGAAAAAGTAATTAAAAAGAAAGAAAAAAAAACAACCTTACAACAAAACCAAGAGAGCAAGAAGCCAGGGTTTTATTCTTTCTGATTATTAACAATTCCCTTCATTGCCAGGTCTCCATTTTATTTAGATTCCCATGAGGAGGAATACTGAGAGGGCCTGTCTTTTTTCATATATGATACTTTGCTCCTTTTTACAGAGCCATACTTTTTTTGACTGACGGAGAAGTAGCAAAAAACTATCAAGGTTTAAAAGCAGCACTCCTGATACTATTTGTGTGAAGAACACTCTTAGAAGCCTCTGTTCTTCTCCTCACCAGGTACATCAATGCTGAATGCAGAGAAGCACCTCTTATATCAACTGCCCCTTATAGTTTTTGTCCTTTGGAACCACCGTTATCAAAAGGTGCCGTAGAAGAGGGAAAAACTAGAGGGTTAAATTAAGTTCTAGTGCAATCCTCAGGTTCAGAGAGTAATGCCCATAATTAATTTGATGTCTCTTTTACATATCAAGTATTCATCAATATGTACACCAAGTAGAAGTTGCAAAGATAATCTTTTGGATTCTGAAAATAGGCTACCAATGAAACACTCCACTAATATCTAGCAGAGACCTTGAAATAATTTTCTCATTATTTTCAAATGTTATAATTTGTTCAAACACCCACTTTAAAGCAGTCTTTAATATTTGAAAAAGCTAAATGGATCTTTTAAATATCTATTGTTCATGATGACAACAATCAGAGCTATCAACATTTTGAACTTGTACAGTGTTGTTTTCCAGCCCCAGCCAGCCACTCGCTCCCCACCAGAGGGATTGAGCAGAAAATTGGAAGAGTAAAAGCTATGAAAATCGTGGGTTGAGATAAGGACAGTTTAATAGGGAAGCAAAAGCTGCACACCCAAGCAAATCAAGGAATTAAGTCATCACTTCCCATGGGCAGACAGGGTTCAGACCTCTCCAGGAGAGCAGGCATCATCACACTAAAAGATACTTGAGAAGATAAACTCCAACACTTCAAATGTTTCCTCCTTCTTCTACCCTACTTTATATACTGAGCATGATGTCACATGGTCTGGAATATCCCTTTGGTCAACAGGGGTCTCCTGTCCTCGCTGTGTTTCCTCCCAGAAAAGGCCTTGCCTCTGTGTAAGCCCCACTAAGCTGTAACAAAAAACATCTCTATATTGCCAACCCTATATTCAGCCCCATACCAGCCCCTGTGAAAGAAATTAACTCTACCCCAGCTGAAACCAGCACATGCAGTTAACTTCCTAATAGGGATCAGTCTTTCATACCTTCGAAGCAAATAATGTGATTATTATCATGATTTTGCATCATGGGCAGAAATTGTTCATAATGGTTTTTATAATCATGATACATCCAGTAGAGTTTTGATGTCTACTTGAAAGAAAAGGAAACCAGTTGTTCTAGAACTGCCATTGCATTATCAGTGCAGATTATATTTATTTATGTGTTATATATTTATACACGTTCATTAAGAAATATGGCTGATTTCCTTCTCAGACTTCCATGCATATGTACCGGAACAACATGGAAAAGATATTTGTATGACAATATCTCTGAGGAATCAAGCTGGTCTTTACTTCCTTGTTGCTCCTTTTTACTAGTTGGATTTATTACATTCAGGAGCATGATCTTTTATTTTGATGATGATAATAGCACATCAAGAAACTTTAATTAGTACCAGAATTTCAACACAGCTTTTATGTAAAAACTAAGATTTATTTACATGTGCAGTAACCATGAAAGGTTTTAACATTCACTTTTTCTTTTAGCTGCAAAAAGTACAAACTATCCGAACCATTTTTCTGTTTCATTTGTGTCTTACCTGGAGTGACTAAGGGGGAATAGTTATTCTCCTTCACTGTGCAAGTCAGGAACAAAACTTCTTAGAATGTTCTGGGAGGACTCTGTGTTTCCTCCCTCCTTGGCACTTGGTCTTGTTCCCACTTCAGGCTTTTTGTTTGTTTGTTTGCTTTTATTTCCACACTCTAGTATATTTCCTTCTCTTTCCTAAGAGATGTATTTCAAACCAACCAGTGGGAATTTTCTAAAGGCATGTAGTAACTTTGACTGGCCCCTCTTCAATCCACTCTCTCCTTGAGATATTATATTTCTACTGCTTTTGTTAATCACGTTATTGTAGAACTTCACTATGTAGGTATTCGAAACTATTAAAATAAAAAATTCCAAAGGTGCTACCTCTCCTTATGTAATTTGTGCACATCTGCTTTATTTTCCTTGGTTCCTCAAATAGTCTCATGCGAAGTCTGCAGAGGCATCTGATGGGAGAGCAGAAGAAAATAGGTGTACTGTGAATCTTCTGAAGGTGCAAGTGCTGCCCAGAAATATTGAGATTTAAAAGAGTTTGAAACAAATCCAGAATATTTTTGCTCCTGATGATGTGCAGCTCAAATTAATGATTTGTTTTTCACTTCTTATCTGAATGTTTGGGATTTTTAATTGGGACTTCTTTTCTGTTACTCTTTTTGATGAAAATAAATTAGGAGTTTAAAGACAGGACTTTATGAAATAATTTATCATTCCAGCTTCATTATCGTCCTTTGAGTTTGCATTAATTTATAACCTATGGTTGTAATTTTAACTTCAAACAGATCTGATAAAAATGTGAGAAGGAAGGAAGCATTTGCAGAGAGATGGTCTTGAAACACACTCCATATAAATACCGTCTGAAAACATTATTTGGATTCTGTTCCAAATATCATATTTGGTAGCTCACTTCAGTTTGTCATCCTGCACATCTGGCTTATCCCAGTCCAGTGACAGGAAAAAGCTGCCGGCAGGATGAGAACATATTTCTGTAATTTGCAGGGCTGGTCTGGCCAAAGAAAAATTGCTATGAAGCTTGCTCTTCAATGCAGGCACTAGTGAGCCAAATATTTATACACATGCTGAACATTATAGGTGTCCTTAAGCTTATTCAATCAAGTTCTTATGGACTGACTGGCAATGGAGAACGTTTATCTTCTTTGATGCGATGCATCAGTACATTTGGGCTGTGGTCTTATTCTTTCATTGCTGGCATTTTTAGAACAGAAGCAGCTAAAAAAACCTCAAACAACTTCAACTGGCCTAAATTACACTCTGATTGAAATCACAGAATCATAGAATACCCTGATCTGAAAGGGATCCACAAGGATCTTCAAAGTCCAACTCCTGGCCTGGCACAGGACAACACTGAAAAACATACTATGTACCTGAGAGAAACATCCAAATGCTTCTCAGACAGGCTCAATACCATGGCTGCTTCCCTGGGGAGCCTGTTCCAGATCCCAGCTACCATCTGGGTGAAGAACCTTTTCCTGATATCCAACCTTAACCTCCCCGACACAGCTTCAGGCCATTCCGTCAGGTTGTGTCACTGGTCACCAGAGAGAAGAGATCAGGGACTGCTCCTCCACTTTCCCCCATGGGAAAGCTTTAGACTGTGATGAGGTTTTCCCTCAGTTTCCTCTTCTCCAGGCTGAACAGACTAAGTGACCTCAGCCACTCCTGGCTGCCAGGGCACTGCTGACTCGTATTCAGCTTGTCATTGTCCAGAACTGCCAGGTCTCTGTCTGTGGAGCTGATCTCCAGCCTCTTGTTAATGAGTCTATGTACATTTCCTGTATAAGAGTGTTTGGACATGCTTCAAAGTAATTAAAATGACTAATGATTTAGAGAAAAATAAGATCATATCATTAACAGTGGTGAAAATTTTTAGAGCTGCTTCGAAAAGTATTGGTTAGATGATAGGAATAACTGTCCATATTTTATGATCTAAGCCTATTGATAAGCAGAAGGATTTTTAAAATCTCTGCTAGTTCTAAGTAGTTTTCATGCTATACTCAGCTATTCATAAGATGCTTGAACCATGTGTATATGCATTACTATTGTTAAATTTTAAAACATAAAAATAATTAATCATGTTTGTTTTCCTCAAATTCATTTTAATTTGGCTTTTTTTTTTTTTTGAGCATCTTGTGTCTTTTGAATGTCGAATACCTGCATCTGGAAAACCAAATGTAGTGATGTGCTGTACTGTTACTGCTTTCCAAAATCAAATGAACTTTGTTTTGAAACCTCCCTACAATCCTTTCATTTATCTTGGAATAAAATCACATTATTTTATTTCTGTCATATATTCTTACTAATGCTATTATACCCTGACTGCATGCTCGCCAGCCAAGCAGAGATAGATTACATTAGGACCATAAGCCATTACTGTATGCACTCCCCCAGCACACAGCCCTGCTGAGTGAGCTTGCCTTCTGTGGGACTGAGCTTCTGCTGACAAGGACCTAATGCCCTCAACACTGCTCAAGTCCTTCCTTACCCTTTGACTGAGGGTGGGGCTGCCCATGCTCCAAGAAGAAGATCTATTTGGTGTGGTCAGAAAATGTTGCCTCTTTGACTCCTATTTTGGCACGATGTGCTAACGTTCTGGCTGTGCTGACTGGGATTTAGCATCATTTGAGGAAGAATTGAGCATTTCTTGAGGAAACAAGTTTTGTTGCCAGTTGCTCAGCTTCACAGTTCTAAAGGAAGCTCTTCTTACACCTTCCCTGTAACCACAAAAAAGCAGGAATAGAGCAAAATTCCTTACAATACAAAGGGAGGCAGGTCTGGAATGCTACCAAGGCTCTTTGAAGGCTATTCTGCTATCCAAATATCATAAGTCAAGCCGGTGAGGCAGAAGGCTCCTTGTATGAACAGGAATCTTCTCTTGGAAATAAGAGAATTAAAAAAAAAAAAAATATATATATATATATGTGTTCAGTGGAAGCAAGATCGGGTGACATGCGAAGAACAGAGATGCTACTTGTCACTGTAGGGAGAAAATTTGTGGAGCCAAAGCTAAAGCTGGCCCAAAAGGTGAGGGACAATAAAAAGACTTTTCTCAAGTATATTAATGGCAAAAAGCAGTGTAAAAAAATCAATCCATTAGAGGATGAGGGTGGTCACCTCACAAACAGGGATATGGACAAGGCAGAGGTGTTTAACACATTCTTTGCCTTTGTTTTTAGCATGGATGATGGAATAAGGAGTTCTCAATGCCCTGAGCTGGAGGACCATGACTGTGCAAAAATTATCAACTCTCTAAAACTGTGCACTTATCAGCTGCTGCAGCTGGATCCCTACAAATCTATGGGGCCTGATGCGATTCATCTGAGAATCCTCAAAGAACTGGCTGATGTAAGAACCTCTCTCAATGATTTTTGAGTGCTCTTGGGAATCTGGGAAGGTCTCAGGTGACTGAAAGCAAGTGAACTTTTTCCTGATTTTCAAGAAGGGCAAGAAAGACCAGAAAAACTAGGGGGTGTCAGTCTCACGTCAGTCCTGGTAAATGTGGAGATTATTGTGGGGGGAATTGAAAAACATCTGAAAGACAATGCAGTCCTTTGTCACAGCCAGCATAGCTTCATGAGAGGAAAGTCCTGCTTGTCAAATCTTATTTGCTTTTATGACAAAAAAAAAGGCCCACCTACTTAGCCAAGGGAAGCCAATAGATGTGATCTTTTTGGATTTCAGTAAACTTTTTGTTACTATTCTTCTTCTCAACCTTCCAGCACATAACTGAATAAACACACCCTGTGGTGGGTGAGCAACAGGTCAGGCACAAAGGGTTACAGTGAATGGGGTGACATCAGACTGGGGACCAGTGACCTGTCAAAGGGGAGTTCTGCAGGGCTCCATCCCCTGCCCCATGCTCTGATTCTGCACCTGTGATGGGACAACCCTGGGACAGACTGGGAAAGAGAGGCTGGAGAGCAGTGCCATGGAAAGGGCCCTGGGGCTCTGGTCAATGGCAAGTTGAACATGAGGCAGCAGTGCCCTGGCAGCCAGGAGGGCCAGGTGTGTCCTGGGGGTATCAGGGACAGTATCACCAGCCAGGAAAGGGAGGGGATTGTCCTACTCTGGGCTAGGGTGATCTCACCTTGAGGGCTGTGGCAGTTTTGGGTGCTGTAAAATAAGAAAGACTTTAAATTATTAGAGAGATTCCAAAGAAGGGCAAAAAAGAAGGTTCAGAGCCTTGATAGGAAGTCATATGAGAAGCAGCTGAGGTCATTTGCTCCGGTCAGCCTAGAGAACAGGAGACTGAGAGGAGACCCTCAGTTACATCACCTGCAGTTACAACTTCCTTGTGAGGGGAAGAGGAGGGGCAGACACAGATCTCTTAGTGGTGACCAATGACAGGACCTGAGGGAGTGGCCTGAAGTTTTGTCAGGGTAGATTTATGTTTGGTATCAGGAAAAGGTTTCTCACCCAAAGGTTCCAGTTGGGCAGTGGAACAGGCCTCCCAGAGCAGTGGTCACAGCACCAAGACTGAGAAAGTTCAAGAAGCATTTGGACAATACTCTTGGGCACATGATGTGATTCTTGGGGCTGATCCTTTGCAGTGCCAAGAGCTGGGCTCAATGATCTTTGTGGGTCTCTTCCAACTCAGTATGTTCTGTTATTCTGTGACCTTTTTGCATTAAACAAAGACTCAGTCTTGAGGTACATGGAGTTGGTAAATTTTATAATTGGGTGCTAGATCCAGGGGTACAACAGTGTTCCTGGAGTCAGGGAAACCCAACAGGAAGCCCCACCTGAAGCTGGCAGTTCTAGCAAGGGAGGCTAATGCAGCTTGGGCTTGCCAGGAGCTACTACCCCTGGGTAGAGTTGAGACCAGGGAGGGCAAACAGGAATAAAGAGGATAAAGTGGTTTGTGCAGAAGGGCATGCAAGAAGGTCCCTGAACACTGCCTGTAGGGCCACAAATGAGGGAAGTGCTCTAGGTCCTGTAAGGATGGTGAACCTCAGAGTTATAATCAGTGTTCCTTCAGAGAAAGCCCCTGAGATCTCATGCTTAAACTCAGATGGAGTAGACAAGGAAGGAGACAGTACAGCCAGTCAGTCATAAGTGCACAGGAGAAACTGTATCAGAAACACAGAGAATTCCACCAAATGGAGCAAGAGCCCATAGGGGATAACTCTTATGGGGTTTCTGCTGGCCTTACAGGGAGTCAGAAGAGGTACACTGCCTTCCAGGAGATAAGGTCTAAGAAATTTTGACTACAGATCAGTGGACCCTGAAGCTGTGCACTGGGAGCTGTTCAGAGAACTGAATTCATTGCAAGGCCACTCTCCATAATCTTAGAGATATCAAAGAGATTGAGGGATATCTCAGAAAAATGGAAGAAGGCTAATGTCACCCCTAAAAATAAGAAGGGCTTAGGAGAGGATCCAGGAAATTACAGGCTCATGTCTTGCTTCTATCCGGAAAGTTATAGGAGGAATCCTCCTGGGGACTATCACAAGTCAGATGAAGCATGTGACTGGGAAAAGTCAACTTGGAATCAGCAAGAGCAAATTGAGAGTGACAATCCTGATTGCCTTCTATGACAGAATAATCTGATAAGCTGACATGGAATGAGCAGTGAACACAGTCTACCTGGATTTCTCCAAGGGTTTTGATGTACTTTGTCACAGCCTCCTCCCATAAAATCTGTTGTGTTGCAGTTTAGTGAAGTGGTCCATGCAGTGGGTGAGGAACTGGCTGACAGGCAGCACACAGAGGATGGTGGTGTATTGCTCCTTTTCACACTGACAACCTGTCACAATAGGGGTCCCCGGGGATCAGCTTTGGGCCCAGCACTGATTTCTTCATAAATGATCTGTGGTGGGATCCTGATGAACACTGATAAAAGTTTGCTGATGATACCAAACTGAGTGGGGAAATGGACACTTTGGAAAGAAGACTCATCCTGCAAAGATATTTTGATATGGAGTTGCATAAAAAAGAGCCTAATGGGCACAAACTACTTCTGGGGACATTCCAATTGGACACAAGAGGAACATTTTTCACAATGAGAACAATCAACTGTTGCAAAAATCTCCCCACGGAAGTAGTGGGTATTTGTGAGGAGGATTCTGGACCATCTTGTCTAGACCATGCTTTTGCCAAGGTAGATTGGACCATGTTATCCTTGAGTTCCCCTTCCAACCTGGTATTCTCAAAGGGAATAATCAGGTAGAAACCATGGTTTTCAATTTCTGCATGTGCCTTTAGAAAAACACATTCAATTATTGGAAATAACTTTATATGTTAATGTATGTATAGATTTTTTAATACTTTTTTAAAAAGATAAATAATACCTGAAATGAAATACATATTGCCTGAAAATCATAGTTGAACCTTTTTATTTGTTTGTTTTTCTCTGCACAATTTTCCCTGATCAGCCAGGCAAAATCAGGTTAAAATATTGAATATCATTCACAAATACAGGTTTTTTTCCCTGCTCATATTTATGATTAGACAATGATTGATTTCCCCCTTTTATTTTGTTAAAAATTTACTGTTTATTAAAAAACCAGGAAACATTCAGAAAGCATGAAAACTTGTACTTGATCTCTTGCTTTGCCTTCATGTATTTAACCAGTTGTATAGATTTAGAATCTTTTCTCTTTTGAAACTTTCCTTGAGTTTTAACTTCCTGCCTGGAGACTGCTGGCTACTGAAGTGCTGAGCACAGCACTTACTGTGACCCAATAAAAAGTCAAAGACTTGATGTCAGGCTCTCTTAGACTTATTTAATCACTATGAGTGGAAAAGAAGACAGATTTTGATTAAGACCAGCTAAACCGATCAATAAAGTCCTTGAACTTGCATAAGTCACTACTGGTTACTTTCAATAGCAGTGATAGCCTGTACCAAGAAAGAAATATCCTTCTGTTAGGATTTTACGTATGAGACATACATGTGGACAACCACTGAATGCTCCTGTAAGGGAGTGCATTATATTTCTTAACAGTCCATTGTTGTTGCTCTTGGGGGTGCAGCTTCAGCCAATTTCTTTTGCACTGAATCTCTGAGGAAACTGAACTGGAAAATAACACTGAGATTCTATATACACAAAAGGAGAATAAATATATAGTGAGCAACATGACAACCTTGAAATGTGCAATTTTCACTAATTCCATTCTTGATATACTAATTCAAGTTCTAACAGGGGAGAAGGTCAGGGTGGAGGTGCAGTACTTCAGGATCATCTAGATCCGTTGGATATGAGACTTAAACAAACAAGAAATTACTTTCATTGATTAAATGTAGATTGAATTAGTGGGAAAAAATGACAGGCCCTGCTAAGGTTGTGTCCCCTAGTCATTGTTTAACTCAGCGTGACAGATTCAATCTGCTCAGCCCAAAGGAAGGCCAAAGATGTCACTCACAGACTCTGCACAATGCTACAGCCATAGAAGAGCAAAATCGAAAAGTTGCACTTTATCAACTCACAGCCTGGAGCCACTGTTCTCATTCGGGTTGTGTTAGCAGAACAATGAGCTACAGCAGGCGCAGGGCCGCTCCACATAATAATTATAGGTATCCCACAGGCAAAGCTCTTGTTGCTTTTAAGACTTGACAGAATGTGTCTTGTAGGCATGACCCAGCAGATGGGGGACTTTTTTCTTTCATCTTTTCCAAAAAGCCACCTAGGAGAAACATATTAAGAATCCTGATAAGGGATATATTTTCTCCTAAACAGGTAGGTTGATTACTATAAGCTGCTCTTCTTTTTCATTCACACTTAAAATAATTGGAGATTACCTTAGTGGAAGGAAGTCAAGTATAGCAACAGAAACAGGGATAGACCTTTTGCTCTATCCTGCTAATTTGTGTCACCTACTGCACTGCCTTATGTATTGATGGTAGAAAAAAATGAAGCAGAAAATTAAGTCTGAAAGGCATTTTTGTCCTGCTGTCACTTTGTACAACATTTAGTTCAGTTGACATGACACTGTGCCTTTTGTTACATAAAACTGTCACATTGTCCCCTTCTGGTTAGCCACAGTTGCCGACCAAATCAATAATGTCTGTCAAAACTGTCAAAGAATCAAAACAGCTAAAAATATCTGTTATAATAAATAATATTTTTATGACCATTAAAAGATACAACAAAATTATGTCACTAACAACATGAGCAGAAAAAATAAAATAAACTTAACAATTAGCACAAACTGAAGAAGAATGTTCTCAGAAATATTGTCATGTCTGGACATTTTAATTATTTCATACTAATTTATTGTATTAAATACAGTTTAGGATTGCTGCAGGCCACTTAAAACATGTAAGTGTATGCATATATCTTGTTAGAGTTGTTAAGTACTATTTTTTCTTCTTTCATTTTTACAGATAAAACATAAACTACCAGCAGACTGAATGAGTACAGAAGGAATCCAATGGAAATTCAGAGTCTGATTATCTTTTTCAGTCTTCCACTCTTGCTTGGACCATGGTGTGATACAGAAATTTACAGACAAAACCACTAAGATTTGCAAATCATAGTCAACATCCTATGATTATCTTTCCTTTTAACCTTCCATCATTTCAGATTAAAATTCTCCAGATGCTTTTTGGCCCCCCAAAATGTTTTTGCCCAAAAAAGACACAGTATGAGATTGAGCTTCATGGTTGGATACTGCTGGAAGCTACATTGCCAAATTTGACTACTTTTTCTCCAAACAGCCACAATAAATATCAGTGCCATCCATCTATCTTTTGAAACATTATCCTTTTGTTAAACATATATTTTTAAGAGTGTCACTTAGACTTCAGACTTTAAAACCTGTGGGTTCTGTGGTTATTTCAGATTCTTTCAGGAAGACCCAGGAGGAAATGCAGGACTGGTATAAGTGGTCTCACTTATTTCCTATTTTGGAGAGAGAAACACATGGATTTGAAAGCCTTTTGTAATTTTTTTAACCTGGATAATGTCAGTGCTGAATTTTATGACTTCAGTGTCTTCCCAAAGGTAATGTAAGCTCCATCCTACTTTCCTTACCTAATAATTTTTTACATTTGCTTTGACCATATACAGGTTGAAGAGGAAAGGAAATATTAGGAAAAAAAAGCATCCAACAGATCCAAGAACTCTTTAAAGCAAATTGAAATCTATTTACAGATTTTCCTGTGTCAGTAAGATGGGAATTCCATTTTGCTTTTTTTTTCAGCTCAGAAAACTTTTCTCTGTAGATTTTTAATCACAGAATCATAGAAGGGATTGTGTTGGACAGGGCTTTTAATTGTCATCTAGTTCACACCCCCTCTACAATGCACAGAGACATTCAACTGGATCATATTACAAGTCCTGTCCAACCTGATCTTGGACATTTCCTGGGATGGGACATCTATCTCCTCTCCAGTCAACCTGGCACAGTGTTTCGCCACTCACTGAAAAATATTTCTAAATAGAATCTAACCTAAATATGCCCTCTTATATTTTAAAAGCATTACCCTTTGTTCTACAACAGCAAGTCCTGATAGAAAGTTTGTCCTCACCTCTCCTGTAAACCCCCTTCAGGTACTGAATGGCTGTAGCAAAATCTCCCCAGATCTTTCTCTTCTCCAGGTTGAGGAACCTCAAGTGTCTCAATCTTCCCTCACAGAAGAGGTGCTCCACTCCTCTGAACATCTTTGTGGCCCTTCTCTAGACCTGCTTTGTTGGGGGACCCAGAGATGGATGCAGAACTCCAGGTGAGGTCTCATGAGAACAGATGGGAAGCATTACCTCCCTTCACCTGTTTCTTTTGATGTTGTCCAGTGTATAGTTAGGTTAACCTCACAACTCCTTTTGCTATGTTTCTGTGCTGTAAATGTGGAGGTTTTAGTTGTGTATACTCAAAATTTAGATACATAAACCTTTTGTTTATAGCAGTAAAATTACAATAATAGTTTATTTTTTAAAGTACTTTTTACTTCAAAGTTTTGAGGGTGTTTACCCCATGATTTAGATGCAATTCTGGTTTTACTAAATTCATTTATTTAATTAATGGGCTGTGAGTTTCCTTAATATAGAGTAAAATAATTGGAATAATCCTCAGTCTGAGAATGTCATAGGTTATAATGGTAAACTCCTAAGGTAGAATGAAGTGTTGAAGTCTTTGCATTCTCTGTGATCTGATTAAGATCTCAATATACTGTGGTAAGCCACTTTAATATCACAAAATCAGTTAATTAAGACTTTTCAAATTACAGATTTGATTTGTACAAATTCAAAGTTTAAGTCAGCACAAAGACAGAAATTTAATTTTTGTGAACTGATTTCTACTACTTCCCAGTGCAATGGGACAAGAAAATCCTATGGCAATAAAACCCCAAATAACAAGATTTCCTTTCACCTGATTTGATCTAGGATTATATTTTGCAGTGTTCCATCATATTTGGAAACATATTTGAACTATGTAGCTGCAAAAAGTAAAATTATATTTTGCATGTATCTTGGAGAATTAGAATTTTGAAAGATTAATATGGTACTGACACAACTGAAGTATGTTCAGAAAAGGGGAGTGAATTCTCTTCTTGATGAGAAAATCTGTAACATTCTCTATTAACAGCTTGGTATACTAAATAAGGAAGTGACTCAATTTTTTACCTAAATTTTTTTTTTATCCCTTGAAAAGAACTTGCAGTGTTGCCAAATCAGTTATCCATAATGTCTGAAAAAAGAAATTTCTGTTTTCTCATTAAATATAGTTTTTTTGGACCATGTTCTACAGGCTGATCATGATGAAAATAGGCAGAAATTTTGGCCAGCAAATTTTCCAGTGTAGTTGCACATTTTTTGGAGGTCCATGTTATGCAGTTCCTATGAAGAGTTCTTTCATTCTTTCCTATCACTATTTTACTTTCAGTGTAAATTTAAAAGAGAGGTCTAACACCACTTCCAGAAAGTGGGGGAATCTCCACAGAATTTTTGTCTGATGGAGTTAAGTAGTTATTCTACCTTTTTTAAAATTTTTTTAACTATGAGATGAGCAAATTGAGTTCTCTTTTACCTGCTGAAAGTGTAACTGATTGGAACATTTCTTTGTTTATAAGTTGAATTTCAGCCAAGAAGAAATAAGTAAGTCTTCAATTCTGATTAGTACACTTGTGATAATTCCTCTTGTAGGGAGAGGTGAGTGAGCTGAGAGCCGTCCTTCAGTCCTACTTATTGATGAGCACATTAAAATTTTCAATAATATAAGGTACTTTGACTCCTTGACCACTTATGCTGCCTTTTAAAGGCCTCATGAGTCACTCAGGAAGTTTCCATACTGAAAACACACATTCACATTGATTAGATACTTTCTTATGGCCCTTATAAGGAAATCTAAATAGGTTATGTGGCCAAAAGATCTATGGCTCTTGCACAAGGTGCTAATGAAGAGCTGGATTGTCTCTAGGACTGACACAGCTGTGCTCAGGAGTGGGAGGGATGGATGTCCCACTTGCCCATGCCTTAAGAGCATTGTGGCTCTGGACACCTGTGATAAATTAATCAGAGTCCTAATGAACAATATTCTTACCCCATCAGCAGATGGATGGGAAAAACATAAATGGCTCTACATAACAAACAGGCTCTCCAAGTGAAAATCAAGGAGTTATCTACAATCTCTGAAAGGATTTAAATCATCTAAACAATCTTCTCTTTCCTGAATATCTGCCAGATCTGGAGGGGGATTGTGGGGGAAAAGAAGAACAAAAAAACAAAACCAAAGCCAACCAAAAAACAAACAACTTCCTCCACTGCCCGCTGTCCCACTCCTGGAAAAAAAGAAGCTTTAAAGATTAAATTGTTTCATTATACTTTTAATTTAAAATATGACAGCCTTTATCCATTCTTGTATCTTCAATAAACATCATAAATGGATGTGGGAAAATTATTGATTTTTTTTTTATTTTCTAGATGAGCTACAGCCTCTTAATGTTTACATTTAGTTCCCCAATAAATGCTTAAGGTGGTATTATTTTGTTTAAAACTGCAGTTTTTAAGCCTTGAAGTCTGTATGTGTATGTAGTGATGTGAAATGAAACACTAAAACTACTCCAAAAGTCTAAGACAAGGCCTAATAGCCTTAAAGAAACCATTCTGTAATTGTTTGATTCATTGTTTGGGTATTTAATATATTGGATAATATTTAAAAATACTGAAAATTGTCCAACACAGTGCAAATATTCAAAAATATAATCTATTTATTATATTAGAATAATATATTAGAAATAGAGGATTGAAATTTTCTATATTTGAACTTCCATTGACAGTTTAGATTTTTATAAAAATATATTGAATTTTATGTTTTAAAAAAATGTATTCTTTTATCAATTTTTATTGAATTACCTTTATTTTGCAAAACAAGAAGTCTAATCTTCTTCACATGATTATATTTCCTACCTTCTATAATATTAGAAACTCACCTTTAGAGACTGCTGTCTTGTGTATCAATCAAGCATCATTTGAGCAAACTTTTTGAAAAATAACGTTATGCTCTATGTCACCATCTTGATGTTGCTATCCATTATAGTGGTTCCTCAAAGATGGTAAATACCTATCCCTATACAGGTTTGTAGTCAGTCATGTCTCAAGAAATCTGACAAAACAGAAACAAGTTTAAGTGAGTTAATGACTGTATCAAGCGCTAAACTAAATGACATAAAATGGATAACAGGAATACAGTCACTGAAGGGAAGCAGTGGGGAGGGAGGTATCTAGGATACTAAAGGGACAATTGTAGAAAGGAACTCGGATGCCAAGAATTTTAATCTTTTTCTTTATTAAAAATGTGGTGACCCTGCTGTTTATGAGTATTTGTGGTAGAGATGAAAGGGGTATTTTTTAGAATGTTTGATCTTTTTTTCAGCTGCAGCAATCTTCCTGACCTCTGCAGTGACAGAGCTCTGGAGCTGTCAGGCTCATTCCAAGCAAGAAGGCAGTTCAAAACATTGAGTCACAGCCTGAGTCAAATATTGAGCACCAGCATAAAGCCATTTATGAATCAATTCAGGCTCAATAATTATGCAGGCATTATTTGGCATATAATTATGACTAACAAACATATCCAAGAAAATTACGATTTATTTAGAGATATCACTATTGACAAACAGAACACAAAAGCAACAATTCTAATACACTTTTTAAAATTTTGAACTACACAACATGTTCAATTTACAATCAATGCCAACATGCTCTATCTGAAACAAAACTCTTTCTAATTAATCCTCAAATACACCTTTCTTTTATTTTCTTTTCCTTCTTTGTAAGCATTGTTTATGCATAATATGGCAACATTTTTAAACAACATTCTATTATGTAGTCATTTAAGATTTGAACTGAGGAAGGAATGGTTGCTTTATTCCATGGATTTGAGTGAAGAAATTTCCCATTTTTGTACATGAGGAAAATTATTCAGTTAAGATGATATTGAAATCAGAATGAAGATTTTTTTTTCCTAGACGAGATAAATTTCCATTTCAGTCTTCTTTTCACAAACAGTTATATATATATTCAACATGCTTCGTCAGTGATTGATCAGTGTACTGAACCTCTGCAGAAAAGGACATGAAACAAAACAATTGTGTCGTAATATTTTTTATCACGATTGTAAATCTTGCCCTCTATAGCATGCCATACTGCTCAAAAGAATTTTACATTTTAAACCAAATAATTTTTACAAAACTGTTTAGTTACTATGAGCAAAAAATACCTTGACAAGTGGGCCTACAGAAATCTCATGGGGTTTAACATGAACAAGAGCAATGTGCTGCACCTACGTTAGGGTAACTTCTGACTGGGGGATTAACAGATTGAGAACAGCTGTGCAAGAGGGCCCTGGGGGTGCCGTGGGTCAGAGGCTGGACATGCCCCCGCCATGGCACTCAGAGCCCAGAGAGCCAAACGTGTCGTGGGCTGCATCCAGAGCCCCATGGGCAGCAGGGCAGGGAGGGGATTCTGCCCCTCTGCTCTGCCCCACCTGGAGCTCTGCATCCAGAGCTGGAGTCCCAGCACAGGAAGGACATGGACCAACTAGTCTAGAGGAGCCCACCAAGATGATCAGAGGGATGGAGTATCTCTCCCATGAAAAAAGACTGAGAAAATTTGGATTGTTCAGCCTGAAAAAATTCAGGATGACCGCAGCCTTCCTGTGCCTTAAGTGAGCTTGCAAGAAAGATAGAGATAGATTTATTATGAGAGCCTGTTGAGACAGGATAAACCTACTGAAAGAAGTTCAGGTAGATATTAAGAGGAAATTCTTCACTGTGAGGACGGTGAGGAACTGGCACAGGTTGCCCAGAGAAGCTGTGAATGCCCCATTCCTGGAAGTGTTCAAGGCCAGGTTGGGTGGAGCTCTGAGCAACCCGGTCTAGTGGAAGTTGTCCATGGCAAGGGGATTGTGACTAGAATATCTATAAGGTCCCTTCCAATCCAGGCTATTCCATAATTCTAGAATTCCAGTTCTAACCTACTTTTTTGTATACTGGAGATTGGTCAGCCTCTAGAAACACATCTCTCCATAAGATTAGCAATCCTCCAGACCTGGAGGCACTTCATGGGCTATACCAATGCCCTCTGAACATAAGTGGGCGCTTCTTTAGCAAGTGAAAATTTTCTATGCCATCATTTTTATGCTTATTGACTCCATTAATTGACAATGTTAAGAAAAAAAGAACTCATAGGGGAGGAATTATAAAGACTAGAAGACATTTTGAACTGAACAGCCATTTTCAGATTTAGGACTGACCCTTGCAATCAAAAGAGAAATACATTGAATATTTTAGTTATTTTCTCTCTAGTCATTAATACAGTCTTCATAATTTGAGAGTCTAGAGCAGTGAACAGATGGCAGTTGAATCTAGTCTAAGCTGGTTTAACTAATTTCTGCCAATCAGGAGAGCCCATTTCCTTCAGTTATGATAAGCAGTAATGATAAGAAGGTAACCTTCTAATTGACTGTGACATACAGACATCGTAATACTTTTATCTCTTTCTGCACAGAGATTTTTCTCAAGACATATTTCTCCTAGGTTTTATTCAGCATTGAAAGAAAAAAAATGCACTTAGTTATTTGTCTTATTAACTATTTACAGTGCCACTGAAAATAACTAAAATGAAGAGTTTTTGCTTCTACAATTACCTTTCCAGTTTCAGCTGTGCACAAACTCTGGGAGAGAAGTGGGTGTGTGAGTAAACAGTCTTCCATTGCCTAGTGGTTCTGGCATTCATGTAAACATGGAGGTCTCCTGGGGTAAATTTCTGCTCCCACTACCATTTATGGTTTTTGTGTGTGGTTGTTTTTCCTCACTGGCTATGTTACTTAAAATACACAAGAGAATCTGAGGGCAGAGATCAGAGGTAAGGTCTTCCTCTTCCCATACCAAAACACTCCAGTTTAAAGGATAATACTTACTAGTTGACTTTCGGATCTGCTATATTCTCAGTGTTTGTGTGAAGAGTTATAAATAAAAGAAGTCCGGTGGGGAACAACCTTCCAAAGAAAACTGCCATTATTTGGTGCATCAGATATGTTTATGTCGCAGGAAAAATGCTGAGCTCCTTGGTCCTATCAAAGCTGTAGTTTTGGAAGAAGAACAAGGACTTCAAATATGCGTCATCAGTTGAACTTGGGCTTGCAGGACCAACCAAAAGCTGAGTGGAGGATTTTTCAAAACTAAATCTTGGACAAAAACAGTCAAGCCCTTTTCTACATCTTACCCTTACTGGGCATACAATAGAATTGAATCATGAAGGACACATACTTAATTTGAACAATTTTCTTATTGACCATTTTCTCAGCTGTAAAATAGCCAATGCCTTAGAGATCCTGAGGCTTTTACAAAGTTTTAAAAGCAAACAGAACACCCTGGCTATAAATATGATCCTTTGAGAACTTGAAATTTTTAATTAAGTCTGCAAGAATGGAAATCTCAATTGAGCATATTCCTTGCAAACACATATTTTGCTTGTGTATGTTGCTAAATGCACTATTTTTGTCAGCTTTTACTCTGTTCTGATTTGTTAATGAGTCTCACTTCCTAACCCTGCCCTTTTATCATACATTTTCTAAATTTGCATCTGCAAAATTGTGTATATTTTTTGACTCTCTTTCCTACTGTGCTATTTTTTAATATAAATTAAAAATAAAAGGCTTTTTTTGAGCTAGAGATTTAGTTATCACTCATGGAACACCTACAGAACAAATTTTTAGGCCAGTTTCATGCCTTCTTCCTTTCCAGAATGAATATAGTAAAATGGATCTTATCCATAAATGCATTCATGCAGTGATGGATTTTATTACTTCCTTGTGTGGAATTGAGCCATTATGAGCATCCTCATCTTAAAAGATGCTCAATAACCAGAGCTCTCAAGGGATATAACGGAAAATGCTCGGCATCTCTCAGAATCAGTCCCAGGAATGTAAATTGTCATATTGCAAGAACTTAATGGCACATTGGGAATTAATTCTAGTTATTTTCTTTATCTCCTTAAGTATAAAATTTTGCCATTTTGTAATCCTTAAGGCTGTTTCTGTATAAAAATAAGTCACCATACTAAAAACACTTTGCTTGGCTTAGGTTACTTTTTTCATATTTCTAAATGCCCTATTCTAATGTTTGAAATTTTTGGTTTTTTATCATTCTTTACATAATCTTGAAAACAGTGCTGTCTTGAGTTTCATTGCGCATTTCTTATGTAGCTTTATCTATGTTGATATTAATGTTATTCTAGACTGCCTCACTTTTCTTTATTATCTCCTTAGAAAAGGAAGAATGTCTATAATGCATGCCCTTACAAGAAAGAAAAATTACAGTGATAAAATTAAGTGATTTGACAAATTAAGTGTATATTGCTTGCTTCCAGTTCAATATTACTCTACCGTATTAGGGAAAAATTAGTATTTTTATACCTGTTACAAAAGATCATTTGTTCTCTCTCAGTTTGTAAAAATGGGCATGCATTTCAGGAATCAGGTGCTTACTATGCAGTTCAGGCATTCGTTTATATATATTTTATATATGTGTGTATGTTTGTGTGTCTGTGTACAAATACATATTTCTATAGAGAGAGATCTTGACAGATAGATAGACAGACAGATAAATATAGATACCTGCATTGCAAAGCATGCAAACAGTTCACTGGGTATTGCTATACTTGTATAAAATACTCATACTATATAGATGCTGCACTGCTTCCAAATAATATTTGTCATGTTCCAGATGCTTGAAATGACAGTCTTTGTGTATAATATGTCTCCAGCACAATTTAGACTACCATACGCTCATTTGCCCTCAAGTGGGCCTATTTAAAGTATAATTGACTGCCCTGGCAATTATTGTGAATAGCAGCTGTCTACTGGTAAAAAAAGAGGCATATATATAATGATAGAGAAAGGATCAAATACAAGCAATAGAAAAAGAACATAAAGAAATATCTATATAAGCTATTTTAAACCAGATTTTATAGTGGAAAGCCACAAGGCCTATTAGCCATTTCCAATTAAGAACTATCAAAAAATAAAAGAAAGTACTCAACTATTTATGAAAGGCAGCTGGGTCTACCCTAAATATAAAACTAGAAAAAGTTTATTTGTTCGAAAATTGTTACAGCTACCCCACTTCATTTATTTTCATTAACTGTGTTAGGTTTTGATGAAACCTTTGTTGTATCATGTACCTTCTGTTTCAGACAAAAACACCTTGCTTTGTTTTTCTCCTAAATAGCTACATAATTAGATGGATTATTTCATGTGTCTGTGCGTGTGTTTGCTGAAGAGAACAAGCCAGATAAATTAGCACTTAGCAGAACACACAATAGCACATAATATGCCCTTGTGTTTCATATAAAGCTTTATTTGTCATTCACGGGTGGTTGGCAAAACTGACTTTGCTTTTGAAAATGACAGGTGGTACTCTGGTGCTTTCTGTATGAAAAAGAGAAACAACCTTCACCAAAACAGTGTGTCTCAATAGCTCCTGTGATTTAGTATTCAACCCTGGGCTTGTGTTTCCTCTAAACTTTTGTTTCATTTGCATCTCTTAGGTCTGACATCACCAAGCCAGTTTAATAGTTGAGATTCTATGCCACAAGTTACATTGAGTCCCAAAAAGACCTTCTTTCCTCGAGGCCTGATTATAAGACAGGTGAAGTTCAGTATATTTCAATAAGCTCTGCATTCCATGTCAGGAATCAATAGCCCTCCTCCTTTCTTTAGGGGTTATTAAATTGCAGCTGTAACATTAGCCTTCTTTATCTAATTGATTGTCTTTTCACAGGGCTGAGAAAATCAATAGCAGTCAATGGGACTGCCCTGTTTTTCCTTAATAGATGTTTTCTCCTAATTGGCTGCCTGGGTGGCTTCAGTGAGCTCAGTATGTTTTCAGAAGTCCACAATATGTTGCAGTTCTTGTAAACTATTTTACCATGTGCAACGGTTATTGATTTTATAATGAAATCTAGAAAATTCAATAGCAATCAGGAATATAGATCAGAATTCCTAGGTACGTTAAAGCAAAGGGCAAACTCAGTTTGCTACCACTTCCAGCTGTGATCCAATTAAATACGTCATTAAAGTATTATGGTAGCTAAATACTTTCTAAAAACACAGTTGATCATCTCTTCAAAATTTCATATAGAAGAATAAGCATCAAAAGGTTTTAAAGTTTTTGATCATGATGTCCAAATTACAGTTAAATTTAAACAGCAGATAAGATTGTCAAACATTTTCAAAACTGTGCTGGTCATTGAGTTTTGTCTATCTTGACCTCTTGATGCATTCAAATAAGATACCTACTAGAAAATCAAGTTAGAGAGAGAAGGGGTGAGGTAGGTGTGGAGAAACACTCAGCGCTACCCAAATTATGCATTTGACCTTTGTTGAAAAGGTCAACATGTCAAATGCCTTATTCTCAGAGTCCACTCAACACTTAAAAACTCACTTCTGCCCACAGACAGATTTGGGAAACGGCCTAAATTTCATGAGCACTTATTTAATGTCATTTCTCTGTATCATATTTCTGCTCAAATTTACTTCTATACCTTAGTGGGATATCTTTACCTTGCATGATTGTCAGGCAGAACAGCAGCATCAGCAGCACATCAATCACAGTCTGCAGAGATCAGCAGTCAGTGTAAATAGCAGATACTAAAATGCAGCCTACATTATATAAATTTGTTACTGACTTAAGACTTGCTCTGCATTAGGGCACTGTATTTGCAATAAAGCTCTCCAGATGTATGCCATGATAGAATGACAGCAGTTCAAATTTCTCTGATAATGACAAGACCTCCAAATTTCTCCATCAAGGAGAAGCAATTCTGTCATTTAAAGGATAGGAAATGTTTCACATATCTTTGTTACTTAATCAGCAAAATGAAAGAAAAGCAAACTAAGGAAAAAGAAAATCACATATAGAATAGTATGTTGTCTGATTTTCTTCCTTTTTATCTCAATTGTCATTGCTACTGTTCTAAGTAAACAGACCAAACCTTTTCCTTGTTTCCCATCTTCAGCAAAGGGTTTTTCAGTGAACTGGGTCATCTTGACATGGCAAGTTTGAGGATGTATAAAGAGACAGATACTTGTATAGAAAGGTAAATTGATGAAACAAGTTTATATCTATACAAGAAAGAGTGGTACTTAAATACTGTACCATTAAAAAGAAGTAACTGTAACAAACATATGAACTGTAAGCATAAATCACCAGTCTATTCTAAAATCATAGAAAAGGTTTTCATCTTAGTATATATTTATCACAAACATTATGGAAACCTGTAGTAAGAAGTATTGAATTCCCTATAAATTTTCCTGTTTTGTATGAAAGTGACAACTGTGTTAAAATGAATGAAAATTTGTATCTATTCTGTAATTTTTATTTGGCCATAATGCAGATTTAAGACATTGCATAATCCTTGAGAAAAGCCAAATGAAATCCATATTAAATCTGGCAACTGCATAGCCTGTATATAAAGAGGAACTTAGGAAAAATCCTGAATCTGCAAAATAGTATTCCTTGAACATGCTTTAGCCAGAAGGAAAATGTTTGTAAATATGCAATAAAATATCTTTGGTTCTACCCAAGATTTCTTTTGTTCTGCACACAGATTAACTAAATAGTTGTCAGACCATCTGCCTACATATGAAGTTTTCTTATGCTTGCCACAGCGTTCTCTGTGCTGCTAGTTCCTTCTTACCAATCCAGCAGACAAAGTATGTGTATATACTTTTGTGACTGCTGGGAAACGTGTCAGATCTTCATGTGATCTATTCCTAGGACCTTCCTGAATCTTTTGGACACACAGAACTTGTCCATTTGCCCAGCTGCAGGAAGTGAAAAATGGCTTAGTGGAGCTATTGTTCCTTTGCATTCCTGTTTTATTTGGGCTACATGTAAGTAAGAAATTGGGAATATGACCTGCTGAGATGTTGGAGAGAAGTTAATTCTCTTCAGCCTGTGGCAATAACAAGTCCTGATACCCTGGCGAATGGCACTCAGAAGCATGACCTTGCCTAATTATTTCGTGGCATTTTGGCCTTTAGGCCCAGTGTGGCAGGAGGATGTGGCAATCCTTAACATAAATAATTCTGTTATTCTAGATGAAACTTTAATTCTAAAAGCAATGTGAGGATTTTCTCGTGGCCTTAGTTAGAATATAGAAATGTGTAAGAGCAGCAAGAGAATACTAAGCAATAAGCTTAAAATAAGGTCTATGCATTTTTTAAAAAACAGTCCAATTTCTGGAATGGGGAGGGGGGAAAGTCTTCTATTCATTGCAAATTTAATTATGCCTGTAGTTAATGTGGTCAAAGCAAGAACAACAAATATGAATCAGATTTGTTCTCTGTCCAGCTCATGACGTAACTGACTGAATGTAGGCCAGAACTCATCTAGCTTGCTCCTAACAGCACTTCCATCTGGTCTGAAATATGTAGAGGAAGTGCTTGCTTCATTCACTTCTTGTTGTATTTATTTATAGGTTATTATATTTTCAATCTCATTAGTTACTTGAAGGATCACAAGTCCGATTGACTTGGATGAATATGTATCTTGGATTCCTATGATATTTGAACATTTCAGATTTTATAGCCTCATATTTTTTTTTATTTAATTATGTTTCACATTTGCATAAATTCTAGGAATTGATTTAGAAAGGGACATTTTAGTTAAATACATACTTCCTGTGATTTAAACTTTTGCCTTTAGATTTTTCCAAACCCTGAAATTTCTTATAAGACAAGAATGAAGCATCAGAGAATTTCAAAGGAAAATATGCCAACAGATAATAACAAGCTGTTTTTTATTGTACCAGTAGAGGGACACAACCAAACACTTAAGCAGATACCAAAAAAGTAGGCATTTTTTCATAGAATCTGAAAGAAAATCCCTTTTAAAAAGAAGAATAAAGCAAAAATAAAATAAAAAAGCCTACTTCTTACATACAGGGGAAAATATGAAGGGGACAAGTAATATATATTTCATTACCTAAAATTTTCAAGAATATTTCAGGAATTACAATTACAGAATCATCTTCCGTTCAAGAAGAACTACTTGAATTTCATCAGGAAGTATTCTTTCAGTAGCAGAAGTGTTATGAAGAGAATGGTTTTGCCGCTAGTGTTCCTGAAGTTTCTCACTATAGAATCATACCAGAGAATCATAGAATAGTGTGGATTAGAAGGGACCTTATAGATATTCTAGTCACAATCCCCTTGCCATGGACAGGGATGCTTTCCACTAGACCGGGCTTCTCAGAGCTCCATCCAGCCTGGCCTTGAAGACTTCCAGGAATGGAGCACTCACAGCTCCTCTGTGCAACCTCTGTAAGTGCCTCACCACCCTCACAGTGAAGAATTTCTTTCTAACATCTAATCTAAACCTTCCATTCAGTAGGTTTGTCCTGTCACTAGAAGCTCTTGTTAAAAAGTCCTGCTCTATCTTTCTTGCAGGCTCCCTTCAAGTATGAGAAAGCTGCAATTAAGTTGTTCTGAAGCCTTCACTTTTTCAGGCTGAACAATCCAAATTTTCTCAGTCTTTTTTTCGTGGGAGGGATACTCCATCCCTCTGATCATCTTAGTGGGCTCCTCTGGACTTGTTGGTCCCTGTCCTTCCTGTGCTGGGACTCCAGCTCTGGATGCAGAGCTCCAGGTGGGGTAGAGCAGAGGGGCAGAATCCCCTCCCTGCCCTGCTGCCCATGGGGCTCTGGATGCAGCCCACGACACGTTTGGCTCTCTGGGCTGTGAGTGAATTGACTGGGGCATGTCCAGCCTCTCACTCACAGCACCCCCAGGTCCTTCTGGGCAGGGCTGCTCTGGGTCTGTTCATGCCCAGCTTGTGCTGATACCAGGAGTTGATCTGATCCAGGTGTAGCACCAGCACTTGGCCTTGTTAAATCCCATCAGATTTCTGTGGGCCAAGTGCTTGAGCTTGTCCAGGTCCTCCTGGACGGCATCCAATCCTTTAGGTTTGAAACACAAAGATGTGAGTTTTCTGTGTTAAATCTGTGTTAATATCAACTTTCATGTAGAAATGTGAGTTTCCTAGAACATTTGATGTATTTACTCAGTATTTAATCCTGTGACTATTATGCTTGACTGGAAACCTATTCTGCCTGCAAAATGGGCAAACATGTAGAAGACGAGTCTTAAAATTAGCATACTAATAACATTAATGTTTATAAAATTATAACCTGGACAGATAAAATTCCTTTTTAGTGTAGGTCAATGAAAGAAAGCCTTTGGATTAAGATGAAAATATCATGTAGGATCCTGCAATATTTGAGGCATCAACAAGTGTTTCTCCCAACTTGACTTGCACCTTTCTGTGCACTCTTCTGCTAGAAAAGCCTATTTCAGCAATGTGCCAGAGTATATAATTCTTGATAATTTGCCTTCATGTGCACAAATAAACTGCATGATTTTTTAGAGTTCTTAAAAGTCCTAATGGAATCTGAGCAAGATTTTACTGATAAGATTTAACTATTCAGTAAAATTTTAAAAAGTGTAATAAAGTTGTAAATTACTATTACAGTGAAAATTTATATAAAAAATAATTATTTTTGAACTACCTTTTTATATTTAGTCTAGCCATTTGTTTAAAAAAAATGACTAAGAATTTCCTCACAAATTCTGATTATGACAATGTCAACTTTTTCTATAACTGTAAGAACTAATTAATATTGATTCATACTGTACTCCAGTATTTTTTCACTTGTCAGATAATACTCTTCTCCTAATGTTCTCAATTTCTGTCTCAGAGACATCTCTGCTAAACAATAGACGTTCTCACTCAAATCTGCAATTTCTAGGATATACCATCTGATATTAATTGCAGTCATTAGTGTATTTTATTCTATTGCTTCTGAGTATGCAACAGGCTAATTTTTCTAATATGTAGATAAGAATGCAAATATTGCATAATTTAAATCAAAGACCTCTTTACTTTCAACCACATTTTTCGTTGAAGTGTTATGGTATACTAAAGTCACAGCATAATTCATTTAATCTTGGCCATTGTATTTCTACAGTAGGTTATAGATGAAAATTAAAATCAGGTTTCACGTTTAATAACAAGTGATTGTACCAGTTAGCTGTTTTCATAGAGAGGGAATATTGCTCTAAGTGTCTGCCAGTTTCCTATACTTCTGTTACAAAATCATAATGATCCTTTAAGGAAGTGAACAATGCATTAGGGCCAAATCTAGTAAAGGATTTAAAGAAAACAAGACTAGAACAGAAGTTAGTCTCTGAAGTTGTGAACAATGGCTGTAGTCTGAGTTGTTAGCTCTCTTTGGAGGTGTCTGAATCTCATAAACTACTCTGTGACTTTGAAGTTTCCCAGTCATCCAGCTTTCCCTTAGAGAGGCTCCATTTGTGTACACCTTTAGAGAGTGAGCCTATCACTCCCTAAAAAGATTTGCATCTTTTTAAAATATTGTTGTATCAGACATATTGATCTAAAGTACAATTAAAGCAAAGGCTGGTTTTGCAGCTCAGTGGATCAGGTTATTATTTTAAAAAGAACGAAAAAACACCCACAAAAAAAAAAAAGAAAAAAAAAAAGAAAGAATGCACACAAACACAAAACCAGCTAGACACACAGATTCAATCTCACTTCCTTGCTGTACTTCACATTTCTACTAAAGCGATCAGAATACAAGCTGCCTGGGGAGGCAAGGCAGACATACCCCTTCTGCTTAAGATGTGCCACTGTGCAGGAAGGAATTCAAGATTTATTCAGCCAGAAAGAGCTCACAAGAGTGTGATTCTCTAGCCCTATGAATAGGGCACTCATTTGTGAGGTAAGGGACCACAGCCCTGCTCGCAGGACTGCTTCTGTATTTTATCCAATGACTACTTAATGGATGTGCAAGCCCAAGAGAGCAGGTAAGAAAGCAGATCTTCCACTCAGCAGATGAAGGCTGGCTTTTATGTTCTCTATGTAAGGATAATGAAGTGGTTTTTTTACCCCTCACATCCCCATGTGGAATGCTCACAGTCAGAACACAATATGGACAATAATAATTGTACGCAATAACACACTTTTTAGTCTGCACAGGTTCAGACTCAAGTGTGAATCACATTATAAATAATAGACTCTAATAAAGCAAGACAGAGCAAAAGAAAACTGAGCTTCTGTCCTGCAGCAAGATCCTGCAAGCTTTTGTCTTAATAATAGTATACTAGTGCCTGTACACACTACCTGAAATATCTCCCTTGGAAACAAGACATCTCTAGGGTGATTTCATGAAGCAGATCCTGAAAACTTGTACTGTTTCATGTGTAAATTTGATTGACTATTTCTTAATAAAAAAGCCCAGTCCTTGCTATGCTAAGAGAAAAAATGTATTCTGTAAAGTTGATAGAAGATGAGGCAAAAATTACTAGCACACTGCTCGAATGGAACAAAATAGTAAAGGATGCAAAAATAATTACTTTAGAGTTTGGCTGGTCATTGAGAGCAGGATCATTTCATGACTCTGTATTAACTTGTACAATCTGATTCAAAGAGTGACTCCCTCTCTGTTTTCCCTGGATACTGTGGTGAATGCCTGCCCACTGCTCTGAAGTGGAATAGCAGATAAAGAAAGCTATCCATGTGCACCAAGCAAATGAGAATACTCCATCACTGTGGTATCATTCTTGTCTCTTTTTGTCTTTCTTTCCTTCTCAGTCTCTCTTTATCTTTTAGAAGATGCATTTATTGGAACATGAATGTTCACTAACAGATATCATCTAACCAGATTGTTTCTGAACTCTAGTGGATTCAGGAACACAGTACCGGAATGTTTCCAGTTTATTACCAGAGGCAAAAAAGAAGTTTTAGCAACTACTCTGCAGGGGCTGTCACTGCTGTTACCCCAGGCTTTCTTATGCCTCAAAACTACACTATTCACACTTTTTCAGAACTATCCCACACAGTTCAGAAATGTGAATGTGCCAGATGTATGTATCCCACCTACATCTCTGTCAGCAGGTGTCTTCTCTCATGATCTGCAGCATGTGGGGTAAAGAGGGTATCTCTGTGCCTGGACCTTCCTGAAGTTTGGGATCCTTGTTAATCTTGTTGGCATGTTCTTAATTCACTGTGTGTCCTGACTCCACAAAGACACTGCTTAGTCAAGACTTGATTCAGTATTACCTGAATTGTAAGTGCATAGAGTATAAAATCAAATGGTGCTGTCTAGTCCTCTCATTTGAGCTACTGAATAAATAAGACACAAAAGCTTCCTGCATTAAATTCTAGCTTAAAAACTAATTAGTCCAGTTATTGAAATGATGAGCAGGTGTATATGCTGATAAAAGGTATGCAGAATAAATATCCCAAAACAAAAAGTATCTCAGGAATTGATTGACATCAGCACAGGGAATTAAATCAAGCTGGGAAGGTATGGCCACTTCCTGGAAATTCTCAAGAAAATTTCCACAACAACTGACAAAGGACTATTTATATATACTGAAAGGAATAGCATGGTAAAATACTAGTCATGAAATATCAACTCATGTGAAACAATGCTTTGAATAAAAATGCAGCCTAATCACACACAAGGATTTAAGGATTCTACAATTCCATGAAAGATAAAATATAGCTGTTCATGAGAAAATTTAATTTTCTTGCTTTTCTGTGCAGAGTGGGAAAATAGAAGTAATGAGATTTTAGTGTCAGGCTTTTGCATGGTCTCTTTACAGCTAGTTATAAGAGCACTAAACCTATAGAGCAAATTCAGCCCATTAAAAGCTAATTTATTCACTGACCTAAAACTGAAATAATTTCTTTTGCCTACACATTGGTTTCCCATAATGCTACTTGATGCACACCTGTGGTATGTCAGCTGCTGCCATTTAAAAGTGTTAAAAGCAATATGTATTTCAGACTTGATTTATAGCATTGCCAAAGTTTCAGTGAGATGCATTTTCCATTGTTCATGGCAGCTCTGCCTGCAAGCACCTGGCAGAACACAGCCTGTGGGAGGGAGGGAGGATCTGGTATGCGGAGCCTGAACATGGCTATTAGTATAACAATAGAAGCTGCAGAAAATTGTTACTAGTGAGTTTATTTCAATAGCATTGGAAGTTGCGTGTGTGTGTGCATGTGCCTGTGTGTCTTTATCACTGAAGGAACAGTTGGATGCATTTGAAGAGCAGTTTTAAAAGGCATGTTGAAGAAAAGAACTTTCAAATAGGAAAAACTGTTGAAGAAAATCTGCTAAAGAAAATCTATCTCTAAAATTCTTATGACCTAAAACTAGCCTTGATATGTAGTACGGTCAGAAGAAAAGCCTGAATGCAGACTGTAAGCAAATCTAAAGGAGTCAATTCATGTTCCAAAATCCTGGCTGGGCAAAGGTCTCAGAGCATGGAGGGCAGTTGCAAGAGCTCCTCTGGATCCTTTCTTCCAAAAGGCTGACAAGAGTGTGAACCCCAGTTTCCCACTAGCAGATATGCTAATACAATTTCTCACTGTCTGAGGCAAAACCGAAGTATTTGTCGCTTGCCTTTCTCAAGTCCTTCTGACTGCTATCAACAGCTAAGCCCTTGCTGTAATGGTTGGGGTTGGCCAGCAGAAGTGTGTGAAGCTGCACTCCTGTCTGAGCCACAGAGGGTGGAAGAGCAGTGCAGTTTGTTAGACTCAGGTGTTTAAAGGGGCTCCCCTGCTGCTCTCCTGCTGCAATGCTGCAGACCTGCAGACCTGTAAAAGCACGGTTGTCCCTACACACTACATGGTCTGTGAAGAAACTGCAATATCCAGTTTAGTGAAACAGAAAATAACCTTTCCGGAAGCCTCACCATGCAAATCACATGGCTCACAGGGACAGTTCTTTGCTGTTTGGGGAGGTACTGTAAAACAGGACACAGCTTAACTAGCTCCAATCCTTGTCAGATTTAATATTCTAGAAAAGTGAAGAGTTATTTTTTATATTATGCAGTTTTCATTCATCATGACATACAAGATGTAAGCAGAGCCCCATTAATATTAATGAACATGTACTTAGAAATGAAAAACATATACTGAATGATTACCAACATCATTAGGCAACCAGTAATTTCCTTATTGAGAAAGAAAGGTAATTTGGCTCTTATTAGATCTTAAACACCACCAGAAATACTTGTGTTGTGTATCCTTCATGTTTACCAGAGCTCAGGAGCTCAGGAGCTCTGGAGAGCTGGCAGTCTACCTGAACCTACAGTCCCATATATGCTTCCTGCAATTAAGTCAGTTGCAACAATGCAATGTTTTGCTTATGTGGCTGCCAAGTTTTAATTGAAATGTTGTGAAAGATTTCACTGCCTAGGTCAGATGTTGTTTTCTGGTTAAGGAGGGTCCAAGCCAGTCTCTTTAAAAAATCCTCCTGATTTCTTTAGCGTCCAGTATTCTGTTCCTGGAAATTGATTTATCACAGATATGAACTGCTTACTCTAGGATGACCTCTTCCAAAATTGTCAAGACTAGGGTTCATTTGCAGACATTGGCTAAAAATGCATTTTATTAAGCTGGGTTCCATTTTATTTCTGTGAAAATAGGCCTTACCAAATCAATAAGACAGAAAGCCTACATTTTGTTGCTTTAGACTAGAGACTTAAAGGTCAAATAATATAAACAGTGTTAGGCACATGGCAAAGATGGAAATAAATGCTACAAACCTCAATAGAGATAATCTTGGTGGCCTTTCATAGGAGAGAAAAAATCAAAGACATCTTTGTATCTTCTTCCTGAAAAATAAGAATGCTCAACAACATAAAATGATTTTGGATATAAAATATTTACAGTGTTAGTGTGCTTGTATAAACATATGAATTAAAGGGAAGATTTCAATTACTATGTTGTTTAAGAGACAGCTTGTAAATTATGAGAGCTCTGAATAAACTGTGTGTGAGTAGAATTAAGGTAGAAGCTTTAACTCTATAAGATATCTTTGTGAAGTAGCTGTAGCCTTAAGAATTCAGTGCATCAAAGGATTTTCTAATACATGGTTTGAGTCCTTTTTTTTTTATATACTTACAATAGACCTGTTAAATATCTATAGAGTTGTATGTATGCTCAACAACGTAATTATTTCAAAATACATGAGTTTCTGTGTAACCAAACTACTAACGACACTGTATTTGGTAAATTAAGGTTATTTCTAAATGGTAACTTTTTGCAGCCTCAAGAAATGAAATATGTAATTGAAATCTTTTGATAAAAATACTGAGGTAGAAAGAAATAGACGAACAATGCAGAATCACTAAGAGTCACATAAAATAAACTGGACAAAAAATTATATTTATTATCCAGTGTCCCTGTTTGTTTACTCAAGAACACTTTGAGAAACTAAACAAGTATATTGATGAGAAAAATCTAATTCTATTTTTTAATGTCATATATATTAAATAATATATGTAATATATAATAAATATTCCACATTATATTTCTACAAAATAAATATTTTGTATAATGAAACATATTATTCCTGCTGATATTCAAAGAAAATGGAAATCTGAATTCTACAATTCCCGAACACAGATAGACCTCCTTCATCATTTAGTTTATGTAATATGATGACATTTAAAACAAAACCTAAAATTACTATCTTTAATAATAATAAAAAAACAAAGGCAATTCTAAAACTTGCAATGAGAAATTGCAATTATTTTCAAGGGATTTTTTTCCCTCCAAGTAAAGCTTTCAAATGCAACCCTTTTCAAGTGGATATATGAACACTACTTTTTTAGAAGTACAGAGACATAGAAAGAAAGAGAGGGAGAGAGACACAGAGGGACAGAGAAAAAGAATGTGTCTAATTAAACAGTTTAATGACTTTGCCTCATAATTTTACATTTTATCTAATATTTATTAATATTATATTTATAATTTAATATAATTATGTACATATATAAAATTTTAAAGTATAATCATGGCAGATCCAAATGCTTCTACCTTTCAAAGCAGGTGTTCATCTGAGCTGCACCTATGCCTTTACATCCCTTCTACTCCATGCTTTATTCAGCTTGTCAAGACTGGGTACATTCCATAAACCTCTGGCATACTGTGATCAGGAAATTACGAGGTCTCAGTAAATCCAAACTGCTTTTGCATTTTATCTCCTGTTGTCGAATCTCCTCTGGGACATCCATGTTTTGATCTCTACCCTGTGCAATAGAAGAAGCTCCTATCTGACAGTTCGGCCTTCTTTCCTCTTGAATCTCTTACTTCCAAAGTGATGTGTCCCTGAAAGGACACTGTCAGGAATCACAAGCCCCAAAGGTGCACCTTGGCCCTTGCAGGATACTAAGGACTATAAGGTGTGGTGGCTAATGGCCACACACAAATCTCTGAGCAATTCTCACTGTGTTCTGAATGAGTGTTTTAAGGTCCCATAAAGATTGCAAGAGATTGCCTGAAGAGAGGAGCTGAACAGGAAAGGCCAGCAGCATTTACTTATACTGACCCGAAAAATGCCAGCCATCAAGCCTCACCCTCTTACTGGATGATGGAGGGACAGAACTTCTTGGGCAGGTGTGATCCTTGTCCCTTGAAAACATTCAGACATATTTCTTGCCCTAATTCCACATCCAGAGTTTACTCCATCTATTCTTTTAACATAAGAGGCCTTTGTGGCCCTGTGTCCTATGAAATAGTTACACAAAAATACCTTCATAGTGTTTGCCTCCAGGGATGTAGCAGAGGTCACCTTCCATGAGATCCTTCCAAGTTTAAACACAGAAGAGGACTAAAGATAAGGTCAGGGAAAATTATTTTCCTAATGCCTTGACTTTGCTTCAATTCTATCATGAACCATTGGGACCTTTGTGGAAATCTGCTGGAATTGTAATAGGAAGAATAATTTAGCCCATCAGCTTTTAGCAGGTAATCTCCAAAATCTTATTCTGTCACTGGACAGTTAGACTGTGCAAATTTCTGTAAATGCTAACTTCAGCTACAAGGGCTTAGTGGAAAGGTGCCTGTTCAGGCACCCATCATTCCTCATTGCTGGCAAATTTCAAAGTGTGTTTGAGATCAAAAAGCCTTCCTCTCAATAATCACTGAGAACTGGCATAACAATCAAAAGTATTTTTCTTAGACTGCACTAATTTTTGCACAGAACTGCAAAGACGTGGTGCAGTACAATGCAGAAGAAGCTGATCGCCCAGTGAGGACTGGCAGAAAACAGGTCAATACTACATCATCAATCCTAAAGGGAATTAGCTATATTATATATTATATATTAGCTTAAGCCATAATTTCAGTCATATCCAGGTTTCTCTAGGTGAAACAGACACAATCTTTAACACAATACATGTGTGGATGTGAGCGAGTGCACGCAGTCAGAGTTTGGGTGCAGCTTCATAGTCAAGAAAACTGGATCAAGTAGATGTATTGTTGCAACTGTAACTTGGTAATAGTTTAAAGCCAAATGCACCTTCACAAAAGAACTGAAGCTTCAGGATGCAAAGCACTTGTCTGCTACACTCAAATGTACTACACTGTCTTTCTGTCTGTCTGGCATTACCAGCCTTCCCACAGCTAGGACAAATCCAGTATAAAAACTTCACACTATTGTAAACTTTGTCCCAGTTATGTATCATTGCTTAATGTGGCTCAAATGTGATCCATTACAGAATAGTCCCTGTATTATCAGTAATCAGGATATGGCTTCCCCAAGATCCATATCTTCTCAAAGCCAACTCAGTAGTCTAGGCTCATATGCAAAATAATTGCCTTCGTACAGCTGGATTGATTCCAGCAAGTCTTCTAGAAGCAAAATAAAATACATCAGGAAATAGGCTGACAGAAATTAAGCCTTGTGACAACAAACCAAGACTTTGAAAATCGGTCATTATTAAATATGTTGCTTTCCAAAATAAGCTTCAGCTGATAATTAAAAATACAAACAGGCTTTCCCTTGTACCTATGGTTCACATATATTTTTTTTACACAAGACAGGGCCTTAGCTGTTCTTTTCCAAAGGATTTTTATTGTGGTTCTGAATTGGCACTCTTCAGTTTTCATTTGGCTTTTTTATCCCTGCAATAATAGTTTTAAATGCAAATCAAGTGGGCTCTGCTCCGGTGTGATCCTGAGCAGATGCCAGCTGTTTATAAGCACAGGTTGTTTGTTGCAAACACATGAAAACCATTTTACAGACCTTTATGGCAGATGACAAGATGCTAATCAGGATAGAAGTAACTGTCCTTTTCTTTGTCGGCTGCTTCACTGGGGTTCTGCATATTTTTCTGGAAAATAAATTGTAGTTACGTCTTACTTGTTGGCCTTGTTTCAGAGGATAAGTTCCTTTCTTTCAACTGTAGGTAGACTTGAACAGCTAAATACTACCTATGCACTGGCACTTAGATTGAAGTCTACTTGTCATATGCACTTGAGTAGTTCAATTATTTATTACTTCTGTGCTTTCTTCTCTCTACTAGGCAGTGAACATGGAGAAGAAGTATAATTTTATTCCCTCTGTGAGAGGAAAACTTACAATGAAATGTTAGATTGACAGGTAAAAATCTTTGGTCTTAAGAAATTCAGATTTTATTCTAAGGCCACATTTCTAGACAAAGTATATTCAAATGAATAATCATCAAGCAGTCAAGTCCTCTAAATGTGAAATATTGAGGAACAATTATGTGGTGTTATACAGACAAGTAGGTTTTTTTCCTCTCTTTGTCCAGTCATTGTTGCTAATTTTACTTCTTACACAAATCATACACAATTAAACAAATGTACTGCAAGCCTACATCTAACTGGTAGGATATTTAGAAGTGCTAGAATTCTACTTCATAGAATATGTTTTCAGCAACTTACACTGGTATTTTTCAAATGCTATTTTAGTGATTTTTATTTCAGGACATATATGGATAAAAATTTCAACGCTAAGGATTGTGTGTGTGTGTGTGTGTGTGTGTGTGTGTGTGTATGCTTGCACAAACACATGAGTAAGGAAAGGGAAAGGGAGGAAATAAAAGAAGAGAGTCACACCTTCAAGTATAAAGTCTGAGAAAACAAATGAAGAAAAAGTATTTTCAGGACCACAGGTATTTTATTTAAATACCACAATAAGTTTGATCATTAATATTAAGATAAATTTTGACTTCCAGACATTTCTCAACATAAGTGCTTCCTTTAACTCAATTCACATAGGATTCATGCCACAATGTATTTCTAGAACTGGTTATCAGCATGTCCTTTGCTATGCTGAAGAGAAATGAGGCTCTCTTCCTTCCCTCCCAAGGCTTCTGTCCTCAGCATCCTAGTACCTGATGTGTGGGTAGAAGTTTCAAAATAACCGGCCACAGGAACTAAATTCTATTTAGAATAGGAAATACTGAGCCTTTGAATTTAATCTTGAAGTAAAAATGAAAAAGAAAGGAAATCACACAAATAAGTATTTGAATGTTTGGTTGCATTCCTTTCTAGAGGTAGTCAAGCATAAAACACCTTTGTCTGAAGTAGTAAATTCTCTGTGTAGTTATTACCAGCCAATGTGCATAACTGAATAACTGTCTCTATAATAGAGCAAAAGGCATGTTTTTTAAAAGGCATGTTTACCTGTGTTCTTGTGGTACCATTGAAATCAATGATGAAATGGTTCCCAGAACTGTTCAGTGCCTTACAGAAATGTACTGTGTGAAGTCATTAAGTTAATAAGCAGCCTAAAGTACCTTCAACAGGTTAGTGCTAACTCATAGCACATATCTTTCTACAGAGTCAGGCATCACAAAAAATCTCACTTAAACAACTTTGAAGAAAGCAGAGGTACATCCTGACTGGTAATTAAGATACAAGACACTTGGGTGTTATTAAAAGCTCCGGGGGCTGAAGAGCTATTCATGATATACATTCATCATCAGGAGTGTTGGAAAGTTACGATGACTTTGATAAGTTACAGAGGATAAAGACAGAAGGGAATGAAGAAGATTTATTGAGCAATGAAGATTAATTCCAAGTTATTGCCAGTAAGGAACTCTTTTTAACATGCATGAAAAAATCATACATCTCTTCATAATCTCTAAATGCAGTTGCAGTAAGAGATGTATTCTTCAGTGATTGCAAAAATTATTTCATATTTTTATGAAATAGCATTACTATTATGTATATGTTAAAAACCTACATTCTGACATTTGCAGAGGAAGAACAGTGTACTTCCCTCTAAAACACAGTATTTAACACATTTACACACTTCCATTTTATAATTTTTAGTTTAAATTATCTATAACATGTATTATATACGGTATATATTATACATATATATTTTTACCTTCCATATTTATTATACAATATATGGTATAAACAAGTGTAATCACACTTACATAATTAACATAAATTATTATAATTAGCATTATGCAAATCACCTAAACATATAAATACATGAAGATAATGTATATATGTACAGTATTAATTGCTTATTAGAACTTGTATGCACATCCCAACATCTTTACCCATACATACTACTTAAATATTGTTGATGTTTACAAATACCGGTGACATAACTGAACATGCAAAGCAGTTGTACTACAATTTTGGGGAGGGGTTGTTTCTTTATCTTGTATTTTCTTACAAATGGATCTCAGCTGCTCCCTTCCTCGATTTTACTCTGAGGCAATAAATAATTCAGTGTGCTAATTTGACAGATGACTCTCCAGGAGCTTCCTACCATTACTAGCACCATTAGGCCATAATATGCATGATGGGCATAGACCATTCAGCAAATGTCCTTCACTTGTTTACCCCTAAAGAGCTGTGCTCTGCGCAATTAACTAATGAAGCATTATGAGCCCTTTTTTTCCCTTCCCTGCTATTTCAATATATCAATGCAGATTGTCTAAAGGCAAAATATATTTTGTTTTCTTTTGGCAAATGAATATTTATGTGGAAGCTGTAAACTTGCCTTAAGTTCCACCTCTGTAAATAAAGACAGAATAATAAGATGCAGAGAAAGAAAACCTTTTTTTAGATTATTTACACAGCACATATATAAGGAATGCATTGTATAGAGATGAAAAAAATCTGAAGTTAGCTTCAATATTATGTCAAAAGAGAAACAGTGAATATATAGCTCAGGGTTTTGTGCCATCTTTGTGCTGGTTGTATTCTGGTAAGCTGCAAGAATCAAAAGGAGATCACAATTAATTTGTGAAAAGCAATCAGGAATAAATAATGGCCATAAAGTATGTCTATGAGAAGAATACCAGTACTGTGATTTTAAACCTATATATATACATCACAGCAGCCAAATTGTGCTACATATATTTGTAGAAAGAGAAATAAGAAGATAATGTTTAATGATAAATAAAAAGAAAAAAAAACAGGAAGATATGAGAGCACCTATTTTTGTTGGTTATCTTATGGCATTGTAGTTTTCATTCCTTGGCAGATATTAGGGCCACTCTCAGTCCAGCAGAAATAAGAGTGTGCAAAAATAAATCCACAAGAAAGTCTTCCAAAGTGTTTTGTATTTTTCCATATATGTGGTTATGTGGTTAAATGAATCATGAAGGATATTTAAAACTGCATTTTTCCCTTAAAGAAAATTTTTCTCTCTCATTTTTACTTTAATGTCTCCTGTTCCTCACCTGTACACCCCAACTTACTCCTCCCCTTCACTCTTCTTGCTCTTCCTTTCCACAGCACATACCATCCTTCATTTCTATGCTTTGAAAGAAATTCTACTTTCTATGGAGAGATAATTTTGTCATATATTCTGAAGTTTTTGGGGGTTCTACATTTTTTTCAGAACAAAAAAAAATGGAAATTAAATGAGATAAATTTCTTCATATGCTCTGTAAAATATAATTTTCTGTTCAAATCGGTGTGTTTATACATTCATGTGCCACTAGCTCTTCTTTGCTTACATGAAAATATGTAACTTCTTGCTGCCCTAAACAAACTTTTTACTGGTTCCTGTTCCCAAGCTACTTTTTCCATTTTACACAAAGCTGTTATTGGATGAAAAATGTCCTGCCTTGGCTAGCATGCTATCAGCATGGAGGTGATATAATGAGGTATGCCAAGAAACTGGAGTGCTGCACAGGACGAACCAGCCTGATTCCCTTGCACAAATTCCTTCTGCTTAGAGTGCAGAGAAACAGGAGTATGTTCCATACCCTTGTACCTAGGTTAATCTGCCTTTCATAGCATAAAATTAAGCAAATAGCCTTTGTAGTATCCTAAGCAGATCTGTTCTTCATTTATATTATTCTGCCAATCTGATTGGTGAGAAATAGCACCGCAGGAGAGCAGGTGATCTGGGCTCCAGAGAGTGAGGCATCCAGTCCCTTGCAACAGAAGGAAAAGTGGGCTCATCCTCCTCTGGGGGATGACCTGGCACACAAGCCCCACATTTTTCAAGGAGCTGTCATTAAGCACAATTAGCAAATTAAAATTTGTTATGTGTTCAAGTGTTCTAGTAATGAGAACTATGCAACAGATTGAAATATATTCCAGTTTTTCCTTATGTACTTCAACTTTTGAATGCATATCTGCATTGATCCTCCTTAATCCTCAAAAACTACTAATTTTCAAATAAGTATTTTTTTCATTTTTAGCATTCACAACCACAAATAAATCTTCTCTATTTCTGTTTCAGGAATGTAACAACAGTCCACTAGAAATTCTTATTCTCAGAAACAATAGAGTTTACAGCTGATGCAAAGTGTTCTTATAGGAGATATATACAAATGCTTGTAACTGCTAAGTATTAATCACATAAGTGATCAGAAAATATGCAAATAAGCATGTTCATATAAAATTTCCTATTTCCATACAAATTACTCCCAGTAGCCTGTGACCTTGACTAACATTTTTAAAACCTTGATTAAGTTTTTAAAATAATTTTTTTAAAGTTACACATTATTCTAATTATTTTTATAAGAAAGGTTAGCTTTAATGAAACTTTCCATCTTAGGTTAAACAAGCTTTATGCCTGAAATGCAGCATACCATGGCAGGCAGATCATAATATACATGAGACACGGAGGATGAGGAAAAAAAAAAAAAAGCAAACAATTTGCATTGAAAAGAAGGGTTATATGGTTGTAGTGTGTGCCCCATTGTGCCAAATAATGGTATTAGCACCCCCTTAGGCCTCATGGTAAGCACTGGACATGTGGCTGTAGAAAAAAGAAACTTCTCTCATCCCACTTTCTCCCAGTGGTGCTTTGTTGGCTCACAGCAAGGGTCTGGCTTCGTGTCCTGATCCCACTTTAAGAGGAAGTCCAGCTCAATTCAATTTGCCTTTCCGCCTTTTAGTAATGAGACAACATACATGTGAGCAAACCCCATGATAATGCAGAACAGATGGGCAGATTTTTGTCTAATTAGATTCTGGACAGCTTGTTTGCTTGTAGTAAATGTGCATATATTTAGAGATTTCACACTTATTATAGAGACAACAGATTAGCCAAAGACAAGGACAGAACGCTTTCGGGGGGTTTTTCCCTGCTTAGCGTAGGTGTAGGTCTACTAAAGAGAGCTATTTGGTAAAATCTACAAGTGTAACTGAATTGCTTGTTGTTGTCATGCTCTTCTTGGATTGAAGGTCTGCATTTTGATCCTAGAACACATGTACCATTACACAAACTTTTCTTTTTGAACAGCCCATGTAGTGAAATAACAGTTTCCAAAATTTGTACCACATATCTTTCAATAGTTTGAAAATTCTTTGCAATTACTCTTCAAAAACAATGATTCCAAAGAGCATTTTGTTAGTCAGTTATAGGTATTTCTTAATACATATTTACTACTGTGCATTTTTTGTTCCATTAGCATCCTCAAAGCATTTTGAAAGTTTGCTAACAAAGCATTGAATATCTTTCAGAGGCAAAACTTCTTTATCTGTGTTGTCATATTGCCTTATGAGCAGAAAGCAAAAAGTAAAATTTATGCAAAATAATAATGCAAGACAGGAAATGTACTTTATCCAAGAAAATATATCCTATGGCACTCCCATTGAACCTAATAAGGTTTCTCTATTTGTTAGCTGTTCACCTAGAATATATGCTAAAATTGCATTTAAATGTGTATTAGAATAAAAGGAGGCAAATGATACTGTTATGTGCTTCCTTATACATGTACAAATGACTTTCATCTTAAAGTTCAGACTAGAGCAAACATGTCAGATATTTCAAATATTAATAATACATTTTAAATATAATTCAAAGAGTAGTGGTGTATAGCTGCCCATCATCCTCATGAGTCATCTCTTAAGAGCATCACAAATGAATTCATCCTGTTTTCCCTTCACTTCATGATCTAGACGTGGAGTGGTGATGAGATGAGACTAGCCCTCTTGACATGGATATATTGATGCCATTCATCTATGTGTCTTGTTTTTCACAGGTGTAACAGCTGGCACAACACCCACCACCTTATTTCTGTTTAGCTTGGAATTAAGCTGTGTAAAACTGAAGTAATGATGGTCAGAGAGGAATGATTGCTTTGTAATGCAAACTGCTTTCATTTACCATTCTCTTACTTGTATATATTACGCTGTTACAATAAGAGACTTGCACATCCCATATGCCAAGTATTTTCTGCATAGGTGTAAGTAAAAATTTTCTGGTTGGTACTGGGATTATGGCTCTATTCTTGCCTTGCTTCCCAGGGTTTCCTCAGTGAAGGATCTTGACAGGCCAGGTGGGTGGGCTGCATGTTCCCAATCTCCTAAGGTCTGTAAAAGACAGCTGGTGAGTCTGCTGAACACCCTTGGAGCCAGTCAGGGGGGGTCATGCATCATTTCCAAAGCACCTTAACACATATTTTTATCCCATTCCCTAATATCTTCTCTTAAAGAAGAATATTCCACACAATGAAAATATTATTTCTCTTTTTATTATAATAACATTTGTCATTCTAAATGAGATAATTTTAGTACAGCAATGAAAGGAAAGACATTCGTAGTTAAAATCCAGTTTCAAATGTGTCATAGGTTAGATCTGGAAGCTATCTTGAGAGACAAAAGGGAGAGCAAAAAATCATGAATTAGGAAGATATTAGAGAATAAAAGAGCAAAAATATTGGCTACTCTGGTATTATCACTGACCAAAGTAGGGACCTTTAATAAATTGTAAAATTTTATTGTCTTCTACATAAGGGTTGCTCTTGATTAATTTGGAAAGTTGTATTTCACTGGGAACAGATCTGATTTATATCCTTCTGTGAATTGTTCAACAAATTTATCCCTGACTTACAATTAAAGTGTATTTTTAATCATTTTTTAAAATAGTTTATCAAAATAAACTTTCTAAACATTTTCCCCTGTAAAATATTTAATTTATTTTAGCTACTATATCTCCTTTTCTTGTGTACTTTTCATTTAATATTAGTTGGTTTGGATAAGTCTCATGAGAAAACTCTTGTACTTTGTATACATGCTTATTTTCTGCTTTACCCACATGTGACAAAACAAGTTACGCTAACTGACTTTTCAGAACCTAGAGATTTAATTACATTTGAGCTTTTTTATTCCTTTGGGATGGTATTATCAATGCTCGAGTGACCTGAACATATTACTGCCTGGCTCTTAAATTTTACACTATATTTTTGATTTGTTTAGTTTTTATATTATTAAACATTCTTCTCTAAATCCATTGCTCTTCCAAGTAGTCAGAACATATCCCCTTCTTCCTATTGTAACTAGTCTGGGCTTCACATGATCAAGCAGGAACATTTTGCTGCTGAAACCATGATCACACTGCCTTTGTGGAAAAAGGTGTAATTCAGGAACAAAGCTCTGAGCTTGGGGAAAATACAAACTGAACTGCATGAGAAAATGCATGAGCATGAGCTAGAGGAACTAAAAAATGCTGAGAGGGAAAGAAGTAATCAGGTTTTGATTTAAAGAGTTCTTAATTGAGCAGGCTAAGTTGCATCTAATTTCATGTGAGAAAAGGTGCTAAAACTTTGAATACTTGGGAAAATGTGCATACATGACAGGTCAGTTAACAAATAATAAACAAAAAGCAGGTCATTATATATGAATCCATGTTTTTTCATCAGTGTTAGCCTGGTTCAGACAGAGATATTATCAGCCCTGATCTCAGAATAAGAAAGCCTGATACCCAATAAACTCATTTAGAACAGAAGGCTCTGGAGTTTCTTTTTAAAATAACCACCCCAATTTCAAACAAAATAACAAAGTATTTTTCCTCTGGATCTTATGACAATTGAAATCTATATAAATACTGCAGATTTAGAGGAGCAGAGACACAGAAGGAAAAGTATATTTTTGACTATACCACTAGTGAACACATAGTCAAATATAGAGGGTTGTAACTTGCTTCTGAATGGTGCAGCTTCATATAATTGTATCTCACATTAATCTTATTTTATTTTACTGCTCACAATTAGGAAATTTGCAGCCTTAAACATGTGAAATTAAAACCATGGATGATTTCTTAATTGTGCAACTCCTCGGTACTCAATTAGCATCGCTCTTCTTTCCCCTAACAACGATGTAATACTGTACTAATGAAAAACAGGGCTTCTTTATTTGCTATGGCCTTGGGGTCAATTATCAATTTATCATTGTGTCCTGCAGGTTTAAAATAAAATAGTCTGTGCAGTGTAACCATTGTACAAAATTGACATTAAGTAGATTCTGCAAGTATGGACTTAATAAAAAATACAAAGAGTGCTGCCTAAAAGGGTTCTACTCCTATAAATTCTATTAGGTTGCCTTTAATATAGGACAGTAGGAAACTGCAAAACTAATTTAAAGGTTTTTTTTTCTTTTACCATCTTTGTGTATTCAGTATGACAATAATCAAGAGAGAGCTAAATTAAAAATAGCTTCGATTGTGTTTTGAAGATTTGTTATGATTGCAAACTTAGCTTTGGTAATAAAAATGTTGCTATTGCTCTTAACGAATAAAGAATTTAAAGTCTTTATCTTATAACAGTCAAATACTGTTATAAATTAATGAATTCAGAAGTCAATGAAAAATTTCTTAGATATGTGAAGCATTAAAAACATCTTAATTAATTTAGACAACCAGAAAATAATTAATTAGAAATCAAGTTTATTATTTAAGTATATACCTGGTTAGGTTGTTCTTACTGGAAAAGCTCTATCCTTCTGAGTTCCAGAATTATCCTTTCTTTGTTCAACTCTGTTCAAGGAAGGTGAATGGACATGTGCTAATATGAGGGACTTGGAAAAAGCAAATGAAATATTCAGTGTGTTCCTTGTTCCCATCACTTTGATGCCACTTTCACAAAGATGTTTTCCCAGAAATATGCTTCAGTCCTGTTGGCCAATGCTGAACATTTGTGGGAGCTCTATATTAACCATGATGTAAAATCTAAGGTCCCATAATTCAGCATCTAGGTTACTGCTCTGCATTTTCATCCAAAATTTTTCTCATCTTTGCTTGCTCTGGGAGGAAGAATTTAATTTCAGCCTTCCTAAATTTTAGGACAACTCCTATTTCCCTTATTTCTCAAGGGCCCAGCAAAACCTGTCCATCACCTTGGAGAAGATGGGCACTATGATGTTTGGCTCAGGACTGAACTTTTAGACCTGACCCCACCAACAAACCACTGCCATACAATCCAGCTTTTCTTCACACACTTGCATTAAATACTCAGGAGTTATGCACGGACATCAGTTGGAGTATTACTCCAACTTTGCCACTAGTGTGATTGTCACTGTGTCTCTCCCCTGTGTGAGACTTTGGGCTCTCTCCCAACTCTGTCAGAGTTGAAAGACAGAAAGTAATAGAACATTGTCACTTCTTTTTTCCCCCCTCTCTTTTTTTTTTTTTTTTTTTTTTTAATCTTGGAGCCAACTTTAATTAATCCTGCTCTCCTCCTACTCTCCTGGGACTCTTTTCCTCCCTTATGCTATGGCTAACTCTGAATAAACTCAACAAGAGCCACACATGTACAAAGAGGTGATGGAAGACAGACAATGCTGAGAAATAGTTTTTCACACCAGACAGGTTTTCCCACCATACTCTCATAGATCTAGTTCAAGCCTCTTGTGGCAACAAGAGCTTGATGTGTATATCAATATTTTCATTCCTGAAACTAAACCAGCAAATATCACAAGAGGAGAGTAATTTTTCAACTGGCGCCTTCTTCTGTGGCAGCACACAGGGTGGCATGACTGAGATACAGCCTGTTTAATTGATTAGTGCACTTGAGAGAGGGCTGAGTATGGTCCAGTACAGATCATTCTAAACATTGATAAATTACCACCTTTGTGTGAAACGGTTGAGGTGGGACCACTGCCCTTTGACAAACCAGAAAATGAAATGATTACTATTGGATTCTATTGACTTGTCTGGTTACAGCAGTTGTGCTTCTTCCCAAAGGTTAATTGGACTTGAACTCAAGAAATTAAGGGGTCAGCTAAGGTCACAGTGACAGCAGGCAAACTTTTAACTTAGCACTAATAATATTTGTCAGGGAAAGGACATGCTGGAGTTCTTTAGCCATGACTGCTCAGGGATTTACTATAAAAAGAATTCTTTGTCGACATTATTATTGAAGCTGTAGGTCTATGTGGTAATAATGCTCATTAGCATTCTAATTTCCATCAGATACTGTCACTCAAAGATCAAGACTATGACTCTGGGCTCATGGCAAGTGAGCAAACTTGCACAGTTATATCAAAGGGGATCACAAAAAAAAATCTTTTAGAAATGTTAAGAAATTCAATGCAAAATGTTCTGGAAAAAAATTCTGTAAGTATGGTGTCTTTAGCAAAATTCTAAAACTCTTTACTTTGGGAATTCTTACCTTTGTTATTGTCTTGATTTTGTGTGCTTGATTCTTTCTGATTGTGTAAGTGCTGATTAAGAGTAATTATAAAAATTCACTATTGTTTGGTAGATAGAAACCCCAAAACCCAATAATCCATCCTTAGTTAGGAGAGGACTGAGTGAGCTCTATATTATGTAAGGAGGAAAGAACCCCAAAATATCTTCACTATCTTCTTCTAGTTGTTGTAAAGATTGGACCTACCACATGTTCTCTCATATTCTTGAAAGATCTCAGCAGGCTGGAGAAATGGACAAAGAACAATCTGAAATTCAACAAAATTGGCAAGGCAGGGTCTTGCACATGGATAGGAAGAACCCCATGCACCAGTACAGGCTGGGGGCTGACCAGCTGGAAAGGTCTGCACAGAAAGACCTGGGGATCCTGGTGGGCAACCAGCTGACCATGAGCCAGCAGAGTGTCCTTGGGGCCAAAACACCTTGGAATTCATCAGGAAGAACATTGTCAATAGGCTGAGAGGATCCTGCCCCTCTACTCAGCCCTGGAGAGCTGTGCACAATTCAGGGCTCTCCAGTATGAGAAAGTCATGGAACTCCTGGAGCAGGTCCAGTGGAAAGTGACAAAGATGATCAAGAGACTGGAGCACCTCTCTTATAAGGAAAAGGTGAGGGAGATGGGCCTGTTCAACCATGAGACTAGACTGCTGAGAAATGACATCATCTATGTCTGAAAGTATCTGAAGGGATGGAATATATTCTATCATTCCATCCATTCTGTGACATTTGAAAAATTTTAATTGTGTTATTAACATATGATTCCACATTGATAGCTTTTACTCTCTGTGTATATAAATGGGATATATGCATATTTAAAGAGATACATACATTTTTCAAAAGATACTATGAATTTTTTATATTTCAAGATCAATAACATTAATACTATTTAGTGAAAAGTAAGAATTATACTCAGATGTGATATGCATTAATTGTAGTTTATCAGATTAATGGCCCAGATAATTTATTTGATCAGATTTATTCTTAGTACAAACAGAATAGAGTATAACTCAGTTTTCTGGTCTTCCCATGCTGGAATTTGATAACTGGAATAGTTTTAAAACTTTTATCTTGTGCTATACATAGTCTAGAACTTCATTATAGATTCAGGTGATTTAGGCAGTGGAGGACAGATTATGATTGCAATAAGTGAGCATGGTTTCTGTCAGAAAAAAAATCAAACTTTTTGATTATGCTCTTGAATACAGATTTTACTGCTTTTATGCATGTGGATTTCATAAGTGACATGATAAGAAACATTATTCTATAATTTAGATTGAATTTGGACAGTGGTGGTGGTTGCTGTGGTACCAATGATGAACTTTTCTAGAAATGTGAATGCATGAGAAGAATTAGAGTATTATTATCTATCACTTACTAACTTACTGCAAAACATAAGTAGATTTGTTTTCAATTAGTGGTTTTCATGGCTTTTCAACAAATATTTTTCAAATATGAGAAATTAAGGATCTGCAAAACATGCAGAGACAACCAAGTCTAAATATTTTAGATGAACTTTAGACTAAAGTCTAAAGGTTGGAGAGGCAGCTGCAGGCCCCTCCTATACCTGAACTTTAATTGATCAAGTGCAGACCAAAGGAAATAAACCAATTTGGTAAGAAGACCCCCATGTCAAAATAAAAAGTGTATTTCCACTTCCTCAAGTAGAAAAGCATGCTGCATGAAAGAAATACTAAAGCAGAGATAGATGGAGCAAGAGAAAATTTTTACACAAACCAAGACACTTTCATTTAGGACCAATATTCCTAAGAAAAAAATGTTAAGTGAAAAACAAAATCCCACTTCAGCTGCTATGCTCACAGAGTGCAATAAAATCAGCTTCTGCAAGGAGAAATTAGTCTAACCAAACAATTTATAAAGAAACAATTTTAATATAATTTTTCTACATTGATATGAAGCTAAAAAATTATCAGAAAATAATTGACATGCAAAAATATTTTTACTCCATGGATTTTGATTAATCCTTTGGATTTTAAGCTAAAATTTGATCTGACACTATTTCTCAATTAGAAAGCTGGATATAGGGGATTAAATTTTAAAGGACTTTTTAACTGGAATAACCCTATTGGAGTATAATATTGTTACTCACTAATATTATACATAATGTATCATCAAAAATCATAAAGAAGATTATTCAATAACATTTTTGAATTTTCTGTTGTATCACCAGAACCGCAAATATTTTATCTGTGACTTGAATTTTGCTGTTCATAATAATGCACTTCTTATTTAATAATAAAGGTGTTTTTGAACATTTGCAGTACTTTAAAACTTTGAGCACCAGCTATTTGCCTGTTTTGGATGTTATGAGGCAGTAGTTAATTTCTTTAAAGAAGAATATAAAGCACCTAACCCAGCATTGATCTTTGCTGCACGGAATGAAGCTTTTTAGGTATTCTCTCTATAATATTTATGATGAGATGTCCCATACAGTTCAGTTTCATTTTGAAAGTGAGAAATAAAAACATGCCTCTTTTTCTTTTTCCTACCAATGAGTTTATTCACATAACCCTGTGCTAAACATCAAGAGAAAAATTAGGCTAAATACAGCCATTTGCTATCTCTGCAGTGTTAAACTTGACCAAAAAAAAAGTTTGTTAGTACTTCAGTTCCTGAGTTATAACCTTGGTTTCTCTGTGTTTAGAGAAAAATCAGTTTATGACTGTGTAGCGGAAAAGTTACAAAAAGTATTCTTATTATATCACATTGCCTCTGGGTCAGCATTTAATGCGATTTACCCTTAGAAAGAAGTAGAGTTCCTTTAACCCAATTTTCCATTTGGGAAGTGCAGTAAAACCACCCTTTTGGAACAGCTGCATTAAAAAGTGGAGGAAAGTAGAGGACCATCAAAGAGAACAACTAATGTATTTCTTCCAGTCAGATAGATTAGGAAAGTTTACTAAATTTGTTGTGGTATTGTTGGGTCTTAATATTAGGAGAAACTTCGTGTTGTCAATTAAAATAATGACTGAATTAGTTGGTTTTGTAATTTAGGCATTTTCTGAGTCCTGCTATTAACAGAATGCATTTTTGTGAAAGTTTAAAAGTACTAAGTCTAGAAAATTCCAAGGTCTATCTATCAAAAATGTGCTTCATTTTCTTAAAATAAATCCAAAGTCTTACTCCTATATTTTTCTGAGTAATATTTTTGTACACAAATTTGGTTAAGGCTGTAACTTGTCAATGTAAAACAGCATGTCGCGTCTTATAAATGGCAGCTACTGACCAAATTACATCTCTTGATGGCATTTTCTGAGAAAAAAATAGTTTGCATGCACATGCAAAAAACCTTCTGTTTACATATAGTTTAAATAGTTCTAAATCGCCCACACACAGTAACAACAAAAAATCATTTGCTTTAAGCTATTTACAGTCTACTTGTAAAAGCATGCTTGAATTTAAAAAGAAGATAAAATAATTATAAGAGATTCAGAGTATTCTACTCATATATACATCATGTATTTTTCTGAGTGAAGTACTACTGCTAGTAATGAATAGTAACAAACTATCCATGTACATATTTACTTAATATGAATTCTGTTATTGTCATTATTTGATTAGGGTTCTTCATTGTAAAAGAATTTTTCTTCGCTCTTCATACAGAAGATTATGGCAGTTGTGGTGCCATGTCAAAACCACAAGGAAAGACACCTCTGAGTGCCCTTGGTGGGACAGGTTCTCCCAGCCTCTGTTCCTAGCCTAGTCACAAATTAGTGGAGGGTCTTGAGGTTTCCTTTCCACTGAGGAGCCCAGGACTGATTGAAACATGCACAAGGGTTAACCTGTGCTGCATCCTGGCACACAGGAAACTGCAGCAACCTTTTTTCCTTGACGTGTGTAGCAAATATCACTTCAATGATATCATAAATATATGCCAGAAAAATAAGAAGAGAAATAACTGAGTCCATTCTGATAACACTGTAGGGTTATTCTTTCATGTTGTTGAAGAGATTAAATGTTGTTGTTATAACCTTGATTCAAAAAGAGACAAGAAGATGAAAGCAATGAAGGTCTGCTTCTCTCTATGCATATATAAAAATATATTGGTTCCCTTAGTTCACTCAAGCAAAAAAAGACAAACTCTTGCTTGAATGATTTGCTGTAGTCAAGATATTAGTGACAATATAAAAGGTAAACTTAACAGGACTAAAAATATTCTTACAGGTGAATTTCAATCAGCCTAATACAATATATGTAGTTGTATAATTTGTCTTCTTCTTTCTAATTTCTTTACTGGTTTAGTTGGATAGTTTCCCTCTCTACCTACAACTAAAATTCAGTATTTGGAGCAGTTATTTTTATACAGCGCAGTAAATATTTTAGTGCCCTTGCATAACATCCATCTGAATGAGTTATTTCTAATCAGGTTTAAAATGTAAAAGCATTTCAGGCTGAATTTTTTAAAAGTCTCTAGATGCTAGATGTATGTGCCGTGCATAATGTTACTGAACTCCAGCCTGGAGTGGGGCTTCTTATGAGCCAGTGAAATGCTAAAATTGAAGGAAAACCCAAAATACAGCTGCATGGATTCAGATCTTGTGTTTAGGAAGTGTGGAAGGCTCCAGTGCTGGATTGGCAAATCCTGTGTCTATGGCAGCAGCTACCCCATAGCTGTGTGAGGAGAGGAATGGATAGGGTCCTGGACATTTTGGTGCTTTTCTGTTCTTTTCTGCCAGAGGTGCCATAGAGTCTATTTGTCTGCTGAAGCATAATGTGACTTTCTGCTTCAGACTTCTCTATTTATTTCTAGACCTGGCTCCAGAACTCTTTGGGAGGTAAGACAGACCAGCAGTCTTTCCTGGTGCTGAATCCATCTTGTCACATACCAATGAAAATCTCTTAAAGATTATATTCCTCAGTATTTGTGTCTTTTGCCCTGCTAGGAAGGAGAGACAAGGAACATGAATCTGTGTGTATTTTCCCAAGGTTCAATTGAAATTGAAAAATCATTTTTACAAATTTTCAAACGACCTGTTATTTTCATTTTCCCATTCTCCATAATCAGAACACTTTTTGAAAACTATATATAGTTAATATTAGAGTTTGAATTAATTTATGTACTTGTGTTTGTATGTTGTACTCAGATTGGATCAAGGTTGATCAATTTTTTGAAGTAGGGGTGATGGTACCCACATATAGATTCTTAACTATCTGAGCTAAATACTGGCAAGATTACTAAACTCAAATAAAAGTTAGATTTTATAAGTATTCAAAGTATTTTTCTGAAGGGTTTAACATTTAGCAAACCCCACAAAAAATCATTGCATATCACTGCACTCAAAACTTTTATCAATAACAGATCACTTGTTAAAAAAATCAATGTAAATTTTTGAAATCTTGGCTTAGAATAAAGGAAATACAAACTAAATTTGCTTACTCAGGCTAAAGCCTACTCCAGTCTTTTCTTTTTAGAATGAAAACTTCTATGGAATATAAATTTCCCTTTCATCTTGCCACAAAACAAGTTGCAGTCTTGTGGAATTGTTATGGACAATTCACTGGCCCTATTCTTCTTGAGAAAGGACTTGCAAACTTGTATGTCATGAATATTCCTGAGTGGTATCTCTAGCAAAGTTTGTGGGGTTTAATCTATTTTCACCCTATCCGGGGGTTTATTGCTTCTCCTGTTACCATCAAAGCTATATTAAAAGTTAAAAGCTTTATTGTGGTTTTTTTTTTTTTCAATGTCACTTCAGCACCCCAATGGCAGTGCATTTCTTGCAGCGCTACCTGTTTTGGTATCAGCCATGCCATTCCCTTCTCAAGCAGGGAGAGGCAGACAAAGCTGGCAGGAGGAACAGGGGAGGCTTCTTTTTTGCGCTGTCTTCCTCCAGTGCCATGTGCAATCAGATTTGTGGCATGTCACTTCAATCTGTCAGCATCCCCTTAGTCACCCGTAAGGAAATACCTTGTGTGTTGGCAGAGGATGTTCTTTAACAACACCCAGTGGCTCAGCCAAGCAGGCTAAAAGGGGCAGCAGACATCACCTTCACACCAGTGTATGCTAACTGAGCTCTCTGTCGATGTGTCTTGACCTCATAAGAAGACACAGCAAAAAGGCCTGGGTGAAGAGCAGAGAAAGGCTACTCTTGCCTTGTGTGCTAAAAATGGCAGCTTCCTTTACTCCAGTCAGTCAGAAACAAACATATTTTATACATGTGTGGGTGTCCACATGAGTTTTTATGTGTATATATATATAAACAAAACTATACACAATTTCCTTTTTTGCAGTATGGGAATGTAACCACTAGATGACACCAAGAGATAGTTCCTATAGACCTGATTTTTCATTCTTTATTCATCTGTCTGTTCAAAAGGTGACATTCTTGCTGAGATTGTAATTAAGATTACAGAGGTACGCAAATTAAGTCATCTGGCAATTATTAATAGTTACCTTACTTTAATATTATCAATTACTGTCCTAGAGTGCAAAGAGCTTAGAATTTATGATCATTTGGACAGTGGATCTCAAACATTACCTCTCCTTCCCTGCTGTGCATATCTTTAATTGTCTGCTACAGAAATATCATTTGTATTTCCACAGCCAAGAGTCTGCTGGTGCTCCTTGAGCAAACTTTCCTCTTCCAGTGGTTTACAATTCATGTCTGACAATCCAGGTGAAAACTCATGAAGTCTTGCTGGAAAATTAGGTGTTTATACCAGGCCAGAATTAACTGTTTTGCCCTACTCTGCTACTTTTATTATTCTTTTTAAATGAACTAAAATCATGGGGTTTGATAACAATAACTAAGAAATATTTTCTCTCTCTTGAAAGAATGTAAAAATTTATAATTTGTGATGAATTTTTGAGATTTAGGTTTTGGTCATGGAAAAGAAGTAGCAGGTTTAAATTGTCCATTTAGGTAATTTCATTAATAAATAGTTACACTGCAAGATTAAAAAAAACCAGTTACACTGTTTAATAAATAGTTACACTGTTTAATAAATAGTTACACTGCCAGATTTAAAAAAAAAAAAAAACAACAAAAATGTAAAAATATCCAAGACCAACTGGTCTGCATGGATGTTACATTACCCAAAATGGCTGAAATTTCTAAGTGGTGGACAGAAATTTATTCCCATGTGTCAAGCTCATAAAAGCAATATAGTATGAGTTATGTCACCCACAAACACCAATTAGAAATAGAACCTGCTTGATAATACAGAGAATTAGTTTGGCCATGAAAAAAAATGCAAGTCTTAAGGAAACAACACTCTTCAAGCATTTTTAGCCATTGCTACATCCTACCCCCCATCCTCAGGTATTAACATAATGTTTTTACTGAAAGAAATCATTCATAAATATTCACTGGCTTACAACAACAAAGAACCTGGAGGACTGGAGTAGAATAGTTTTTATTACATGAGTGTCTTACCAGTATACTCATGTGTTTCATACACTTTAATATTGCTGCTTAGAAGAACTTCAGCAACTCCCCACTGTGTCTATTATGGCTGACATTATAGTTATAGTAAACAGAAGTACTTTTGAGGAATTTACTGGTGAACTCTATGCAAGCAAGCAAAACCAGGAAATACAACACAACACAATACATCAGTAACTATTTGGTTTTAACAGTAATTGGTACTTTTAAGCATTTTTCTGATGAGGCAATAAATGTAAATGTCATGAATGAAGTCACTCATTCACAGGTTGCCTGAGTGGTTCAAAGTGATTGTGAGCTGGAAGGTGCACAAGCATCCATCCTGGGCTTTGCCCCTGCTCCAGAGAACTTCTCTGGGGAGGAACCCACCACCTGGTCCATGTCAGGAGCTACTGGGAGGCACCCACTGGCTGTAGGTTCATGGCTCTGCAGAAATCACAGTGCCAACCACACCATGGCTGCAAGTGCTGTTGTGAGGTGAGAAGCCTGCCAGGGCTGACTCCGGGCAAGGCAGAAATAATAAATCAGTGAGTGTATGAAAAGAAATCATTGTGGAGAGAAATTACAAGTGTTATACGGAGTGATAATATAGGACAGAAGAAATTAAGTCTTATTGTAACCCAAGGAGCTTGCGCATGTAATTTCTGAGAACACACAAAACTCACCATCAGCTTTGGTAATACAATTAAGAAAGAATTTCTTGTCCGATGACCTTATGGTAGTGTGGCTTGCACAAAGTCTTAGAATTCCTCAGAATAAAGTGACAAATGCCTGTGAAATATAATTTCTATGTAATTGCTATGGTGATTAGTACAGAAGCTCTGCAACTATTAGTTTGCAAGTACTTGAATAGAAAAATTGACACTTTCATTTCTGTTTTATAGATAAGACAGACTTTGCCTGAATTTTGCTTTTTTGATAGGGTTGGTTCTTTTTCTTCTTTTTCTTTTTTTTTCCTTTTTCCTTTTTTTTTTTTTTCAGAAATCACATGGAAATAGTTCCTGTAAAAAAGTCTTGGAGATCATGCTTTTCAGACAAATAGAATGCATATCATAATTGTTTGATGTTTGATTATTATTTCACATCTGAAAAACAGATCCCATTTTTATGTGGAACAATGACAATTGTCAGTGAAAGCACCACATACTCTGTTTGACTCTCTGTTGTTAAAACTCCAACTTGTTTTGCCCCCAGCAGTTTTACAGGCAGTTCAAATTGCCTCATAAAACTCTAATGGTTTTCCTCATACACAATATGTATTGTGTGACAGGCACAGAAAACACGTCTTATCACAGTTTATGTTGGGTAAAATATGCATCCAGCTGGATCACTGGTCCACCTTCAACAATTTTTAATTGTAAAATAGCTCTAAACAATATACTGTCTAGTAATACACATTTTTGAATTTTAATCTTTTAAAAGTAAAGCAATGGCATATTAATGTTTCTTAAACTTTTATATCTTTTGTAATATCCTAGATGAGGAAATTTTAACAACTGAGGAAAATATTTAGAAAATATTAACAAAATATATATCACAAAATATTTTTGGCAAGGATCTTATTTTGATAAGGAAAGAAAGGCCTTTTTTGAGGGAACTTTACATATAAGGACCAACATTAACAGACTTATTTATTGTGTTCAGGAGGAATGCACAAGCCATGACATTTTCTAACACCTATAATTGATGTAGGAGAGATGCACAGATGAGAATTGTCCCAGATTATCTGATTATTTTGCTTTTTAAACATGATAAATAAGTACTGCTATCAATAATATAAAATGTGCAAAATCTGAAAGTTATTTCTCAGATCTACTTAGAAGCAATGGAGTTTCTTCTAGTGATATCATATTTGCCAGATTCTCTTCATCTATCTATATTTTTTATTTTAAAGGACACTGATTTTACAGTTTCAATATTTTTGCACAACTGTGCCAAATAAGCATCTAAATGTTTTTAAATCTTCAGTCTTTATTAAATCTTATCAGTTCAGTAGTTGTAACTATTAAATCGATAATCTAAAATACAAAATCCTGACACATTATTTGGCTCACTGTGAAAAGCACTTTTAGAAGCTTATACGGGAACTGCAACACCTAGGGTACGATTAATGAGTCTTAGAGGGTTAAGGGGAATTTGGTTTAGTTTTTTTCTTTTAATTCAGTTAAATTGTCTTGATATCCTGGAGAATCATTCAGTCACATCAACTATATCTTTCATAGGGTTGGCTGCTCCCTTTCACCAAGAAAAAAGTTACAAATACAAATGAACAGTTGCTCATATAAGATATGTATCTCCAAAATGGACACATTGTGGTTACACTTAGACTCAAATGTTTAATCAGAACTGACTTGCAGAAACCATGTGGCATACAATATTTGGCAAAATATTATTAGATGTAGTTGTAGTATTAATGATGTTAGACATTATCATTAATAATTATTATCATCATTATAGCTGTTGGTAATCAAAAAATACAAGCAATGCAAGATTCATGGGGACAAATAATACATTTTTTATGAGCCAGCTAATACAATTGGAAAAAATAAACCAGGACACACAAGCCTTTGACAGACCTGAAATAGAAACAACAAACTTCAAAGGTGACCTGGGTTTATCTTGACCATATATTGTATTAGCACCTACAGACAGGCATAGTGGAGATCCATTGTTCAAAGCACTGTACAAATAGAAAATAAGAGACAGTTCCTGCTCCATTGAGTTCACAAGCCAAACACTGAGCTGGGGAAAAGCAGGAGGGCAAACAGGCATACAAAGGTTAAGCTTTAACAGCTCAGTAGCAGAACTAGAAACGAACTTGCATCTCCTGGTCTGCAATCTAGGCCCAAATTGCCCAGAACATATTTGAAAGGCAAATGGCAGTTTCTGTCTCCTCCCTCATAACCCTTAACCATAGAAACTTACATGTTAGGTCAAGATGGACCCTGTGTGCCAGTGCTTGGAGCCTGGTTCTGTAAATCACTAGTCTGAGCTGCAAAATTACTACCCTGCAAACTCATGGAAATTCAGTAGTGGAAATCCACTGAGCCCCATGGCAAAGAAAAAATTGCTGGGATGAAGCCCTTTATCTGGAGTCGTTTATTTTTACTCATTTTATAAACACATACCATAGTTATGAAAGGGACACTTAGCCAACATTTTTACTTGTTGATAATTAATAGCTAATTTAAGATTGGCAATTTATGGGGACTTGATATATCAGAAAGTAGGTTAAAAATTATGTAATAATCTAATTTCCTTTCCCCCCATTTTTCTGATAGAAATATTTCTTTATTTTTTTCCCCATTTACAGGTGCAGAATTAAAGAACATGTTCACTCACTATATTATTGATGCACTTAAGTGAAGTGTTCCAAAGCATATAATTATCGTGTAGGTTTATGGCCCTGAAGTAGATTGGGATAGTGGTGCTGCATATCCATGATTTGAAGGACATACAGTGATGATTATAGAGGCAGTACTCTACATCCATTCCAGCCCTTTTGTGTTTAGCTGGTTGCCATGGCAAATAATTGGATAGAATTTAAGCCACTTTCTTCCAAGTGGGAAATTCATAATTTTACCCTTCACATAATTTTGAACATACTTTTAAAGATTCTTAAAGTTTATGCAGGAATGGAATACAGACTTGGAAGAAAAAAGAAATATATTTCTATACATGAAACGACAGTTCGTTTAGAGATTTCTTTATTCCTTTTTTTTTTTTTTAATTCTGAAGATTCAGTTTTCTTAACATGATATTGCAAAATTTGAGCCTACTGAAAATGCAAAAAGATTTGAACACAGAGGCATAGGAAATACGAAAGTGAATGATCAAATACAGATTACTTTAACAATTGGTACCAAATAAAAACAGATGGGTAATTTTATGCTCTTAATTTCCCAAATGTATTTAGCTCTAACCTTTTTAAATCTTTCAATATGTTGGTCATGTTGTGTTTGTGGTTCTTGGTAAGCATCTTTCATATCCTTATTTTTCAATTTGTTTCTTTTTTCTGAAGACATAGATAAACTTTTGGAAAGATCTGTGATTTCACATCGGCGCCTGATATATGTCACATTGACTCAGTTTAGGGTTTATTGTCTTACAGATTTCACTGTCATCTGAAAAGCCTCAGCAAGCATTTCACAACACATGACAATCAGCAGCTTGTCTGCTCTGCAGCTGTGATGTTTTACAGTGAGGTTTTCTGGAGATACACAGGATACAAGCATGCCTTGCCCGGTTACATCAGTCCTGAGCCTGGCAGGACCATTGCTGCCTCTTGTTTTTAAAGAAAGCAGAACTCTAAGGGAGCAAGAAAGTATAACTGTTGCTAAAACACGTACACATAGGGAAGGCCATGGCAGCATTCACCCTATTTCCCTTAGAGAGATCATGTGTACCTACTGTTTCAGGGAAATTTCACTCCTAAAATAAGCAACTTGGACATTGAAGAAGGAGGTGACTTGTTCCCTGTGGAGAGGGTCATACCTGCCTACATTTTCTATGAGTAAAATAGGTGGAAAGAGTAACTCCAGAGAACTTCAGAATGACATCTGTGTTTTCATTGGTTTGCAAGAAACCTAAGCCCTTCTCTACTTGCTTATATATTTAAACCTTAAACATAACAATTTTACTTAGACATACTGAGGGACTGACTGGACTGTGGCTGTGCTTGTGATGTTGGGGCCAGAGCAGTATGACTGATATTTCTAATTTTTATCACCTTTCATAAAAATAATTCTATGCCTTGTGATCACAAAAATTAGAACATTGCTTCCATGTTTTGATTTGTACTTCTACATTCCAAAGTTCCTAACAAACTAGATTGTGACTTTGCTCTCCTTTGACAGACGTATCCAACCCGAGATTCAAAAATTAAATATTGACACTGTGTAAGCCAGGTTAATTTAGGAACTACATTAATAGAAAGAATGGAGATTTAAAGCTAGTTCTAATAGCCAGGTTGTTTATATAATTTGCATTTTTACAGTCTTCATTCAGTGTGGAAACTGAGTAGCAGGGTTTTATTTTAGTTTTGCCAATACTGAATACATACAACATAATATGAAAAGAGAAGGTCTAGTTTCCAAATGCATTCACCAGTATTTTTTCAGAGTTTTTCACGGGGTTTTTGGTTTGGTTTGGTTTGGTTTGGTTTGGTTTGGTTTGGTTTGGTTTGGTTTGGTTTGGTTTGGTTTGGTTTGGTTTGGTTTGGTTTGGTTTGGTTTGGCTTGATTTTTTTTGTTTTGTTTTGTTGGGGGTGTTTGATTGATTGATTGATTGATTGATGTATTGTTTGTTTGTGGTTTTTTGGTTGGTTTTTGTTTGTTTGGGTTTTTTTGCAAATATTTTTCTGAATTTTTTTTTTTCTGATAAATTAGGCATTCAATCACTGATTATTTTTCATAGTGTTTTACTATATATAAGCTGGCATATTTTTTCAGAGTGGAACTTTGTAGTAAATTAATTTTTAAACTCTGACCTGCCTAGAATCTAAAATAAGGAGAGCTTCTAGCTGACTTGTGAACTAATCAACTTTGGGGATCTCCTTTGAGTCTCTTTTGTATGGTGATGGCAAGCTACAATTTCTTTTCTCCTACCTAGCTCTAAGTACCTGGCAAAAAATTTGTTGTACGTGCATGTCTTTGATATGGATCCTTGACTGCCATAAAATTTGTTATATAGAGAAAACTGGAGAAAATCTGGAGTACCCTTTGGCCTCTCAGTATTTTATTTTTTTAATAAATTTTGAATTTGTTTGTTGCTGCCTCTCTGAAGATGTATAGCAATTCACAGCTGGACAGACCATTGGAGCCTCTTTTTGTTGAGCAGGAGAATTATGGCTATTTTCTGTAAACAGATATTGTGGCATCTTTAAACACTAATTGAGATTATAAAAAATCAATTTATTAACAGCATTTTTATTACTCAGAGACAGTGGTGACTAAAGGATGTTACATAAGATGAACAAGATCACTAATATTCTTCCCGAAGAAATGCTAATGTGGCAAAAAGTGTGTTATATCCTAATTTAAAAAAAAAATTCTACAAGTAAATGTCCAGAAGGAGAGGCATTCTTAAAAATTTTTGTGAGTAAAAATTTTGAGAGAGATTGTAGAATAACACACTGAAGAGGGAAAGCATCTACAGGATGAGATGGTAAAAGAAAAATATAAGTGTTACCACTAGTAGCATACTAAACCCCTGTGCGAATGATAGAGCAGAAGGCCTGGGAGGGATAAGGCAGCTAGACTATTATCACCATAATATTACCATATTATTGATCTCTCTCTTCAGAGCAGGTTAGAAAAGGTCTTTTTATTTCTTACCTCTTGCAGCAAGTGCTGCCACAGATTAAGAGAGGATGCCAAGGAAGGTCAGCTGTGTCCATGCCACAGACAAAACTAGTTTAAATGTTCCCAGTGTTTTCAGTAAAATCATAATGAGCAAATAATTGCATTTAGAGTTCCCATCAAGGGGAAAACCTGGAAGTCAGAAGTAGGAGGCTCACCTGGGCAAATACATGGAAGTACATGGAAGAGAAACTGAAAAAATAAAAAACTTAACCAAACCAAAAAGCCCCCAAACTATTGGTAAGTGGCATCTCAACTCTACATAGTAGACAGCTTCTAGATTGAAATACAAGATGGATGTAAACTTCAAAAGGAATTGTCAAGGCAAGTCACTGAATCTTCCAGCAGCATAAAACTCTTAGTTCAAAAACACAATGGTGAGTCTCCTCTGTCAAAGTTTAGGAAAAATTACAATATCTGGTCATAGTAACATCTTAGGCCACAGAAATATTTCATTCCATGTGCCCAAGCAAACAATGGCTGTATTGATTGGGAAGAGCTCTCTTTTCCCCAACCAGTTCAACAACAGCCAAATAACTGTCTTGCTCTGCATGTCTCTGCCTTCCTGTTTTAAGCTTGGACAGAACTCATGTACATCTTTTTTGTTGTTGCTGAGGAACTGAAGAATTAATGTGATATTCCAGCCCCTTTGTGCTTGCAACTGATCTCAATTTCTTCTCAGACACTCCTTGCTTACTTTCTGTTCCACTGGGCTGCTGCACTGCAGATTGTGAGGCTCAGAAATATTGACCAGTGTATCTATTTTGCAAGTATTACAAAAGATACCTAAGTATATTTGGTTTAAATTTTACACAACTTATGAAAGTCCAGTATGAAAGCCATTTACTCTCTTTCCATTAGAATTTCTTTAAATTGCAGGGTTTATCTAATTTTTGCAGAGTAAATTAGTCCCCAAAAATCACAAGGAACAAACTCTTTGTTGCCTTCATTATAGATTGTGTTTTTCATATGATATGGGAGTCCTCAGTAGGATCACTACTATCTAATACAGATTTTTCAGCGTATTAATTTTTGGAAAAGAGATTTTATAATCTTTTAAAAATAAAAACTTGATTCAAAGTAAAAAGATACTTTATGCTGTAAAATGTTTTACTTGACCTATTGTTTAATTGACCCATCATTCTATATGTACTTTATTTTAGATAGAATAATTTATAATTTTACAATAACTTATTTTATTTGTTAGGCATTCCATTGAGTTTTCTTATGACAATCAAAATATCCACAGGCTTCAACACGTGGTTGAAAATATCTGAGCTACCTGTTAGAGCAAGTCTGCAAATGAACGAATTCTCAGTATTCTCTTATAGCACTGAAAAGAAAGCCTTTTAATCTCACACAATATGTACAGCTTGCAGCAATACGCCTCTATTTCTGCTGGCTTCCTCAATACAGGCAAAACACAATACAAAGCCAAACCATCTCAGTCCACAGTGGAAGTAGTTTATTAAACAATGAATGAGTCCCAGTGTAAAGACGCAAAGTTGCATCTGCTTGGTTGGCAAATGCATCAAAGAACAAAGAAGTAGAACACACCTGCAGGTGTTCCATAGTTTTGCTCACCTGTGTTAGATGGAGTCTGAGAGATGGTGTAAAGACAGGGAAAGTGCTGGACTCTCATTCTGGAGATTTCATCCAAGTTTTACAGACATAAAATTACTGATATGAAACTATCTTTGGATAAAAATAATACGTATGCTCAGAGACAATAATTTTCCCTGAGTATAATTCAAACTTCTCAAAAAGCCCTGATCCTGCACATATGTCATATTCAGGCCAGACACCCATGATCTGAGGAGACTAATTCCCAGACTGTCACCTCATATATCAGGGCTCAGTGTAGACAAGAGGGGAAATTGCTGGATTGATGTGTCAAAGCCAACAGGTGAGGTCCAACAAGGCCAAGTGCCAGATCCTACACTTCAGTCACAGTAATTCCATGCTGCACCTAAGACTTGGGGCTGGAAAGCACCTCATAGTGCTTGTCAACAGAGCCGAACATGAGCCAGGGTGTGCCCAGGTGGCCAAGAAGGTCAATGGCATCCTGGCCTGGATCAGCAATGGTGTGGCCAGCAGGAGCAGGGCAGGGATTGTCCCCCTGTGCTGGGCACTGGTGAGGAGTGCTGTGTCCAGCCCTGGGCCCTCAGTGCAAGAAAGACATTGAGGGGCTGGAGTGAGTCCAGAGAAGGGCAGGGGAGCTGGGGAAGGATCTGGAGCACAAGTGCTGTGAGGAGCAGCTGAGGGACCTGGGGGTGTTTAGTTTGGAGAAAAGGAGGCTCAGAAGTTATCTCACCCCACGCTATAACTGCCTGGAAGGAGGTTGTAGCTACGTGGGGTTGGTCTCTTCTCTCTGTCAGCCAGTGGCAGAGTGAGAGGACAACGCTTCAGGTTGCACCAGGGCAGGCTGATATCAGACATAAGGAGGAATTTTTCATCATGGAAATCTGTGTTAAATATTTGAATAGACTGTCCCGGAAGGTGGACAGTCCCTGGAGGAGTCATCGTCCCTGGAGGTGTCCAACAAATGACTGGCACCTGGGCTAGGGTTTAATTAACAATGGCTGGATGATCATAATGGTCTTTTCCAACCTAAATGATTCAGTGATTCTGTGAATTGATCTGCAAGGCTTGGGCTCTATAGACAAACCTCAGCACCCTAACTGAAGCTTTGTGGAAATACAACTGAAAATGTTTGTGCAGCCTGTAAATGTAAATTAATCTGCATGTTGATCCAAGGAGTTTGTTTTGCATCAGAAATGCCATGTTTCTATGGCTTCAGATATTTTTTTCCACCATTTTGTATAGGTTGAAGAATTTAAGACAAACATTTTCAATAACTTCTGAGAGATGCTTTCAGAGTCAGTCTCAGGAATATAATCTTCTGAGCCTCCTCCTGGGGTAGTGTAACTTGTCGATCATTCCTTATTTCAGCCTTTGGTCACAAACAAACTGTCCATAGCAAATTGTGCTCTGGTGCCTGCAACTGAAAGCTAGAAAAAGGCTGCCTTTAAGGGATTACACAGGGGTTTAACTAGTTATTCTTGTTTTTTTTCCTAGCATGAAATAGCCAGAGAGAATGTATTTTAAATAAAAATTATATTTTGGAAGTACTAAAGCACTCTTTAAGTTATTCTCTAACATTCTAGAAGGCACATAAAAAAACCACTGACCAAACAGGTATATATTAAATAGCATTATTCCAGCAAGTATGACGTATTTGTAGTCTTAAAGATGCATTAGGAAGATTTCTTGGCCATGCCTCTGTCATGAGGAAAATACCACAAGTCCATAGGAAGAGTGGGCATATCTTTGCTGCTCCAGAGGAGACCAACATCCCATCTACCCATTCCTATCACTGCTATGAGGGGAGCTATGAGGGACAGTAAAGGGCAAGGTCATGCTGTATTTGATTATCATCATCTTTGTGGAAATTCATACTGCTGACTGCTTCAATCACAGCCTGTTGCCTGCAGAGGGAAAGAACAGGGAGTTGGATAAGCACCCTTGGATAAATTATCTGTTACATTGTGCTCAGGCACTAAGAAGTAGAGATGTGCCTCACTGTGGGCTCTTACCACTGTTTTCTTTCTTCTGAATGATAAAAAAAATATTAAAATAATTATTTCAGGAATTCGACCTGCCATCAGACATTCCTTCTTATATAGGCTTTGTTTAATTACATCATGTATTCTTGCCATGGAACAGTGTGATGAACATGAATCCAATTTTGAAGCAATCTTCAGGGCAAATCTCTCCTCCCTTCATGTCTGAGCTGCAAAATATCACATGTCACTGGGTTCCACTTTCTGTCTCACTGCAAATCTATATCCTCTGTGCCTGAACAGATTAGTAGACCAAGAAGCAAAATAATAAGCAACAGGCAACAAACATATTTTCACATTCATAGAATATCAGGCTGAAGAGGACCTCAAGGATCATCTGTCCTAATTTTCCTAGTAAAAGCACTGTCTATGCAAGAAAACTCAGCACCCTGTTCAGATGAATCTTTGAAGTGTCCATCACTGGGCAATCCACCACTTCTCTGGGGAGAGTGTCCTTACTGTGAAAAATTTTCCTTTTGTCTAAGCTGAATCTCCACAGTAGTAACTTGTATTCTTTAGCCCTCATCTTTGTTATGTGACTCCCTGGATTAAGGGAGAGACTCCATTTCCTTTAAAACCACTCTTCAAACATTGGATATAAATATATAATAAAGTCTCCCCTAAGCTTGCTTTTCTCAAGGCTGAAAAAACCAGCCTTTCCTCACATGGCATGTTTTCCAGGCAATGAGGATCTTTGTGGTCCTTCTCAGGATGGTCTTCATATCTTTTTTTATATCTGAACACAGAGTAGTGGTTTGGCCTGGCAAGGACTGAAAGTGGGATAGTGACTTCTTCTCTGCTGGTGATACCATTGATGCAACCCAGCCTCCTGTTGCCTTTCTTTGATACAGAAGCAACTATTCACTCATATAGACCTTGCTTTCCTCCAGGAGAGGGGCCATACAGTGCTGGTAGACAGAATTGAAGAAAGTGTCAAGAACTTCTGCTTTTTCAGTACTACTGGTGACTGATTTAGCTCTCCTGTTTAACAGCAGGCTGCTTTTTCTTTTTGTTTGTTTGCTTTGCTTGTTGTTTCCATACTTGAAGAAAGAAGCCTTTCTTGTGTTTTTTGTTATGTCTGACCAATTTCAATTTGAGCTGAGATTTTGCTTTTCAATCTGCATGTCTGCATGCCCTGGAAATGCCCTTGTAGCTCTCCATGAGAACCTGTTCTCCTTCTCTAGCATAGTTCTCTTTTGGTTTTGTACAGTCAAAAGCTTGCAGTTAAGTCAAGGTGGTCTTCTGCCCTGCCTACTTCCCTTTACCTTTCAGTTCTCCACATTGCTGCCAATATCCTTGAAATTCCTGCCACCATCCAGAGGGCTGTCATACTGTTCTGTTGGAGGGAGCAGTGCCTTTAATCCAGAAGCATTAGTTCTTTCTGCAATACTCTCTGTCTGTGCACATATTAAACTCAAACTGCCCTTTTCAGGCCTGGCTTACTGGGTGGGGCTCTGTCTGGCTTGCCTGGCCCGTGGTAAGGCTCTCCCTCAATGTGAGAACTTACCTTCCTTCACTGGGATGGTGCCTCCTCCTCAACAATGTAGGTTGGGGCAGGCTCCTTGGTAGCTTGAGGAGCTGAGCAGGCAGTTTGTACTCCTTCAGGCTGTATATATTTGGGCTTTAATCCTCCTCAAGTGCCTGCTCGTGCCTTGTCCCGCTGTGGGATTGCAGAATGTGACTGTTGCTCCCCTAACACTGTGTCCATTTGGCTTCGTCCCCACCATGGGAGATTTGGGTACATAGTACATCACAGTCACAGAGCCCAGCACTGTTAGCACAACTTCAGTATGAACTTCTGTCTTTGGTATCCAAAAACCAACCAAATGGCAGCCCCTCCTTAGATACAATTCTTTTATATCAGATGTCAGAGGTGTGATGCAATAGCGAGGCAAGTTCAGTAGAGAAAAAGGAGAATTCAAATTTTTCCTCAAGTACCAACCCCCTGGAGACCATTAGGGCTATCTCGTACATTTGAAGCTGATGATTATCTTATCTACATTATCTTGTCTTAAGCTGCTTTTCTTAAATGTATCACTTGGAATGATGTTGGGAGACACAGCTTTGAGGGCAGGGACATAATTTCCAAAGCTTTTTTGTGCAAATGCTCAAGAATTGTGAGATTTTATACAGGCTGAGAGTGGGAAAATGGTATCAATAAAAATATGAGGATGATAAAAAATAACATTAGCTTCAGTAGGTTCTAGACTGAATTCCTTCTCACTTGGCAGAGACAATAAATTGCCTGTATATATTAGATGACTTTTGAATGTGCATGTGCTGGCAAAGCTAGCTAGTTCAATCCCTTTTGCCAGTACACTCAGCTCACTAAGGTCTGGGTTTCATCAAACTTCTGAAGTGGAATTACTGTTGTGAGTCTTTCTTTTGCTAAAAATAATGTTGATTTAATTTGAAATTGTAGGAGCTTTTATTTCATATTATTTCATTAATACCTTGAACGAACACTGAGGGGGAACAGAGAATTATATTCTGTGGCCTAAATATCCTTTCTGTTAGGAACTGCTGTGCTGCAGCTGTTGGTTAATAGATGTTTAATAGGTGAGGAAGTACATAAAATATTTTAAATTAGTTCTTGCAAGTATGAGTAACTCCAAAACTCTTTCCTTTGCTGAAGAGAATAAAACATGCTATGGAAATGTAATATGCATAATATGGGTCTATCTCATTTCCTGTCTAGAACAGTACAACTCTTAAAGGTTCTACACTTGTTTTTTTTAATCTTGCCTGAAAAGATTTAATTTTCTTTTATGTTATTTCCTTTAGCACTCCAGTCATCTAGGTAACAATTTAAATTGACGCTATTTAAAACTTCTCAGTTTTTTTGTATTTTAATATATTACTCCAATGAATTTACCTACCTTAATATTTCTCTCCATGTGAAAAGAGAAAAGAGTATACTTCCCTGAATTTTTTCTGTTGGTCTTACTACAAAAAAATGAGAATTAGACTTTATGTTAATTAGCACGCATAAATCCGTTAAATCGACATAAGACCTGGTGAGAGGTTATCATTTGCATAAACCTCAAGTACAGTTGGGGTATAAGGCTGACAGTGTACACCCTGGAGTGTATTATTGCTTTTATAAGAATCACACTTCTTTCTGCGACTTTGGTAATGGACTCCAACCTGTGCAGATGTGGTTGTGTAATTACACATCTGAGAATCCTCATTAAAAAATCAGGATTGTCACTGCCCAGCAAGTCATGCATGTTGGGCAATTAGTCCTATCAGGAATAACCCTCCTTAGGCAGCAAACAGGATCTTCAAAAGGGTTACAGATAATTATCAAAATTATTCTAAAATATACAACCAAGAGAAGATAAACAAGAAAAATAAAATAAATTCTAGCATAAAGAGTATATGTTATTTGTTGGTTCTTCTTTCTAGTGTATTTCATTGTCTTGGTAGTAAGAGATTCTCTCTCTGAAATCATCACAGTGTTCAGGCTCAGCTGACAAATTAGAGACAAACAGTTTCTCTGAACCTTGTAAAATAAGGATAACAAAGCTTTGATTCAAATCACTTATAAAGACATCACTTGGTTTTTCCATCATATTCTGCCTATGTTTGTATTTCTCTTCCAAACACAAGCTGCAGTAATATTTTCTTGCCATTTGTGTTTCTGCACCAAAGTATGTTATGTTCTAACTGGTGACGGAAAATAATAATAAAATGTGTGGTTAAAGCAGGTGCTGTTTGTAGTGTTTATATAAACACATTAGCACTCTTTTGACACAGCATGACCTGAACAAGTAGTTCATCCTACTAGTAACAGGGAAACAATAGCTGAGCGTGCCGGAGCCGAGTTCATTCAGATACTGCAAAATTAACACCAGATTATGAATACGCTTGCCACTGGTAATTAATCGTGAAAATTGCTGGAGGAGTTCCCCTACTGTGAGGGATATTGGCAGAAGTATTTACTGCTAATAGGCCTTGTTTAAGCTTTTTTTTTTTTTTTTCTCCACCCCCTTAAAGATAAAACTTACAATAGACTGCACAGGAACTGGTAGATTATTGCATATTCCTTTGGCCTTTTTTCTTGTTAGCATTTTTTAATATCACCAGTGTTTTCCTTTCTGTTATTAGAAATGTGTTCACATTCAGACCATTAAACGGTCCTTCACAAGGAGAATAATTTCACAATCTGGATACTGTTTTTCTATATTCCACAGTGATCTAACATTACCACATGTTTTGTAACAGTAATTTAGGGACATCATAAGAAGAATTTTTGTATTTCAAATAACATACAAGCTTTTATAACCTTAGGTAGTGGTTACATGATCTGCAAAATCTTTGATGTGCCTATCATTTTAAGCAATTTTCCTTATATATGCCTTTTATTATGTGCTTTTAAAGTGTAAAAAATGACCTAGATGTTTTCAATCTATACAATAAAGTGCAGTAAAGGTAAATGAGCATGACTGTATTAACTAATTAAAAATAAAAATGAAAGAAATTAACTTGTGGCAGGTCACACACACTCCTATATTATTCTGAAATAGATTATATAATATAATCATATTACATATTTCCTCCTTTAAAAAATATACCCATCATGACTGGTTTTTAACAGGTGTGTTTTGGGATAGAAACAAAAGACAGTTACTTAGTGAAATTAATGAGGAATTTTCTATTGAGATTAATGAAAGTGGGGTTGAGGCCCATATCTGTTAAAATTTTACTTTTTTACAATATGGAGATTATGGAGGCATTTATTGCTGATTTTATGATGAACAGTAACAATTCGTGGCCCATATATGCCAATATTTGATTAAGTCTCTATATAAACCATTCTTTAGACAATTTAGTCAATAATTACAATAATTTGATTTTTAGATTGATTTTTTCCAAAAATATTTGACTATTTCTTTTGAGAACTTGTTAAATTTCTTTTCCTTTAATTTTAATGGGAATGGAACTTTACATCTTCAACATTCAGCAGACAAGCACTATATCTAGTATTTCTTTATTAAACATTGGTGTTTTTTTCTTTTCTAAGCTATTGAGAATCTGGACTTCATTGCCTTAATTAGCTTTTTTCCTTATAAAACATATACTTACTCTTCATTCTTCCCTTTCTGAGTCCTGTCAGTCTAAAGAAAATCATACCCTTATATTTTCTGTGGGTTAGATGTATATTTTATGTTTATGGCCTATGTTTATGTCCAGTGCAGATTATGGAGACAATGCAGACAGTAGACACACCACCTTAGAATTCAGCCAGTCATACTGAGAATGCTTTCTTTTAATAGAATTTTTGTCTTTATAGCTCTGATCGTTTCAATTAAATGGAGGTCCTCTTGTTAACATTTTTTTTATATTTTATTCCTCTAAAGAGAGGGACTTGGTGTGATTGACAAATTTTGGCCAGAAAAATCAGAGTCAAAAGTAGTCCACATTACTCTAAAAAATTACACATTATTTTGAAGATGCCTTTCAAATATTTGTTCATGTCAACACACTGTATAACCTTCCCTCTGTCTTTCCCTCAGATTCTCTGAGGCATTTTTTTTCTGCAGCTGATCCCTCAGGCAGCAAGGAGCAACATCTAACAATTAGTAGCTGTCACATTTTTCCAACAGAGAATAAAATATTGCAGAAGTTTTATATAACTGAAAATTTTTATATTACATTAGTTGCTGTATCAAACCATGTTGTGTTTCATTCATGTAAAAAACACTAACCTTCATTCAACAAATTATTACTATTTTGAGTTAGAGTCCAATTGTAGTTTTAGATATATGAGGTCTGGATTCAAAGCAAGAAAAAGGTCTTCAAACAAGAGCTCCTTTCCTAGGTATCACAACAGCTGTCTAGTATTAGCAATTTTTTCCTCTGAGAAAGGTAATGTTCAAGGCTTTACACACTGCTTTCACAAAGAGAGCCATATTATTCAGGGTGTCCTTTGTATCTTTCCAGCTTCATTATCCATTTAATACAGCACTTTTGTTTTAATTATTGTTTACAAAATGCATTCCATTTTATTCAAATAATAATGAATTTTTAAAAAATTAGGCCTCGTGTTGCAAAGGACATCAGAGGTCAGGTACCATAATTCACAATGAATAATAATTAATCCATGTCACTTTTTGTTCTACATAGCATGAAAAGACACATCTGACTGCTGGTAATATAAAAACATGTTTGTTGAGGTAATAGATGTTATTAATCATTTATATTCTTATGGGTCTTAACAGCTTCCTTTCTCAAATATTTTTATAAACTGACATTACCAATAATTTTCTTTTGTTTTTATTCAGCCTTTAAAATGTCTTTATTTGTATGACAAGAAAGCTCTGGTTTTGATTGTACAAATAATGTTGCTGTAATTCAATTAAGTGATAATTTTAATTTTTCCAATCAAACTATTAAACTTAAACACATGTAAAAATTTGCTGATATATTGTGTTAATTGAATACTGTTTTGAAAAACAATTTAAAAATGGATGTCTCTAGATACTTATTGTAGGAATTGAAAATATGTTTTATTCATATAATCAGAAAATCCTCAATTTATAATGAAAAAAAGATAAAGAGTCAAGTGAATTTCCACAGGGCTGTCGGCAAATTTACTGACAGCAGATCCATGTCCACATTGGCAGTATAACACAAAAAGAGGAAATAAAATTAATGACCTTTGTGTAACAGAATTGTGCACATCCAACCCCAAAACTTTTGCATATATGTATGAGCTAGACTGTAGAGGGCTTTCTCTTCATCAAAAGGAAAAACTTTCTGAAGCTCTCCTTTGAAGAGAGAAAACAAGAGGTAGTTTAGTGCTGTGTTCTCTGTGAACAGCATTGGAACCAGGAGAACTTGAGAGTTACCTGCATCTCTCAACTGAACATTTTTCTACATCCTGTGAGACAAACAGTCCTGCACAAGTAAAATGTTGGTGAATGCACATACAAATTAAACTATGAGTAAATCATGCAGGACTGGGGACTCGGGGCCCTTTGAGCAGCACTCCACACTCACCGTTTTGCTAACACTGCACAATGACATGTGCCACCCTAGAAGATAAAGTCAGATTTTAACAAAGAGTTTGGAATTTCCTGGCAGTCATATCATACTTACTCCTAGCACTACTTACACACAGTGTTGCTTATTATGACCTAATCTTTTTTAAAATCCGTAGTGGACTAAACATTTCCAGCACCCCAAGCAACAAATAAATAAAAGTGGCTGAAAAGGATTGATTTATCATCTAAGTACTTTCTTTTCGTGACTCTGAAGGAACTATTATGAACCATCTTGACAAAAAGCTGTTTTTAAAAAGTGTGCCTTTCTATGCATGTATACAACAGACTGTGCAATTACAGCATATGGGGTAAATAGCATATTTTTTAAAAAATTAGTATGCATACCAAAACACATGTTTACCTTAAAGATTATAGTAGCTTTGAGGCAGTTATTGTAGTCCATCAGGTAAATAGCACACATTTCCTAAATGCTGCACAAATGTATGTTATTATGCAGTATGTGTGTCATTATATAATAGGCTGCAGTGGCTTTGAAAAGCAAACTATTCTGTTTATGTTAATATTTCTAACAATTCATGACATCATATTTTTACTTCCCTATGTCAGCAGTAAAACAATAAAAAGTAAAACACAGAAATGTGCAACGGGAGCTCTGAAAAAAATAATAAAATCTCACATCCTTCCAACTCCACAAAAAATCAGTAGGGGTTTAATGTTTATCTTTCACCATTTCAGTCTTTCAGGTGGAACAGAAAAATCTACTCCATGTTGTAAGAAAGGGAGTAAATGCTTTAATTTTGCATGTTACTAATGTCCTATTTCTTTTTGCTAGAGTGAGAGAATAGAATTTTCTTAGCCTTGACATCAAGATTTCTTTATCAAGTATTCTCTGCTATGATGCATATTCTGTCTTCTTATACTTGTATGGTATGTGCTAGAAGTATCAGAGTTATTGTTCTGGATATGGTCTATGCAAAACTGAAATAGCACTTAAGCAGAAAATATGAAATATACTAAGACAAACAGGAAAGGTTTCACCAACAAAAAAAACCCCAAGCAACCAACCAAACAAACAAAAACCCAAAACAAAACAAAAACAATTAAGGGATTAAAAAGAAACAGCTTATGTAGACAGATAAGAGAATAACAACCCAAAATTTTAAAATTAGTTCGAGTGTATGAGGGTATTCTTTATGCAGCAAAAGAATGAGGGCCAAAGATCCTTTTCCCCCTTTTGCCAGTCATATGCCTTCCAAATATATATATAGTAGTCACCTAGACTACCTATGCTTACAAATGCTAGGAAAAAAATTGTATAAATTCATGGATCTGTACTAGTACAAGAAGAAAAGAGGAGGCAAAAACAAGGCTGATGTAAAGTTAAGACATCTAATTTTAGCATTTTTGGACAAAAATTGGATTTGAGATGCACTGTACACTTTGTGCATCGCTGCCTCCTCCTCTTCCTCCCTGAGAAGGCGTCACTTGCCTGCAATAATCCCTGTTCTTTGCCAAGCAGCCAGTTTAACTCTGTCCCCTCCATGCAGAGTCAGAGTGCATTTGCATCATCACTCTCCTGTGCTCAGTAAAAAAGAGTGTTGCTGTAATTCTAGTGGGTTACCCCAGCTAAAATATGGGAATTAGATCATGCAGGTTGTGGATTTGGCTTTACCTTTCCCTCTTAGAATAACTCGCCTAAAATCTTCTCAAGTCTCCTTTAGTTCATCCAGGCACCTAGGTGAGCAAAGTACAAATATAATTCCATATTTGTAGCAGGAGGTGAATTTACACAGCTCAGATTATGTTACCACCTGAATAAGTGATACCAACTGCTCTAGTAGTTTAAAAGTCACAAAAGTTATTAGCTCTTGGACTGTCCCTCTTAAGGAGAGTCCTGTAGTCATTTTGAAGTGATACTAGACAGATTCTTGTTTATATATACATAATTTTTTTTCTTTGCTTAAAGACTGTCTCCATGCTTGTAGAAGTATAGAAACAAAATATGATTGCAGAAGCTGTGGGTGAATCAGGATTTACTTGACTCACAGGGATTTGTATTTCTAGAGCCAATAGAGGAAAAGATGAAATTATCCATAATTAATAACCCTATTACTTCTTTTAAGTCATTATTGTGATTAGTTTGTGATCATTGGTGTCAATTTCAGCAGAAGTTTCAAGAGAGCACAGAACACAAATTTTCTTTTATCCAAAAGATTAAACCCTTTGGATGGGGTGAGAATGTCATTTGGAAACATGGATAACCTGGCTTCTACTTTCTAACCTGGAGAAAAATGGTATTGCTCAAAGAAAGATATTCTTGTATTTCCGTTTGGAAATTGAGAGAGTCAGTCATGAGCCAATATATTCAGTATATAACTTAAAGGGTGATATACATAAAAGTATTTGCAATTAATTAACAAGAAATTCAGGAAAATGAAAATATTTTATATAGGCAAACAATTAAAAAAATGTACTTAATTTGTATTGTTCTCAAGTTGAAAATTTTCACTTGTATGACAATACTAAAATACCTCAAGTTTGCAGAATGGGCCATATTAAGATAGTTAACAGGATGGTAGGAAGCTTAGGATAATTTTCACAATTTTTATACCTTGTACTGATTTCAGAGTAAAAAGTTATAGTTGACCAGGAAAACTATTTTCCGGCATTCTTTAGAAAAACATTTCAATATATATTGCTGAATTATGCATACTGCAGCCTTCTGTCCAGTGGTTTCACAGTTGGGATTATGGCTAGACCCAAAGTTTTACTTACATCAAAGCGAGCTTAAATGCAATTATTAAATTTGTTAGCTAATCTTTTTATGCTTGGGATAAAAATTCTGTATTCCCCTTTTGTGTGTTTGTAATGTTGGAATTTTGACAGCAGTCCCCAAAAGTGTTCTTCCTGGAGGAGCCCAGGGAAACTAATTCCCTGCAATTTTCAGTGGTTAGCAAAGAGTTTTCCTTCTGAACTGAAAAGCTTTTTTGGCTTTTCCAGCATAGTAGGTCTGAAAAGAAAAGCACATTTTCTTGCATTTGTAACTATAAAATTATTTTTGTATACTTTCACATTTATTCTTATTTAGAGCAGCATTTATTTTTTCAACATGCACAAAAAGGTTACTCAATGAAAACATGACACAACTCTGCAGACAGCAATTCCCCTGCTTGCAGGAATCCTTTGGTATTTTAACCCCAGTGATGGAAGAAAAGCAGTTTGTTATGAGTGTTGAATTGCTTTTTTCTTTTCACATGTAGTAGCACTTAAGTGTCATGTTAAGCCTGAGGCAGGAAGGACTTTAAATGACCTGTTCTGACTGGAATTGTGTTTACTGTACTTTTTTCAAAATGCAGTGCAGGATCCCTTTCCTTATCAGTACCTAAAGTCTAACAGCTTGCAGACTCAAATTTCCCCTTCCAGGCAATGTTGGATTTGTCTGTTGTTTTTCACAGCAAAGAGTTTTATGAATCCTGCAGTTTGGATATCTACCTTGTATTACCCAGTGCCACCCCCTAGGCTAGAAATCAACATTTTCCAGCTCCCAGAAATTGCCCAAAAGGCTGCTAGAAGCACTGCACATTGAGATGTGTGGGTACACATCCTTCTAACAGTTCGCACCGGGAATTCTGGCAGAGGAGTTGTAGCAGCACTCTCTGTTGGACTAAGCCAGTGAACAATTAAGCAGTGTCTGTAGGGAGTGATTGCCCTTGGCATTCGTGACTGCAGGTGTGGCATGCAGGCTTTGCTCATTCAAACCTTCACAGAATCCATATGGTAGAAGAGCCTTATAAAAAAGCCTTATAATGAATGTGGGAATATCTCTCTGAAGAGAGATTCTTGACATCACTGCTCTCCCCAGCCACAGCTCTGCTCTGGACTTCCTCCAGGCTGCACCTTGTGTTTTTCCTAGCCTGCCTTATAACAGTAAAAAATAGATAAAGTTGCCCCATACCACTCCTTCACAAAATATGACTCACAGAAATTAATTATTCCTTGAAGAAACTGTCCTCTGCTCCTTTTGCTATGTCCTAGAAACATCTTGTAGATTTTTTTTCACTTCCTATAGGTTTTAAATTCCTGAAAAATAAAGCTTTATTTTACCTCACTTTGTGCTGCCTAGAAACACCTGGTTGTTACTGTTAGGCTAACAGCATAAAATACAAGAATTTGGAGTTGCTATATTTTATTTGATGATGCTTTGCTTTATTTCTATTTTTTCTAATAATGAGAACTATCTTGGACCAATGCACATATGTGCACGCAGTCTGGTTCCTTGTTGAGTGTCAGCACTGACCTTGGTGGCTGTATTCCTGCATAACCAAAGGAAGGATAATAGCTCTATGATATCTTTTATCAACAGTGGGCTGGTAGTGCCACAGTAACTGTTTGTAATATTTGTATTCCAAATTTAGTAGAGTCAGAGGGGCTCAAACTGGGCTATTCCTTGTGGTTTTTCCTCTGTCTTTTACCTTGATGTTGTTCATTCTTGAGGCAAGGTATCAGGGCTGAACTGCAAAGAGCTTGTGAAATACAGAGGTAAAATATAACAAAAACTTCATGGGTTGAAGCACACACTGGAGAAGAGCAGCCCAGCAGAAGGAGAATTCATGTTTCTGAGGGGTTTTTTTGATCAGAGCCAATGTAAAACAAACGCAGGTACAGACTGCTAACCATTACCTTACAGTCTGATGAGACACAAAGATATGGGAGGGAAGGTAAGGATCAGCATGTACGTTTAAGATTGGAAAGAAACCCCAGGTATTACATAAGTGGGATTTTCTAAAACTCAGTTTTGTCTCTTCTGGAATGCACCTCTGGATGAATGCAGAATATATTCTTGTCTCAACTTCAAGCAGGTTTCCATCACTAGGCAAAGGGCACAAGTAATGAAAACAGGGGTTAGCTAAATTAATTCTGACTTTTTTGAATTTCAGTCCTGCTAAAAATAAAATAAAATAAAAACTAAAAATAAAATAAAATTAAGTAAGCTCTAAACATGTAAGGCTGACTGAATTATACTACATATGGCGTTAGATTTGCTGCTCAGTTTCAATGCTGGTTGCTGAATATTTGTCTTCTTTTTGAAGAGGAAATATGATTTTCAGATTATTTTAGGTCTCAAATAGTATGGCTTCAAAACCAAAACTAAAATCCCCTATAATCAAAACAAATGATAGTGAATGGTTTAGAATATTGGATTTTTTTCTAGTTTTAAATAATATTTGGACAGCATATTGTCAATAATTGAAATTATTGTAATGCTAAGGTATCAGATGATAAAACTGCAAATTTTTAAATCAGGAATCATGAACATTGCTAGAAGTTGAGATCAATAGAGAAGTTGAGATTATAAAATAATTAATTGTGCAAGTCCTCCTAAAGAGAGCTAATCTCTCTATATTATGTAAATTTAATTCAACCATTATTTTTATTTTATAATTCCTAAAATTAAATTGAAATATTGAGATGAGCAGGTAACATTAAAACAATAAATCAGCTTTAATTTTTTTTCTGTCTGCTTTAATATAGGAAAGGAAACTCTTTCAAATAAATTTCATGGTTTTTAAAGGCGGCGTCTAGGAATCTTCCCTTCATGATGAATACCTGCATTTTTACCAATGAAAATGTTTTCAGAACACCAGAGTCAAGTGATAGAATAGAATGAACTAAGTTATTGCTCTAACAGAGGGATAAAGATAAAGCTAACATACTGTTTAACTGACTTGGGAATTTATCAGAAGTACACAAGAAAAAGCCTCCTAAAATACTCTGAGATTAAAAAAATTTTTTGAGGAAAGAATATAAATTTACATCCTAAAGTAAAATTAATCCATTACTCTTGTTTAGAGCCTAATCTTGAAATATTTGCCTGTATATTTGCTTAAAATTTTGAAAACAATCCCAGACTTTTATATATAAAGATGAACAAATATATCTTTGAATTATTAGCTGCTCAGTTACAGAGACAAAGATGAATGAACCAAATATAACTCCAATTTTATCTCTTTCTTTTAGCTGTTGCTAAATACAAAGGCTTTATAGGGTACTAAGTGTTTTTAAGAATACATGCCTATTGTGGCAGGTAAATGAGATCAAATTCTGAAAATGATGAGAATATCACTTTTGTTCTGGTATCTATTTCATTTCTTGTTTTCCACAAAAAAACAAAATAAAAATAAAAAACACCAAACAAACAAACAAACCCAAACCAGAACAAAAAAACACAAAAAACAAACAAACAAATCCCTAACAAAACAAAAACCCAAAAACTAGACATGCCTGGAGAAAACTAAGAAAATGAAAGCAAAAAAGGGAAAGGGAAGGTTTCGGGAAGGGAAGGTTTCGGGAAGGGAAGGTTTCGGGAAGGGAAGGGAAGGTTTCGGGAAGGGAAGGTTTCGGGAAGGT